>JAYKKI010000004.1:46647500-47205000 GCA_039881145.1 Druceiella hillmani
TTCTTAATAATCGTAATATAAGTTATATATCATTTTCATTAGTTTCTTACTCAAGCTTATACTCGAACTTCAGTTGAATAAATTTAATAAAAAAAGGTCATAAACACTGCACCGTTCTTCCCTTAGTCATAATACCCGTCAACCCTTTATCACATTATGACATTCACATATCTTACCAATAAACACAGTGGTGCTCGTTAATTGTACATATATACAATAGGTGTTTGTTGACAATTTGCGTAATATTCGAATTATTTTAAAAATTTCGAAAATCACAAATTGGAATGATATTCGAAAATCACTTTTGAATACTCGAAGATGTAACTTTTAAATGACTTTCTAACGTATCACTCACTCACTTGTACGTATTATTAGTTATATTGGTCATTCTTTTTTTACAGCCAATTGTTTGTCTCCGATGATAAGAGAACGCATTTTATATAAAAGTGTGGGTTCTGTTTAATTTTTACATTCTTACGTTCTCAATAATATTAGTATGAATCTTATCTATTAAAATTATAAATATATTGTTAATAAGTTGAAACGACAATTTTCGTGACCACTCCACTTGCTATGTTTAAAATATTTCTTAGTTAAAAATATTTGTATGACTTGATATAATTTAAAGACTATTGTTGATCCCGTCTCCCGGCATAGACATTTTTGTTGCTGTCTCATGTCACGCATGTCCCTATTGTAATTTTGGAAAAAATTGTGAAAAAGTTAAATTAAGGTATTAAGTAAACTACCTATTATCTTCTCATTTAGTTGTTTGGTAGCTTATCACCACTCGGTCACAATGCTTACTACTCTGTCACAAGCTTATGCCTCATATCAATGTAGTACAGCGCTTTACTTTTCGTAGTACTTAGTAAAATAATGTTCTAAAACCAAAAAATACTTTGTACTAAAGCTGTTTATCTATATTTTTATATAATTTAGTTCGTTGTTACAACAATATTCTATATATTTGCTCTCTTTAGAGTAAGAAATGTGATTAATACCAACATTAAGTAACGTATTTTTATTTTCTTAATAGGAACACAAACACAATACCGGATTGCTTAAAAGAAAGTATTCGTTTTCTAGTTTTCGTAGCGTTAATTAAAAGTGTGTATAAAGAGTGTTTACAGTAATAAAAAAATTATATATTTTTGTGACCGAGGTGTTTATTTTTTGTCACCTTTCCTACAAATCTTGAAAATTGAAAAATAAATTAAGTAACACGTCGATGCTGAATTTATTGCCGGAATCTATCATAATTTATGAAGCATATAAAATAAGAGATAATTATGAAAAGATAAATATCTTTTTCAAAATAAAAATAAATTTGACTCCAATTGGCCGTAAAAAAGAGGAACGTCCCATATATTCTCGTCAAAACGCATTAAACACTTAAAAAATATAACCATTTACAAGAAAAACACACTATAAAATTACTGCTACTACAATTTTACTTTTTCTCATTCTAAAGTAATAAAATTAATTATAGAAATACTTCTTAAAGGAGTTTTTTTTTTCTAAACGACATATCTATTTATTTTTTAAATTCTGCTCTGGTTTCATAAATTAAACATCTCACTAAATGCTGTGTCGAGGTTGTATAACATTATTATGGGAATATACCTACGTTACGTTTAATTTTTTTTACTTGCTCATTCGTGTTTCTAATCGAAAAATATAATACAGTTATCTCAGTGAATTATTTCTACGACTAGGTTAGATTCTCTCCTAAACCAAAAAGAAAACGATGATTAACAAACCAAACTCATGACAATACAACAAATTTCTTAATAATTTTACTTTATTTTCTTCATTATTCCGAATTCTACGACTAGTTAAGTGTGTACAATATTAAATTCCACTCCCTAGGCTAAGAAACTGGTAAATTATTATTTGTTTTGAAGCACACTACGTGTTAAGAAAACCAAAATAACACACAACAAACTGAACACTTTTCTGCTTATGCCTTTTTGAACTAGATACAATATTCGTATACTCATATAATAGGATATAATTGTACCTTTACTGTGTGTTACGAAAAGTTACAAAATTTAAAAAAGAAAACCATCAAGCGCGAGCAGAACTCGTATTATGAGGGTTCCATACACATTTAGACACTTACAGAGCGCACTTTACACTGTAAAACTTTAAATCCACATAGTATTTCTATTAAACTATATACAAATGATAATTATTTCTCGACATAAATATATGTTGAGAAACAATTATCATTTATACATAGAAATTTAATAGAAATACTATGTGCGCTTAAAGTGTTACAGTGTAAAGTGCGCCCTGTAAGTGTCTACCATATGTTGCACAAGGGTAAAAACGTGATACATATTTCCAAAATTATAAACTAAACACATTTCCCCAAAAAATTGCAATTCGAAAATCTTTTTATACAAATGTGGGACCTCATCGCGGCAGCTGTATTTGCACACACACACACACACACATAAGGAACACTGTCTATCATACACAAAGTTAAACCGCCAGAACGCTATGACGATGCATTGATTTTTTGTGACCTTCAGTGATCTTGAAAATTATGCAGTTTTAAAATTTGATTTTATTCAAAATTACGGTTTTTTAATGTAATATACCCGATATTTACGATACTATGTATAGATAATTAGAGTCACCCTAGAGTTATTATGAATATTTACGATTATATTATATAACAGTATAAATATTTTGAATAGTGTGTATAGATAATTAGGGTCATACTAGAGTTATTATGAATATTTATGATTATATTATATAATAATATGAATATTTTGGATAGTGTGTATAAATAATTAGGGTCATACTAGGGTTATTATGAATATTTACGATTATATTATTTAACAGTATGAATATTTTTGATAGTGTGTGTAGATAATACTAGGGTTATTTTACGTTAAGCTATACACCACTCAGTTAATATTATATCTGGGATGTGATAGTCTCTGTAGTAAAAGAGATTATTTAACGAGGATGACATTCACATGACGTTGGTAAAGTATTGTGTTTTCATCAAACGAATTTGAAAATAATTTTGGTTTCAATTATTTGTTACCAGAGTAATGCAATGCAATTAGAACAAATATTGTATTTACTAAACACAATATTAATTCCAATTGTTTTACTCTTTGAAATATTACAATTTATTTATTCACAATTAAATGAAACTACGTGATGTAGTATTATTTCTGCTTTCTTTAATTTCTTTACCACGACCTAGGTTTCGTTGTATTACATCTTCAGGTGGGCTATTAGCAAAGATCTTTGCTTATAGCCCACCTGAACATGTTGTAATACAACGAAACCTAGGTCGTGGTAAAAAAAATAGAAATAATACTACATCACGTAATTTCATTTAATTGTGAATAATGAATTTCTACAAAATTAACGCCACAATATTCAAAATTTATTTATTGTTACATATACATATTAATTACCTGATTATGGGAAGTTTGGTGCTAATTACGTTTGTATATTTAGGTCTAAAAGTTACTACTGGTACTCACTATTTTAAAAAACTTAGAAGTTAGACTACTTTTTTACATCACATCGAAACAAACATAACTGCAGAAAACCTAGAGGTAAGGAGAGAGAAGATAAAAAAACAATAAAAACAATAACTAAGTGCAATTACACCTGCGTCCTAAGTTTTCGTTGACAGATTTAACTTTTCCATCAATTAGTAGCGTAAACCATATAATTATGTCACATTGGGTCAAAAGCCAATTAATGGGATTATATTTCTGAATAGAAAGAATTTGACGGACAACAATATTTCAATATTTTTTATACATTTGGAAAATTTGTCTCTACATGAAAAGGAAAACAGTTTTCATGACACGTAATAAATACCTTCAAAAAAAGACAGAAGCGAGATGGATTTTATTGCTGAAATACATTTATTCGCAACAGCGAAAAATTATAAAAAATCATAAACTAAAAACGTTTAGTAGGATTGAGCATGTTTGTTGACATTAACGATATTATGTTAAGGATTTATCTCGTATTTCACCCTTCTTATTAACATTTTTGTTTATATTTGTTAAGTACGCAATATCTTATCATAAGTTTTTTTTTCAAAAAAGCCTTTTTACAATTCAAAAAATAAAGGTCTTTATTATGAGCCATTTCTTGTTCTAATAATTATTCTGTAGTGAAATAAGCTAGACGGATCATAATAAACCTACAGAAGAAATAACCTTGCCCTATTTTTATAAATACGTTGTTTTTATCTACATTTTTTAATTTCAAGCAAAACAGGAAATTAGCATTTTTGCCAAACTGTACTTAGTCCACATTTAATGCATACAAAATAAAGCATATATTTTCAATATTTTGTATAAATATGAATTACAAAGGAACGAGAACCGACCGAAAATAAATTCAGAATCAAAGGTCTAGTTTACGTAGAAAGGTTTGTTTACGTTTTGTCTCATTTGATTCTCCGACTAGTAAAGATATTACGATCAAACAATTTAATAGACAAATTTCATTTCTGTACGCCCACCGGTTGTATTCGTTAAAGTGATTATACATTAAAATATAAAGTCTACCCATTATACTTCAGCTTCAAGTTTGAAATCAATTATTAATAAGATTGAGCATGTTTGTTGATACGTGACTATCAAATTTGAACAGCACGGTTCACTATCGGTTTATCTCCACCGACGAATGCGAAGATTAATCGATCTAGAGGACAGCGGCCCATCAAATAGACGCCGCTCAGCGGGCGAGTGTTACTGAACTAAGCTGAATGCTGCTCACAGAAAAGTGACAACGGACGAAGCGGAGCATGTCGGACCTACAATTAATATGCGTCAAGCGCTTTCGTCCATTCTAATTCTGGAATTATTTATTGAAGAAGACAAAAAAACCCACTCACTGAGTTGTGTTTAACTTATTTAGTTGTGTACAGAAATATGTCAATCTTATTGCTGAATTAATCTTTAAATACTTTAAGTATAGTGTAACGTAATAAAAAATCTAGTGCTTATCAGACAATGCGCGTAAAGGGGTTCGTATCTAAATATTTTATGTCATGTTACAAAAAGGACTCCGGGTTCTTTAAAATTTGTAATTTGTTATGAGTTTATATGGCACATATATGCATTCGATAAGCTGAACAAACTTAGCTGTAAAACCTGTATATTTCGATCGCTCACTGCCATTCATTGTGTACGAGATATACATACATATATATATATATATATATATATATATATATATATATATATATATATATATATATAGTGTATAATAATTTATATATACAGATTTACTGATTAGTAATGTCGATTACATAAGTTAGATTCGGCGAATAAATCCGAAAGTACCCTACGGTTCAAAGAGTTTCTAGGGCTCTACTGATGTAAGATCCTTTATAACTTTGTAATGTTTGTCAGTACGTCGGTCGGGCATAGATTTCACAATTATAGATACATTTGTGCCTGAAATTTTGCAAGTAGATATAAAATTAAAAGATAGACAGAGATCTCTATAGTACAAGGTAAATACGGTAGTATTTACGAGGTGTTTGCGCTCACTTCATCGATTGAGTTTATTATGTATTTATTTTTAAACCCAATTTTAAGACATGTTAAGCTTGAAAGTAATTTGCAAAGTCTTCCTTAGTCTAATGTTGCGACCGTGTATTCGAAAAATTCAAAGTGTCCTAAGCAATTATTTTGCAACCGTGTATTCGAAAAATTCAAAGTGTCCTAAGCAATGATTTTGCGACCGTGTATTCGAAACATTCAAAGTGTCCTAAACAATTATTTTGCGACCGTGTATTCAAAAAATTTAAAGTGTCCTAAGCAATTATTTTGCGACCGTGTATTCGAAAAATTCGAAGTGTCCTAAACAATTATTTTGCAACCGTCTGTTCGAAAAATTCAAAGTGTCCTAAGCAATTATTTTGCGACCGTATATTCGAAAAATTCAAGCAAGCAATTATTGTTATGCAATGAGATGTAGACAACTACGAAATTCGGTTTTGTACTTGCTTGACATATATTTGGCCAGTGTGTATATTTCATTGATTTATTGTTTTGAAAAAAATGATATATTCACGATGCGAAAACGTAATACATCGTCGCCAAATTTATTTGTATGTTTGTTTCGATGTGACAAAAGAACTAGTTATTTTGTTGTAATGTAATTTATATCTGTGTGTCATTTATCTATTTTGATGTCCCTTCGCCTGTATATTCAGTTCTGTTAGATAGATGTTGATGCTGTTTTCACCATCGTATAGCATATTTACCCGGATAGGTTTTAATTTATGAAACATTGAAAACGCGAACAAGCAAGAAGCGCTATGCATTTCAAATGCTTGAAACAAATGTAGCCACTAAAATCTAATACTCCTTTTGTTGGTCCACTACCTACAGCTAACAGACAAATTATTTAACAAATTCTGCTGTTATTCTACTTTTCAACCGAGTTCAAAAAAACGAACGGTCTATATTTACGAACGGGTCTATAATAATTCGACCCATTTATATATTATAAATGTTCACGTATAACTTTTGAACGGCTCACCAAATGTATATTTCATAAAGACGTGCCCTTCGTAAACACGACAAAGTATTGCAGAAACACTTGTAGCAAAGTATATATGAAAATTATATTTCGCCAGTAAAGATTATCAAAAGTATATGAAAATTATATTTCGTAAAAAAAATCATAAAATTTGTATGACAATTATATTTCGTGAGAAAGAATTATTCGATAAACTTTATCGAACGATTCTGTACACACGTGCTATACTTACATTTATTTATCTACATTTAAAATACAAACTGACAAAATATTCATATTTTATTGTGTTTAATTCTGATCGGTCATTTATGTTCATTGTATCGTATAAATGTGTTTGATCATTTATTAATTACCCATTTGCTTATGTAATCCATGGTTGAATGTTTAATAAGTAGTAGGAAAATGTTAGTAGTAGAACTCGCGCTATGAGGTACACACTTAGGCGCATATAAACATGTATTTCTGTTAAAATCTTTTAAAATAATTATATTATTTCTCATATATTGCCTCGTATATCTTTCACATACAATTCAGATGCTTTATTTTTGCCGCTGATTCAAGTCATTTGTATGATGGAGTTTCAATGAACTTTTTCATACCCAACTACATGACATAAGTGGGTCGATGGTTACTCGTAAACGAGTACTGCCTACTTCGATGTGATAATTTTCCTTTTAATTTCATTTCATACACGACACAAGAGTTTGGCTGGTGGGAGTTAGGGACACGTAATTCTAACAAAAATGACCATTTTAAATCTTAAGATTTTGTAAACGGATCCCTGTATATAAAAAAATTCTTCATGGTGTAAACTGTATTTTGAAAGACCTTTTCAACGATATCCCACACAATGATGTACGCGAATAAAATATTCACCCTCACTTTACATCTAGGGATGGCTAAAGTAACTTCGTAGGTATTATATATATATATATATATATATATATATATATATATATATATATATATATATATATACAGTAAATATTGTGCGGGTAAAACGATTGTGATATGAAGACGGAGAGATAGATATGGCGAAACGATGATGGTTCCTAATTGGGCTACGGAAACACCGCATTTTCGAATTTCTAAAGTGAAATTCGAAAGTGCGGGTCTTAGATCCAACGAGATGAACTAGACAAATATTTTCTTCATTACAATAAATTATTCATGGTTGAAATGAGATTTAAATTAACTCGCAAAATTCTTACAACCTCAATAATTGTATATTATTGTTTACACACACAAACTGAATAACTTGAATAAATACAATCAATTGTATACCCTATACAAACTATCTATTTTTAATCGAGAAATTCAAACATTTAGTTGTAAAGTTTCATAACCATAGAACATTTTAAATAATTATCTGTAAACGTTTTAACCCTCTGGAACAATGGTAGTTGAAATATTAAATAGGTCTTAGTGAATGGAAATGTTTAACAAATGATGACCGAATTACAGATTTTTTACCGGAGTGTTTATAAATCAAAAAAAATTAATTGATTAGGATCCGAAAGTAAGTGAAAATCCTTAAAATTTTCTGGTTAATAACCTCCAATAGGCTTGAATAATTTCATAAAAGCGTTAGTACTAAATTGTCCCGAAATATCTTGCTCCGGTTGGAATTGATATTTCCGATAGAGAAATAATATACGCATTTTCTTAAACGATAGTTTCCATTCGGTAGCGTTCAGAAAATGTGTAACGAAAGTAATATAATGTAAGCAATGTCAGTGCATAAACTTGTTCGATGACTTTACTTAAGCAAATAACAAATTGCACCCTTAATATCGAACTGGCACCGTGATATTCAATACGTACTATTTATGTGCGCAAAATTTAGATTGAAAGAAGAATGACAATTCGATTGAACAAAATAATATTTCCAAAGATTTGTCACGTTATCAACGTAAAATTTTTATTTAGGTAATTACCATAAAAGCCATATCTCTAAATATTTGTCACGTTATCTACGTAAATTTGATATGTAGTGGATTCACATAAAAACAATATCTCCAGATGTTTGTCACGTTATCTACTTAAAATCTTTATTTAGGTAATTAACATAAAAGCAATATCTCTAAATATTTGTCACGTTACCTACGTAAATTTGTTATTTAGTGGATTAACATAAAAACAATATCTCCAAATATTTGTCTCGTCGTCTACGTAAAATCTTTATTTAGGTAATTAAAATAAAAGCAATATCTCTAAATATTTGTCACGTTACCTATGTAAATTTGTTATTTAGTGGATTAACATAAAAACAATATCTCCAAATATTTGTCACGTCGTCTACGTAAAATCTTTATTTAGGTAATTAACATAAAAGCAATATCTCTAAATATTTGTCACGTTATCTACGTAAATTTGTTATGTAGTGGATCAACGTAAAAACAATATCTCCAAATATTTATCAGGTTATCTACGTAAAATCTTTGATATTGTGAATTAAAATAAATGTATTAGTTAAAATGACGTTCAGAATATAGAAATTTCACATCAAAATGTATAACATCTTTTACTAGTACTCTCATGATAATAATGACAAGTGCGTAAATATTCAAAAAATCTTTCCATTCTCCATTTTTATCTTTACTTATCTACGGTCAATTTCAAATTATTCATTAAGTTTATTTAATTATTCATTAAATTATTCATTAAGTTTATTTAATTATTCATTAAATTATTCATTAAGTTTATTTAACCATTTGGCCTCTTCTTATATTAAAATAAATAACAGCCATAGAACTTCAAACGCTTCTGAGCCGTACTTGTACATGTATATCTCTTGTATGTTTACATCTCTATAATTATACTGAAACTAGTTCTACCCGTATTTTTTGACCTTTCACATTCTCCAACAGATCGCCCACTCTGTCTAAATTTGTCTCTTTCTATAGGTTTCACATTTTAAACCGTTGGCCTATAGAAGGTAGGCAAATCGACTAACAAAATATTTATTCTCAGAAATAACCGCTATAAGTGGAGCTCTCATTTCTTCTATAAGTTTGACATGTCCTCCAGAAATTCTGTTTCTTCGCCTTAATAAATTTCAGATTCTTCTATGCTGCAGGGCATGTTTACCATTCACTATGTTCCACAGCTCTTCTACGTAATAACGTGAAGACAGAATTATTTTTCTACGTCTAATTCAATGCACTTATTATCCATTCGAGTAGCATCAAGCGGACAGTTTTAGCGCAGCTATGTTACTTGTAGTACCGTGTCATGTGTAATTAAGATTATAATTCTAAATTTAAACCGACAACAAAGCATATACTGTAATTAAACCGACAACAAAGCATATACTGTAATTAAACCGACAACAAAGCATATACTGTAATTAAACCGACAACAAAGCATATACTGTAATTAAAACCGTGTAATATAATTATTATACAGCATTTAACCTAAAGCAAATCAAAAGCTTATGCTAAAACAAGACAATAAAACTTAATATGCGATAACCCGTGCTCGGATCTTGCTTATGAAGGTAGAATTTGTTAATAGATAAATGTTAATGATTGTTATTTATTCACCTTTAGATTTATGAGAAATGGAAAAGTTTAAATATTTTTCTACACATATTTTTCTGACATAAATTGTTGACACAACCAAAAATGCTACCCCACATGTTTCAATCAAAGTAAAATCTTTGCTATATCCACAAATTAGTGGAGAGTAAAAAAACGTGTTCTGTTGTAAAAAATAAAACATTATTATCGTTTTCTATTCTTTTCATTTTAAAAAATTCTAATTGTTATAACACTACTTTCATTAATAAACTTTTTTTGATAACTTAAATATATATATATATATATATATATATATAAAGAAAAATCACAGCTACGGAATGGAAGCAATATATAATGCTATGCACAAACTGATTTGCTCTGGGGAGCAGCTAGCAATAGTAACATTAATAAAAATAGGTTTGTAACAAAATCATGTGTACATTCTACGAGACCTGAAACTAAGAACTATAAGACAAAGCTACCTAAATGGGTAAACGTTCTGGCCTCAAATTTATTAGGATCTAGAGGCAACCGATTCACAACACCGAGGAGGGATAATGTATCAAAACCTCCTGGATCGATTCCTCAGCCAGATAGAGGAAATCAGTGAAGACATTTCTTTAATACGATATGAAAAATCCAAGCAAAATCGGATGAAATAATAGATAAATGTTGTCGAACAGATTGTATAAGATACATTAAAAAATATGAATATTCTTTTGCTTGGAAAGTATTGACAGAAAATCTAAAATACGTTGCAGCAGGGCATCTCACCCATTTCATTCCCCGCCTAGCGAGCACCGTGCACTTCGTGCCTGCCTCAAACCGTTTCATCGCGTAAAACGCAATCAATCTCACTTCCATATCCAAACGAACGCATGTCACGTGACGTCCGTTTCATTGCCCGTAACGTTTCATCAAATCCCTGTTTGCTCCCATTCCGAACCTTAGCATAGAAGTTCTACTTTAAATGTCTAAATTTTTTTACTAAACATTTTATTTTGGTATTTTAAATAACTTTTTAATATGTATATAAGTTTTTAGTGGATATTTTCTGAAATACAAGCTCAAAAATTATATATTCAAGGTTTCGTTGCTATTCTTAGCACACTCAGACAACTATCTTGTTACTCTCAGATGAAAATGATGTAAATCATCTTCAAGATGTGCAAATCTTCTTGTTTAATAAACCCTAGTGACGTACGAGAAGGTTAACAGAAATTTACCCTCCCCGCCTACTTCTCTAACGGAATTAAATAGCTAAATATACAGGGAAACTCCATTAGCTGTAATATTTCTCGGAGGAACTCTAATGTGTACAAGAAAATAACATACGTTTAATGACAACATTAATTCTGTAACATGGGCAGAAAAGTTAGTTCGTAATAATTGATAATAAACAAAACACAAAAGGTTAGACAATTAAACCTTCTTTCAAACTGAATATTATTTATGTACATGTACAATCAGAGTAACAATTATAAATTTAATTAACTGGTAATTTAATATTAACTGTTAATTTCATAGTACGGCGCTATAAACTTCCGACCACTTATTACTAATTTGAAGAAACACTTCGAAGTTACCTAATACTAGATACATGATTTTAAAAGACATACAATTTTAATTCGACCCCGAATTCCAATAAGTTTTTGTCTATACTTATGTAGACTCAAGTTTCCGCTTTAGATATAGAATACAAAATGAAAACGATTAAACAGAAATTTATTTTTTCTAACCCATGGAAAACCTACATGCGCTTGCATACGTACATCATATATATACATTATACGCCCTGTGCTCCACAGTTTACGCCCTGTACTAAGTGGTAAAGGCTAAAAAAACCTGCTAAGCACGAGTAGAACTCGCACTACGAGGGTTTTGTACAAATTTAGGCATTTATATACATAATATTCCTATTAAACTATTTACAAAATGTTAATTTTTTAGAACAAAAATATATTGAATACTATATTTTTCACAGGCGATTAAATGGAATCTAACTACAAATTTACGATTTTTCCCTTACTTGTGCTGTGAGACCTTGCTTCTTTCCAAATTTCATAATTCTAGATCAACGAGTAGTACCCTATAGGTTTATTTATTTATTTATTTACCGTATTTTTTATTGCGTTGAATTAACAGCTTCCATTTACAGCTCCAAGGGACCGTAGACCTAAATATTTAATATTGATTTCAACTTGATACCTCCACGCGTTCCTGTGAAAAAGTGTCTTAACAGACAGATGGTCCGATAAGGGTTCATTTTTTTTCCTTTTAAGATACGGAACTCTAAAAAGAATGTATTTTAACAAAGTAAGCAAAAACCAATTAAAAGATTTTAAAGTGATACGTTGATGATAATTATCAATTTTAAATCATACTAATATTCTATTAGTTTTAAAATCACTAATATCGACTAGTAATCATACTGATATTACAAAGAGGAAACTTTTGTTTATATTTTAGAATTTGACGTAGAGACTTCTCCGACTGACATAACATTGACATAAAATTTTAACATCGTATAGCTTATAGTATCGAGATAGATGTAAAATATATAACATCTTTTTAGAACATTTGGAAGTGAATCGGAATGTGTATATTGTAGACAACGTGAATAGCTACAAAAATGTTCAACAATCAATATATACCATAATGATAACTATTACAGATTGCCTATTTCGGCCCATTTTCTGTTACAAAAGCGAACGTATATTTGGTTTAAACAATTACTTTGTTTAACATAAAACCTCTATGGATACATAAAAACATGTCAAGCACAAGAAGAACTCGTTCTACGAAGATTCTTTATACATTTAGGCACATATGAACATTTAAAGGTACATAGTATTTTTATTAAACTTTTGACAATTATTAATTTTTCAAAACATGTATATATTACTATATGTTCCACAGGCGAAAAAACATTGTGCATATTTTATTAATATTATTTCCTACCATGTAAACATATAAAAATATAGCCTACTATATCTTCCACAGACATAATAAATATAAATTTTAAAATTCAACGTTTTTTTTTGCAGCTGATTTCAGTCACTTGAATGGAGGTTCTATGAACTTTTTATAGACCCAACTACATGTAATAAGTTGATCGACCATTACTCGTAAGCTAATAGAGCCTATTTTTGTTTTAATTTCGTTATATATATATATATATATATATATATATATATATATATATATATATATATATGTACTTATACTGTGAATACTTTCCAGATATTCAAATATAGCTATTTAGCTGGTGAGGGGCGGGGACACGCAACGCTAACAAAAATGACTACTTGGAAGCTTAATATTGCGTAAACGACTCCTGTATCAAAAGGTAATCATAATATACCACCAATATTTTTCAAATACCTATTCAACTATACCCTAAACAAAGGGGTATGCGATGAAATTTCACCCTCGCTTCGTATTGGAGGCACCCTAAAAACTTTTTTGAACGATTTTATTCCATAAATTTGTTTATATATATATATATATATATATATATATATATATATATATATATATATATATATAAATATATATATATATATATATATATGATTTAATTACTGTTTCTTAATCGGTCCTTAAAATGTGGTGCCTCATCAAAATATAACCTAGTGTAAGTGTACACATAACCATGTCAATAAGCACAAAATTTTACTTTAATAAACCGCGAATAAAAGGATGTTACATACAGACAGACAGCCATAACGAAATTATGAGGATTCCTAGTTTGGCTACGGAACAAACTATCTCTAATGATTAAATATTAGAGATCACTTATATATATATAGCTTTAATAATTAATTATTAGATATTGCTTATAACAAACTATCTCTAATGATACAATATTAATGATTGCTTATATGGAACCATCTCTAATGATTCATTATTCGATATTGTTTACTATAAGCGTTTTTATATAACAAGATTGAGCTGAAATTATATACTAAAAGACGAGATGAAAAACTAAACCCTTTAGAATGCTCTTATTAAATTAATCGTAAATAAATATTATGTTAAAAATCTATTAAAAGAAAAACGCGAACAAAATCGGAATGGACAGCGAGTGTCATATAAATGTATAATATCCAATAATTATACCTACATATATAATTCCACATTAACCATTTCTGCCTAATAAAGTTAATATCAGTTAATAATATGTTTCTAAATTTTAGTTTGCAAAAGTAATTTAACTGAACTATTAACACTCTCTGCGGTTTACCGTTCATTTATATTTCAAATTCCCAGTTTCATTTTAGTTATAGTCTGATTTTTATGCCCTTTCTAACTTTCCCAGTTCGCTTTCAATTTCAATTTGAAACAACTTCATATACACAAAGTTGTTAGTGAGATTTTGATGAGAAAATGTTTTATCGTGAGAATTACTCAATCTATTCCAGAAGATTAAATACAATAACGAAATTTCTAAAGTTTATTAATATCCGCAAGAGATGAGCGATGCTTGTGTCTACAAGCAATTGATTGGAATAAATCAAGTCTACGGACAACTCGTCTGGTATCGACTTGAGTGCTTTGAATTGAGTGTATTGTGTATACCGTCTGATATTCTAAGCACACGGTAATATAATAATGTGATTTTTTTACATACACACAAAAAAAAAAGAAGATCTATCAATCATTATCAATTCTGTATGAGATAGATATGATTTAGTCCTGTGTTTTGTTCACAAAAATGAAAAAAAATTGTGCGTTAGAAGTTATAATTATTTTGCATAATACAAGTATAACTATATTTTCTCGCAAATAATTAATGGAAATAAAATAATAAAAGACCGTATTTATAATCACGGTCTAGTCGATTATAAATACGGTTGGTAAAATCTAAATTAAAATTTTAAATAATTTATTATTTATAACACAAATAAATATATAACGAAACTTAAGCTCACTCAGAGAAGCACAGTTAAAATGTATTTTAAAAAACTTATCACGAATATTCACAATAAATAAATGTTTTCTCGATCAGATGGTCAGATCAATGGTCAGATCATCTCTGTTAACAGGTTGTAAAACTAAAAATTTATATTTACACGATATTTGGTACTTAAATAAAATTTGACACATACACTACGACTGACGTCATAGATAACACGATCTGCTCAGATAACACGAGTTAGGAAAATTTTGAGATAATGTGTTAGAAATCACACGCAAGAGAAAATTTGCCAAGTTATATTTAAAAGAACGCTAATGGCCTCTGTTATTGTCTGTTGTGCGGGAAGGAAATTGAACTTCGTGCATTTGTTTACATTTTGCGTTATCTGCCGGTCGTTGTGCGTATCAAAAGATTACCTTATGTAAACGCAGACTTTTTTAATTATTTCCGTATAAACAAATTTTTAAATAGACTAAGAACAAAAATATCCCTAATGTCATTGAAAGTATGTCGTTGTTTTTTTTTTTATTTTCGTCAATAGTGAGAAATTATATATATATATATATATATATATATATATATATATATATATATATATATATATATATATAGCAATAACAAATTTTATAGTTAAAATAAAAAAGCAGTTGTTAGAATTTCGAAGTAAATTATTCGAATATTCGAAACATACAAATAATTTTAATAAAGAAATAATCGATTAATTCAATTAAACAAATTATTCGAGTACTCGATTAATGTTAATAGTATATTTGTTTCAATGTGTATGTGCATTCAAATATTTAACTAACTTGAGTACTCGAATATTCGATTGGATTTTTAAATCGAAGAGACGAGAGTTTTTCATAATTTTGAATTATTCGCAGGACCTTTATTTTCTCCTATGATTCACATAACCATCGTTATATATCTCAATATATACCTATACATATCAATAATTTTGACCCCGCTCGCTATAATTTTCGCTTCTTATCAATTATTTCATAATTATTCAATTCACTAATATGTTGGCTTCTGTAGTATTAATATTCGGAAGTAATATTTTCATGCGTTTTTATGAAATGTTGAAGCTATTATGTACTATTAAATTATATTATTACTATGATTCTACTTCAATGATTTAGTGTTAAATTATACAATTGTCCTAACAATAACTTGTATCCGAACCTGAATTTAGTTTTAGATTTATCCTTCAAGCACTCCAAACCTTCTGCGAATAATTTAACCGTTGCTATTATTATGTGAAGCTTACCGCTGAGGACAAAACCGAAGAACCTATTGACGGTCACAAATTTCTCGTAACTGGATAAAATGTAATAAATCCGGGTCTCAGAAATACGAACACTGTCGAGTCGGCGAAGAAAGAAAAAGCAGGTTTTATTCGAATTTCAGGAGAAATTTCGTTTTGATTTGTTGAAACATCGTGAAAAATAATCTACATTTCACAAAAAAAATATAATTCTGCCTTCATTACATTACCTACTACTACCGGCACCTTTTATACTATAGATATAATAAAGTACCAAGTGTGTTGTTGTACAGCATTACTGTATCTCTTATCACAGGTTTAAACTGGAAAAATACGTGAAGTTATCGAATTTGAAAAGGGAAAAAGGAAAAATGAAAAGGAGCAAAAAAGGTCAATGAAATATTATACTATCGTATAGTTAAGGTGATTTTGAAAAAATAAACGGTTTTCACAAGATATTTTGTAACACGTGTATAAACAGAAGTATGAGCGTACAATTTGCTTTGTCGTATAAGTATTTAAAAGCAGCTCTGGCAGATTTACAGTTTTACAGAGATGGTGATAGAAATTGTAATCTGGAGGAAGATACATTGTAATTTTTTATTTCAATGTTACATTTAAAATTAGATAGTTATGCAGTGTATAAAGTTATTACTAATGCAAGCATTAATAAAAATGACTGTTTCAATAAAATTTATATATTGTTTTTACACATTACTGAAAATACATAGATAAAACTATTCGTTTTTAAAGGGACTGATCTATTTTCAAGCTGTGACGAATGAAAATTCACACGAATATTCGTAGGAAATATCGTACTAATGACACTCTGCTTATCCGTTTAGAATGGACATGAAACTTTATGACTTTTATCAAATTAAAAATTTTATATTTTATTTATAACTTGGTTGTAAATAAAATTTCTTATTAAGCAATCGTTATTCTCTAAATTAATTTTCTTTTAAAAAAATTGCGTTTAAGATGAACTGCTATATTCTGAAATTTTTTTTGTCAAAGTTGCATGCAAATTTTGTTTCCAAATATGGCTGAATTACCAAATGTATTCATTCTAAAAATAAATATTCAAATTATATAAATTTCGTGAAAATACACCATCGGTAGAGCAACTCGACAATAACTTTCATCGACGATCGACGATCGCTGCTGTGGTATTATAATTTGCTGGCGAACCGTCCAAGTATATTTTGTTTATTATATACATATATGTGTGTGTATATATATATATATATATATATATATATATGTATATATATATATATATATAGATATATATATAACTTACTGCTACGAAATCGTCTGCAGGCAAATTCTTTTCATCTAAAATATATCTTCGTAAATAAGAACATACGAGTTTCGTTCACCACCTTCGCCTTGATTAGAAAGCATTCCTAAACTTCGTTACCCTCTCCTTCGTGGCAAACCAATTGTCTGACTAATTAAAGTTCTCAAAAAAATCTTCAGCTTTAAAAAGCATTCAGCTTTGTGCACAATACTCGCATATATTTGTACCAAAACTGATTACAGCCATAATTTATTCCCTACGACGAATTAAATATAGCCAAATATTACATTAGTCGTTTTCCTAATTTCCGACACTATTAACAGCCGATCGTCTTCAACGAACTCTCAGTCAGGACTGCGGTTTTAAACTATTATCATTTAAAAAAATAAACGTCATTTATCAATAAAACTCTACTTAACTAATAAGCGACGTAGTATGAATGACATTTAAATTAAGTGTAATCTATCTCTAGTGGAGAAGTGGCCTGCTTCTCCACTAGAGATAGATTACACTTAATTTAAATGTCATTCATACTACGTCGCTTATTAGTTAAGTAGAGTTTTATTGATAAATGACGTTTATTTTTTTAATTTTATTACACTCTATGGAGAAGCAGACCACTTATTACGCTCTATGAAAACATGCTAACGAATAGAATGCCCCACGTCAACAAAAATACACCATATAACATTTCTTCGCTGCTTATTTCAACTACATTAACACATTCCCACTGTACGTGTGTGAAAATTACCACTTAACCTACTAACGTCGATCAAACACGTAATTAAAAAAAGCATTTTAAATAATAATAACGCACAGCCCATATTACAATACCATTACGCTCAACTATTGCACAAACGGAAAACTATTTGAAATGTCAACCGGCATCTGCGTCTGCAACCAGATCCGCGAGAGACGCGCCAAGTTTACCACCGGTATCCATTAGACGTGACAGCCGGTAGCGTGGCTGATTGACTTGTGCAACTCTGGCCAATTATAGAGGAAAGCAGACGGAGGAAAACGGCCGTGGGTTTCTTAAAAAAAACACCGATTAATTGGGAAGATGACTTGCAGACCTCGCACTTATTAATCGTGTCTGTGTGTTTTTTTACGTGTGGTACTAATTTAGTGACAGTTTTAAAAATAACGTATATACAGAGTGACTCGTTTTCATGTAAATGGTGTTTCACAATCACAATTCAAAAATTAAATTAACATTTTATATGGCTCAAAATCAATACCAGTTATTACAAGCAAATCAATTCACGTGTAATTTTTATTGATTCAAGTACACGACATCAGGCGTTCAATGAAACGGCTGAATATGATATTAGAAGTGCATCACATTTTCGAGTTTATATTGTTTCATAAATATCTTTAAGTTCTAACAGTATCGGTTATCCCAATTTTGCCCGTGCTCAAAAAAGACTACATTTTGTTCTAATTCCATTTTTCATTTTACCACAATTAAATGAGACTACTTGATGTAGCATTATTTCTACTTTCTTTAAGTTCTTAACGACGACCTAGATCGACCTAGGGCAAAGATCTTTGCTAATAGCCCACCTGAAAATGTTGTAATACAACAAAACCTAGGTCGTAGTAAAGAACTTAAAGAAAGTAGAAATAATACTACATCACGTAGTCTCATTTAATTGTGAATAATGAATTTCTACAAAATTAACGCCAAATATATTCAATATTTTAATTTAACCCTAAATTCTTAAACTAAATAGTTTGAAAAACAATACAATTAGTAAACTTACGTAAATATCAGTAGCGCGCAGTGTCTTAAAAGCAATTTCACATAGGTTGCCCTGAATATTTAGCATATACACATCACATATTTACGACAGTTTAAACATTTTTAATTTGCAATATACAAGCAAAATCCCGACTACAATATATGATTTGTAGCACAAAGCGACTTTTATCAATTTTACAATTTTAGATAAAACGTACTAACTTCATTCCTATCAAATTACAAAAACTTCTCGACTGGGAATAAATTCACGGAACAGGGGATAAGTAATGAGAAAAAAAATTCAAATTTATTTTTTTTTTTCAATATATTCACCTACTACCCTTATACATTTTTCCGATCTTTCAATTAGCATATGTATACCTACATAAAAAAATATTTATTCTTTGTCTAAAAAGTAAACTAAAATTGCATCCTTCACTTCTTCAGCGCTTGAAATTTTCTTTCCAAAATGTTTTTTTAACTTTGGGAATAGGTAATAATTATTGGGAGCTAGGCCAGAACTCTAGGATGAGTAATCCAAAATGTTGAAGCCCACCTAATGCAGAGTAGCCAATGCAGCATGACTTTTGTGAATAGGCGCGTTGTCGTGCTGAAGCAGGATACCTTTGGTTAATTTTCCCCTTCTGTTTTTTTGATAGACTCCTTCAACTACTCTAAGATTGAAGCAAAACTCCTACCCTTTAATTAAGTTCAGTTTAGCGAAAATGTGAATTTTCTATTTTTTTAATTTAAATATAAGGTAATGGGGAAAAAAACGAAGTATTAACCAAAAGTAGGGCTCGGCCGCGATGATTTTATCAAAAAAACTGATTTGAAAAGTGTTCCCATACAAAACTGCACTTTGTCAAAGAAGTATTTATTTATAATTTTTTCGACTTAATTACCATTCTTAGTAACATTAAAAATATAATTTGCAAATACAAAAAGGAATTGATATCAAAACAAAACAAATCCAAAAAAAAAATATGAAAATGCGTAAGTATATGGCATAAAGTGAGGTTATGTTATTTGTTTGACAGTCATTTGACAAACGTTTCTTCGTAAAAACAGTAATTTTAATTCAATTTTCTATAATGAAATAATCGCATCTGAGCCCTGATTTTTTAATAAGTCATTCTTTATGTATATGCTTTCATTTTAAACAATAAAAAACGGGAAATTTACATTTTAGCTAAACTGAACTTACACCAAAAATATGTTGATTCGGAAAAACATTTATCCTGCACAGTAAAACTACAAAATTTTAGCTCTTCAAGTATAGAAATTTATTTCGAGGGGCGACGAGCGATTGTGAATCGGGAACATAATGAAAGTGTAGATAGAAATGCAAATAATTTAAAAAGGTTAATAGATATTATTGTGTTTTTAGGTAACCAAGAATTAGCTTTTCATGGTCACAATGAAAGTCAAGGTAATTACTTCGAGAGTATATTGTTTTTAAGTGCCTACGATTCAATTATTGAGACATATTTTCAATCTATTACACCTTCAATGCCGTTTTCAGGACTATCAGGGGCGGTCGCGGACGTTTGCGCGCGTTTGTGTATATCTATATCTTTTTATATGTCACTCTCTTTGCAGCTTGTCCTTCTCAAAAAGTACTGCACGCCACTGGTAAATATAAAAAAGTACTGCACCTCGCTGATAAATATTACCATTAAAAAATACAATTTTAGAAAAAAATGTTATGAAAAATATATGTAGTGCACATATTTTGAAATATAATAAACTATCCAAAATATTCGCAAATATTTCAGTTTCAGTTCAATTTTCAGTGTGTTTAATTAAATTAAAATAAACGTAACAGGTATGTTACATTAGAGTTTAATATTTTCACTTCGAAATAAAAAGTTATTTAACATGTTAAACAAAATTGTTTTCTTTTTAAGTATTAAAACACCGCTATTTCAGTAAGTAACTTTAGGATAATGATAAAGCAAGTCAACCCAAATGTACCTCAATTGTTAAGATAAGAAATAATTCTATGAGAACTTTAAACAAAGCAAATAAATTAGCCGAATTCCTCATTTAACGTTTCTTAGATGCGGATATATATAATTCAAAGAGTGAATTAAAAGAATTCCCAAACTGTTTTCTTTGCAGAATTTTATGTAATTATCTGGAGGTATTTCTGAATATTTTTACTGAAATATATTCCGCCTCCCCCCCCCCCCTCTGGAAACTGATAAAATCAAAAATATGGAAAATACCGGTACTAGAAGATTAATTAAAATTTAGGGCAAAACTGTAGCAATGGTTCTTACACTAATACTTTTTCGAGAAAAATAATATTAATATTTGTAAATAGTTTGATAGAATATTATATACATTTGTTTATAGATATCCAAATTATAACCTTAATTGATTTATTTCATTTTAACAGTAAGTGTTGACGTAGTTATTTAAGGAAAATTAAGGATAAATTAAAGCAAACTGAATTCATTGCAAATCTATGTCGAGTATTGCGAATTACATACCTTCCTGATTTAATATATAAATATTTTAAACAGGGGATATAAATTAATATTGTCTATCTCCTTTTTATTATAATACAATTAAATTATCCTATTACATATATAATATTTTTTGAAAGTACTCATAAGTACTTTACCTAAAAAATTTAGCTCAAAGCTGATGTATTGTAAACCTCGTATAGATAGCGATACTGGGATAAGAGTTATCTACTTTTGAGTTAAATTTAAAACAATAAAGCTTGGAACAAGCTCCAATTGTTAGTTTCTCAGCTGCCAATCAAAATAATTCTGCATTAGTCTGCGACAATAACGAGACAAATACGATGAGACGAGATAATATTATGTATGTGTATCATTGCTTTTCAAATACCAACTTATTCAAAATTATTATTTTTCAATTACTTTCTGAGATAAAAAGTCGGGCTATCTATATAAGACAGTAAGTTCCACCACCTTTATCTTGTCTTAATATGAAAAATTAGAGAAAATACAACTAGAAAATAAATATCGAAAGTAGCGTATATATATATGTGTAAAATATATGATCGAAATGCTAATCGAACTGAAATTAATTACTTATTAGCATTTATAGCAAATATGGGCGCTTGTAAGGAAATTACTTCCATTATTTTAACCTTCAGTTCCTTGTAAAATGCTTCTTGTTTACAACTTTTCATTATTTTATTTTCCTCAGTATTAAATTACATGACGCTGGAGAGCCATTTCGACGAATTCAATGCTTACGGGTGTTCTCGGAAATGAATGTTGTTTTAAACTAGAAACTCTGTCACTGTTTTTAAATTTGAATATTTTAACAGAAAATGATCTAATATAGTTTAAATTTACAAATTTCATTACGCGTTTTTCCCGATTGTAACGACCGATATAGTAATAATGCTAAAAGCATAAAACTAATTAAAGCTTCTCCCGATATATATTAATAAAAAGCTATACGTATGTGCGTTCCATTATTACCCTTTGTAGAATTAAAGTATATTGACACGTACAACCTACGGGCTGGGCAAGCAAGAATAAGCCCTAAACCAACCGCCCGCCTATATGGGCAGTTAGTTTAGGACTCGCATAATTTCGCGTATTTAAAATTACAATATATTATTATGATTTATTTTGTAAAAAAGTAAGTATTATTGATATTTTTATCGTTCTATTCATTAGTTTAATATTTTTCAAAAAATATCTAAAACTCGACATTCTTATAGATAAAAGAGACATAGATTTAGTAGTCCTCAAAATCTGATAAAACAGTCACAAGGTCTACTTCATTTTATTGCTGAACAATATTTAATATCTATCCATATTATTATCCCTTAAAATGAAAATGTCCTATTCTACAAACAAACATTTTTTCCCGCGTTTTCTTTTTACTTTTTTCCAATTTCTGTACAGATTTTAAAACGACCGTGAAACTTCGTTTATTTAAAATTTAAACGCATATGACAGATAATTAAAAGCAAAGAAATTCATGAAAATACCAAAAAGCGACTTAAGACTGAGTAAATGCTTCATGTAGTTTAATCAATGTTGTATTACCTTTTACTGTTCCCAAGTAATTGATACTAATGATTACTAACATATAATAACAACATTTTCAATTTTCGCATCCAGCTGCTATAGTGATCCATGAGTTTATCCTTATCAATAATATAAATGCAGCAAGACCATTTATGAATCTTCCAACTAGCTATTTCATGATCGTTTAAGAAGCTCTATAATGACATCTATTATTATTTAACGCCTTTAATTTTTAAAGTAATATTGTAAAATACAGTATAATTAAAAAGTATATGTGAAACATAAATCTATCGGCATATCGGTCTACAAATAAAGACAATTATCAATCTATCGCCATATCAGTCTACATACAAAGCCAATTATCAATCTATCGGCATATCGGTCAACAAAAAAGTCAATTATCAATCTATCGGCATATCGGTCTACAAATAAAGCCAATTATCAATCTATAGGCATATCGGTATACAAACAAAGTCAGTTTTCAATCTATCGGCATATCGGTCTACAAACAAAACCAATTATAACAAAATCTCTCGAGATGTTATTTTTGATATTCAACACAAAAAAAAATTTGTGCACCATATTTTGTTTACTGTATTTTTATTACAATATGTAGCAGGTACGCATTAAAATTATTTGTAAAAGAATAAATATTGAGGGAAGGTATGAGGGATAAATGATAGAATGCATTAAGATCGCTTTTGAAACTTTTGTCTGTTTGTGTGTTTGTTTGCGCGCACATTACGTCCCAACTGCTGATATAGCTGAAATAAAAATTTAAAAAGAATTCCGAAATGAAAAGTGAGCTATATTTTTGTGGACATTTTCAGCAATCTAGGCAAAATTTGTTTTAGAATCCTTATAAATCGCTCTTTCAATTATGACATTATGCGATACTTGAAATAAATAAAAATTCGATTATTTCTAACGCCATCCTTAAAATTTCTAAATAAATATTTTTAAGTATAAATTATTAAGCTACACACGGATTAATAAATTTAATCGCTAGGCAAAACTTCAAATTCCTGCGTTAAACAATTTCTGAGAAAAACATCTGTAACAGAAACGCAAACGCATACGCAAATGATCTTATAAAGCTTCCGTTTCCTTTTTCTTTCTTTTATAATATAGTACCTTAGTAAATATTTAAATATATCTGCATTATTGACAAATAACACTATACTTATTATTATCAATTAATTTTAATATCGTACAAAGGTGCTGGTGCGAGCATCAAATAGATTAGACTCAATGAGCAATGTCAATTAGTGCAGGGAAAGTTAAGCAAAGTAAAATTTGGGTCGTAATTTAGCTGAACATTCCACAAAATATGACCGCTTCACTTGAAAGTCGATGCAAATGAAACGATTATATTGCAATGTGAAAAGTATGATACAGTGAATTTCTAAATTTCTACGAATATATTTAAAGTACACCGCGAACTAACGAACTCGGCAAGTTGGAACCGTTCGCTATGTCGCACTGCTAACTTCAATGAGAAAATGAATTTCAGCATAATATATGTTTTTCTTCTCTAATTAAACCACATTTTTTTTTGTCGTTTCTATATTTTATTATTCTTACATTTCTATATTTTAATTCCGTTAGTTAGTTTAGTTTGACCATCAATCAATATCATGTATTTACCAAGTTACACTTAATAAGTATATATTGTAAAAGAAGTTACATTGAAAATGTCATTCACCACAGTGTTCAGACAGCCAAATCGGTGCCGCTGCGAACATGTTAATATCTGTCCCCTAACTCCTAATGCACTTACTCGCTCCAGAGTCTGGACAAATATTAGACGAGAATCAGAATCTCAGTCATGAATACAGCCACGGATATCTGTCCACATGCTAGGCAAATATGAAAAACATTAATATTAATGCGACATTCACGTTGTATCGTGAAATTTATTTAATTATATATTTTGTAAAAAGGAATAAAGTATAGGAATATATATATATATATATATATATATATATATATATATATATATATATATATGCGTAAATACCACGTAGATTTCAATATATACTCTTTTGCATAAAAAACTGGCGGTTTTGATTTTGTCATATTATTAACAAAATATTATTTATTAAGAGGTTGTATTAATTGTAATTGTTACTGGCAGGTATAGTGTATTCTGGCACATAAATACGAACGTTCTAAATTTAAAATTTATTCTTTTGAATGAAAATTCTCTTTCACTGACAAAAACGTATTTTTGGCGGTAAATGAAATCCAACTCTTTTGAAGTTCTTTTTCATTTGTTACGTTGTTTATTTTAATGAATAAATTCTAATTAAATTTCTGCTGTATGCTGCATTTGTCCACTTCTGTTTACTGTATGGTTGAAAAAACGATAAGAGCTAGTAAAATTATTGCGCTACTTGAAGAAGGTTGTAGCCAATGTTATATGTCTCAGCAGTATAATGTAAGCCGTTTTATCGTCCAAAGGACCTGGCAACGATATCAAGAAATGGGCTCCGTCAGTAGAAGGCCCGGTTCTGGAAGAAAACGGTGCACTGAGCCACGCGACGACCGCTTCATAGTCAGTCAAGCGCTACGAAATTGTCAAGTTACGTACGTAGTTCTCAAACAGAACCTCGAGGACGTCAGAGGTATACGAGTAAGCCTATGTACAGTCAGAAGGTGACTTCAGGCCGTCAATGTACATAGCTATCGCCCAGCTCAAGGCCCTACATTGCTCTGTGAGCATCGAGTTGCCAGATTAAGATTCGCTCAAAATGTTTTTGTCATGGACTTAACAAGATGGGAATAGTGTTTTATTCTCTGACGAAGCTCGTATATCGATTAGTGGTGAGGATCGACGTCGGCAAGTCTTACCAAGACCTGGAGAACACTTCGTAGAAGTGTACTTTGAGGAAATGATCCCTTACGATTGAGGCTCCGTAATGTTTTGGGCTGGTATTAACTCAGATGACAATACCGAGTTAGTTTTTATTGAAAATGGCACACTTAATGCGCAAAGGTGCATAACAGAAGTTCTTATTCCTCATACCCAACCCGCATTAACAGCAGTCCATTTTTATGGACGACGACGCTCGCGCCCACCGCTCTAGAGATGTTGATGCCTATATGCAGGAGGCCGGAATTCGTCGGTTAGACTGGCCAGCTAGAAGTCCCGACCTCAATCTGATAGAACACATATGGGATAATCTCAAACGACTCGTCAGTACGTATTCATCAAGAAATGATAAAAAAAGGTCGTCGAAGCATGCCTAGCAGATCAAGCTCATTGATTTTAGCTAGAGGAGGCCATACTCGTTACTAAATTTTAAAATTTTTTGTTAAATTAATAAAAAACATTCTAAAATAAACTTTAGCCATTTTTAATGTACCAGTATGAAAACGCTTGTCTGTGGACTTTACATCGTTTTTTTTTTAATTATTCGCATTTTTAATGTCTGAATTAGGTAAAAACGATATCTCAATAATAAATAACAATATTCTCATTATATAGCCATATAAAATTCATCAAATAATAATAAAATAACTATGGTTTATTCCGATAAGTGCCCGTTGCAAAAGAGTTTATTTTTATTATTCTTTTGACTTGGTTAAAAAGTCAACATCGAAGAGAGCACCCGAGACGAAACTGGCTAATCGAGAACATCAGTTCGCATGATCGTGGTTGATTAGTCTTGACAAATACGTGAATGTGACATAATAGCCACACTAGTATTACATTTTTCTAGGTTTCATAGCCAAAGGGCAAAAGGATTTGAGATTTTCTCATGCCCTCCGTCTGCTTGCATATCAGAGGGGAGGCGTACGATATCAGTACTTTTTCGTACTAAGTGAACCTGTTAGGAGTATTTAAAAATAATAGGTATGTATACCTATTATTAACTTAGTGCTACAAAACACTAAGTTGTACGCGGCAGTGTATCTATACTTGCTTCTATGTGCGGTTGGGAATATTCAATATTTTTTGCTCATTAGATACTGTAGTATCTGCCTACACAAAACGATGCTGTATAAGATATTTAAAACTTTTTCTTCAAATTTTATACAACATTAGAACTGTCTGTTATAGGAAATATAGTATCCTAGGCAAGTTAGTTTAAATGAAAGTGAAATACGAGTGACTACGCCGATGGCATATAAGACAATTATATTTTTACAGCTAGTGCATTTCAAAGTTTTCAACTGTTATATATACACAATCACTTAATTTTTGTCACTATCACTATTGGGCAATTTGAAGAAAATCTCTTCAAACAGCCTACATGAAGATGTTGTGATACAAAGAAACCTAGGTCGTGATTAATAAGTTAAATAAAGTAGATATAATCCTACATCAGGTAGTTTCGTTCAGATGTGAATAAAAATTAAGTAATAATGAATTTCTACAAAACTAACGCCCAATACATTCAACATGTACACCAATACATTCAACATGTACACCAATACATTCAACATGTACACCAATACATTCAACGTGTACACCAATACATTCAACATGTACACCAATACATTCAACATGTACACCAATACATTCAACGTGTACACTAATTACTTAATATCTACAGTTTCTCCTAAAAATCTTTATCGCTATTTAATCACTATTTACATATATTTTGGTCTTTCACTTACTTGAATGAAGCTAAAGAAGAAGTTACAAAAATAAAATCGAATGGTCACTCTTCTATTGTTATAAAACCTTTTATAAAGTGCCTTAACGATTATGAATAAATATATGTACGCCAAATGTCGATACGCAATGGAGATCAAACGGACTAGAGAATATCTAGTATGCAATGAGCACAAAGTACGAGTATATGGAATACTGACTTATCCCAGAGCTAGGAATATGAGTCTATTATATGAAACGCTTTTTGTTTCATTCTTTCCTAAGAAGGAATTTAAATGAAATATGAATATATCCGTAACCGCTTTGTTTCTTTTAATCTTTTAAAAGTATTTCGTAACAGATACCAGCGGAATGTCATACGCTGGTATATCCGTTTAACGTAAATACTTCATACTCGTATGGAATACAATATAAACACAGCCCACTGTCTATATCACAACATCATAGCTCTTTCAGATTGAAGTTAGTTGTGACGAAATTTTACAAGAATACCTAGTGACATAAATGCTTCGAAATAAACAAGATTTACATGAATGTTTTAAAATAAACAAGAGTTACATGAATGCTTCGAGTTACATGAATGCTTTGAAATAAACAAGTTTGTATTCCTTTTTTTTAAGTTCAAACTAATATATAGAATAAGTTTTTTTTCTCACAGATCTCATAAAAGTATATAAACATTAAAAAATTCTGTTAAAAAACAATCGAAAATAATTAGTAATATTTCTGGTAAGGCGTCTGCTTCTCAAGATGCCAGGCTTCAGGAAGCTTTGAAGTGGTATACCATAACATAACGACATTAAGTTAGTAATTCGGTACAAAATGACTATGATCAACTTCCATCCCATCAAAAACATTAGCGCGAAGAGGGTCAAGTTCCTGTTTAAAAAATGATTAGTAAGAAGTAATGAAATGAAAGCAGCCAAGTTCTTGCAGAGTTTTAGTAGACAAGTGTGGATGAGTGAGCTGGAGTTTTACATATAATTTTATTAAATTCTATATCTATCACAACACTGAATGTGGCTGAGTTAAACATTGGAATTTTCTGTTTACGTAAGTCTGTTTGTTATAGCGATAAACAAAAAAAACCATTCAGAGCAGGTAAGTACTTCTAGGTAGAAGCTTCTATGAACGACACTTTTTAAACTCTATGGAACTTCTATGGACGACACTTTTTAAATTCTATGGAACTTCTATGGACGACACTTTAAGTTCTATGGAACTTCTATGGACGACATATTTATATCCTATGGATTCTATGGACGACATTTTTTATATTCTAATTCAATGAAATTTTATGGACGACACTTTTTAAATTCTATGGGGACACTTTTTAAATTCTATGGAACTTCTCTGAACAACACTTTTTAAATTCTATGGGACTTCTATGGACGCCACTTTTTAAACTATTTGAAACTTCTATGGACGACGCTTTTTATATTTTATGGAATTTCTATGAACGACACTTTTTAAATTCTATGGAAGGTAAATCCTGCCGCAAAATTCGTCTTAATTGCTTGTAGTATAGTAGCCGATTATTGTAGTAGTAAACGTAGCGGATTGCGCCGTACGCTTTTGCGCCTTAATATTAAAGAATCGACTTTAATTAAATAATGACAACAATCTTCACCCAAGCAACGCGATATAAGCTTAGCCATATGTGATAATACCGGCCCCTGTGACATTGATACATTGTTCAGAATAGTACATTGTTCAGACTACGTCCCTGGCTCTTAATATACTCTTCTTATATAATTATAGCGTATACCACAATGATAGCGTATTGTGTTCAACAGATGTATACACTATTGACAATCAGAAACTTAGTCTTAACAGGTACCATATTATACGCCAAACCATGTCTCTCTTTTGCTTATTTATTATCATTAGATTACCATTTAATATTCTCCTGCACATTTATTTGCGCCAATTTCCGCATACCATCATTGGCATTATGATAACTAAATAAACATCATAATTTCTTTAAAGTTACTCCTCAAGAAACGCAGGTGCCCCAAAGGACGATCATTTTCAACATTAAATCGGCACCATTATATAGGATTCTCATAAATCTTAAACGTATGTGATCAATTCACATATTGATCCGTGACTCCACATTTGATCTAAGAGACCAATATAAACTTCGGTGTTAGTATGATATTGGCCACTTTCGTGACAGTTATTTAGATCAGTATACCTATCGAGTTTCGTGTATATATATATATATATATATATATATGTATATAAGTATATATGTATATATATATATATATATATATATATATATATATATATATATATATATATATATACATATACGAAACTCGATAGGTATACTGATCTAAACTTTATTGTTGGCCAACAATTTCCTTTCTTCCCTTATTAATTTACTGGTATCTTAAATATTACATATATGCAAAATTTTAAGCCTCTAACTCTTCAGGAAGCTTTAGAAAGTATGTGAATGAGAGAATGTATAAGAACTAGGAAATTGACCATTTTCAATGTCAAATATGTCGGAATTCTAAATTCGTATTAGCGATTTTCAAATTTATGACTGGATACCTACTATATAAAGGTAAAATCTGGTATTACTATGTTATATATAAAATCATACTTCCAAAATTTATTCGATCTGAAGTATGGGTATGTCAAAATATGTCAAAAACCAATAAATATTCTATCTATCCATGCTTTTGTATTACTAAGCATGAATGGAGATGATTTTAGTTTATCTCCAACCAACGTTTCAGTTGGAAAAATGACTATCTCCGCACGCTATCAACCAATGGGAAGGCAAATCGCTAACCGGGTATCCAATATTGTATACACATGTGACACATGTTGCCCAAGAAACTTTTCACAATTATCTTCTATGCGTTAGACTATTAGCAGTAAGCGACTTTTCTGTAGTTTTTGAGTGATTATCGCGTATCAGTAGTGTGTTTTATGTAAAATTATTAAATTTTTTTTTTTGCAAAAAGTTATTGAAAATCAGTAGCAAGCATGTCGTCCTTTAGCTACAGAAACTTAGGAATTTTGCGATATTTATCTAGGGTGATTATTCCGAAACTGAAATTAATAGGCCCTGGCGCATTTACGAACACCGAGTGAATGTTTTGTGTGGACTCAATGAGGAAGAATTTAAAACTAGATTTCGGATTAATAAGAGTTCTTTTGAATTATTATAATATAATAATAATTATTATGATTTATTAAATATAAAATAACAAGTGTTATTGGGACTATAATAAATTATACTAATTAATCATCCGTTTATTATTAAGATTTATTACTTCTTTCAATTATAAATATTATACTCGTATTAATATTGTCTTTTGTCCTATTTAACACTTGACAGAACAGTTTCTTTAACTGGATGCATTCCGTACGTGCAACTTTAAACGGCTTTTACTTATTATATTCTTGATTTTTTAATATGAAAAAATACATCAGCTAGTTGAAAATTCACGAAACATTTAAATGACGTCTATTTGTAAATGATTAAAATGTTTCTGTTTAATTATTATTTATTTATTTGGTGTATATATTTTTAAAGGAGATTTTGCTATATGTATCAATGGAACGCGTCGCTTGTACGGGAGGGCACAGATAGAAACCTATCTACGACTATCGATGACAGTTAAAACACTCGTGGAAAGCGAACTATGGCTATATAGAAAATTATCAAATATATTAGCTTGCTATCTACGTCGGTGATTTGACAGTATATCGATTTTGGGTGATAGCTGCAAAGCAATTTGGTTTAAGGCGCGGTATCCAGTAGAGCTGTTCAAAATTTCGTGATATGCACCCAGATAAATAAATTAATGAGATATAACAAGCAAGTTAAAATGTTTGTTTATTGCCTATAAAAGACATGTTAGGTAATATATTACCATAGTAAAAATCATAACAATATTTATAAAGTCTTTTGTAGAAATATTACATACCCTTAAATGTTTATCTTCCATATGCGCCTAAATCTGTACTAAACCCTTTTAGTTCGAGTTCTTGTCGTATTTAACCGTTTGTTTCTGACACACGCTTGATTGTTTGCATGTTTAACTTCGCTGCCTACAAACATTCCTAGAAGCCATTATCTATCCACTATTTGAAGCTATCATCTATATGCGACTTAAAATATTCACTCTCAACATTTTACTCTTCCAACTCATAGAAAACACGTACAAGAAAAACCATGAAAAACAAATATTGAAAATTACGAAGCTTTATAAACAAGTCATTGCTGAAATTAATTATACAGTTCAGCAACCGATAGCATGCATAATTCGTATGCAAATTCGATCGATTCAAATCGAACGTTGCGACGTTGGTTTTAAATGTCTTCTACGTGACAATGAATTCATACATGCGTCATGGAAGCTACTACCACGTACGTCTTTACATTGTATAATTATATTTATAGGCCTTAGGAAGAACCACTCACTGTCACTAATACTTATTAATACATGATGGGTACTTGTTGGTCAGTGTGTTGATTGATCTATATTAAGTGAGTGAAATTAATTTTAGTAGTTGGTTTTTCCGCTTTGCTCATAACCTATTTTGACATGTCTCACTTTTAAATCAAAGCTGGATTCATTGATACAAAACAATTTTTAAATAACAATAAAATCGTGTGTGTTTCAAAGTCTCGGAACAATTAATAGGTAGATATTTTTTTGTTGTTGTTATGTTTAATTTTTCGTCCTTAATTATGTAATTATTTATAGCATTATCTTTTTAATGTACATGTATACATATTGTAAAAAACTAAGTGCTCGTGAATTTCAGTGTTAAAATCTAGTGTGTGTGAACCATTGAACAGTAATTCAAAACGTGTGTGTTTTTGTGTACTTATTTAAATATAAATGAACCATCCTACCTTTTTAGACAATCTTTGTTATATTTTATATATTTAAATGATAAATATTACAAATTTTATTTAAGTATTTTAATTTATTAAAAGAGTATCATATTACAGAACAAATAGATATCTCCAAAGAAAACTACTGAATTCACTGTTTGTGATTTTATAGCAAAGCATAACAAAATTACAAAATGTCATAACAATAAATTTTTACATTCTTTATATATATCGATGTTTTAAATCGCTTAGTGATACGACAATTAAACAGTCATGTAGGGAGCACAAAGATGAATAACAAGAATCTAATTTTAAAACAAAACGGCCAAAAGTAAGTTAAAGTGGTTTTCCTAGAGAGTGTGTCTTGCATTATTTTAATTTATTTAATTTTTTTTTAGCCTCAAAGTTTAATTTAAAAACTTGCCCGACATTCTTCGTCTCTCTTCACTTAAATCGTTAATATCTAAAAGGTCTTTAAACACATGCACCCTATGCCCATCGAGACACTACCGCTACACGATGATGAGTATAATTTCATATTTATCAAAAAAGTCTTTTTGTGCCCATATAATAAATAAATAAATAAAACTTTCCTCTTCATAAAATTAGTTTGATTTAGAGTAACTAAAACTTGCTTAAAGGAAACAAAAGGTTTTTTGTTTAACTTATTTCTGCCTAGCATATTATCAAAATTATTCAAAATTATGCCAAAATAGGCAAACATTTATGTTTTCCTTTAAAAAAAATAAAATAATATGTAAAAAAAATAAAATAATATAAAAATAATATATCATTATATTTTGCTCTAACTAACAAACAATTCTTCAGTGCCTAATCTAACAAATGACCAATTTTTTATATCAATTACGTTTACATTCTACTAAATAGTAACGTCAGGGCAAAATTAGAATTATTTAAGTGATTTTTAATCAACTTTTGGTTGTTTATAATAAATTTATAATTTATTTTGTTTAAGGTAAAAAGATATAAAATTTCGTTTAATTAAAGAAAATGCAAAATTGATACGACATATTACAATATTTATTAAAATATTTATGCGTGTTACAAAATAAAGAACTTCAAACTTTTTTTGCACATGAGACGCGCTAAATATTAATTTTAAGCGTTGAACAGTAAAAACATAATTCACTTCTGTTTTTCTAGACTTACCGCAGATATTCAAAAATATAATCGCAAATGCAAAAAAAAGTAAAACATTGTTTGAACCTATATCACATTACCTGACTGATAATATTGCAGATTATGCTTTGAAACAAAAATATTCGTGTAAATGACAATGAACGCTATCCAACTGTTGAAATCGTCTTCGAAATGCAAATAGTCTCGTGGACATTTCAATTTATTCTATAACCTGAGGAATAATGAGGCGCGTCGTCATTAAGCGACGTGTAACATGTAATAATCATTTCGACACGCCCAAGGAAAACCATTCCAATTAATTTTTAGCGGTTTTGAATTTACATTATATTCTTTTTATTCATTGTTATGTTCCCTACGTAATTGTTTAATCGTCGTTAGATATAAAGGTATTTTCAGCATGTATATATATATATATATATATATATATATATATATATATATGTATATATATACATATACTTTCTTTAATTACTTTCTCATAAGTAATGGAACACTAAGAAAAACTTTTTATTAATTGATTAAATTATTTAACACTTTGAATTAACAACGAAGTCACCATGCGCATTTACAAATTATGACCATCTCGAGGGCAGGGACTGGATACTATGGGACCAAAACTTAGGAGGTTGAGACTTAAAAAACATTTCAAGGTTCTATATAATATCATTAAAAATGGGAAACTTTTTTTGGCGTAGAAACTTCTCGATAGCTCGGAAGGTAAGGCTAAATCTGGTAAATAAGCTGGGTTAGGTGACGAATCCCAGCCAAGCTTCTCCAGTTGGTAGCGAGAAGCTGAAGCAACATGCAGTGGAGCGTTGTTGTGTAGTAAAGTGGACATCGGTTCGTCTCGATCGATTCGAATTTATTATTGGCCCATTTTACTCTTTCGCCAAATCGTGCGTGCTTATATTTAATATATTCCAGAGAGTTCTACAATTTTATGATATTATCTAAAACTTAAATGTTATGGAACATTTTAATATCAAAATGTTTTATTACTTTTTTCCAACCCAATACAATTACAAAAAGAGAGTTCAATATTCTTTTTTAAATGCATTTATTTGTACAACAATATGGGGTGCCCTTAATGAATTATAACGATTAAATCAATTGCAATATTATTCATTCAGTCATCCAAATTAAAAATTATCTATAAATGTCGGATGATTCATTTATATTTATATAAATTACAAAAAGATAATTCAATATTCTTATTCTTCCTTAAATGCGTTTATTTATACAACAATATGAGGTGCTCTTAGTCAACTATGACGATGAAATCAATTGTAATATTCCTCATTCCGATATCCAAAATTAAAAATTAGTTAGAAATGGATGATTCATTTATATTTATATAAATTACAAAAGGAGAATTCAATATTCTTATTCTTCCTTAAATGCGTTTATTTGTACAACAATATGCGGTGCTCATAATGACTTGTGACGATTAAATCAATTGTAATATTCCTCATTCAGATATTCAAAATTAAAAATTAGCTATAAATGTTGGATGATTCATTTATATTTGTATAATTGTATAAACAAACATGTTTTGAATTACATCTGATTGGTGAATGCGCGCTTGATGACGACACCGAGATTTGCCAACACTTATTATTACGTTTACGTTACAAATATATTATTAATGTGTTTATTTTTGAAGATAATTGTAAAATATACGTCATAACCTCCATCCATCAAATACAAGAGTAAAAGAGATCAATCCAAGCAGCGACCCGATAACTTTCTCTCTGTATTTTACAGTCGCACTATTTATAGCCCAAAAATTAAAAATAGAGGCCACTCCGCCCCCCGCCCCAGTTGTCCGCCCGCTTACATCATTCATACCTAATGAATCTTCCATAAAATTATCCTATTCACAGGAAATGATATGGGTAAGGTCGATCGCATAAATCGAGTAATTTTGGCCGCGCCCAACGCGAGTGTTTGGCCAAGACGCATACCGCGTCTGTTTGCCAACGGCAAGACTTATTGTACGGTGATATTAAGGTAAATCTACACCAAACGACTTTTTTCCAAGGAGAATGGAGTGGAATATATTTGTGATTTTTCTTTGTTTTTAGAACTACAATTGAACCCAGATCACATGATATAACGAGTGTAACAGATTTTTCTTTCCCTGAATAGAAATATGACAGAAAAAATCAATCTAGTCAAACTCTCACGTCTACTTTTCCAAAAGCATAATCCAAAATTGTAATATTAGCATCCCCCAGAAGCTAATAACGCGTAGTGTCTAAATATATTTTTAGGGTTCCATAGTGACATAAGGATCCTTATCATTTCGTCTTATCCGTCCGTCCGTTTGTCAAAGCTTCGCAATTACTACAGTTAGTTACTATATTTTCGCAATTACTAAGATTATGCAAAAAGATGAACATGACGAAAATATAAGGGTTCCGTTTTAGCCATTCGAGTAAGAAACTCTGAAAATTTACAACCGTGCATGAAATCTTTGGAAATTTTACAACCGTTGATTTAAAAATATAAAAAAAAATTAATTTGGCAACTGATTAAAATAATTTTGTTTATTCACATCAATAATATCAAGACGGATAGACTATGTCGAGCGTACCCTAATTTGAGTGTACCCTTTTTGAATTTGTTTAATCCATTGTATGAGGAACCGTTTCCAAATTTCGCATTTTCCAACTTTCATTTACGCAAAATCTAACAAACATGTTTCAGTATTGTTTTTCTCCAAATCCTGGTTCAAACATAAACAAAATTATTTTTCTTGTCATTTTCATGTAATTATGCACATTTGAGAATTTTTTTTAATTTTCATATTTAGCCATTTTAATAGCTAAAAGAAACCTCTTGAATGTTTGAATTGGCTGCACCGAAATATTTTATATCTTTTTGCACAGTTTTGTACTAAATATTGTCTTACCAATTGAAGGAAAAATATAAAAAAGCTGTACATATTCAAATTTTCGACTTTGATTTGATATCCAAATTTTCATATTGGAAAAACGTTTCTCGCGTCTCAAATTTCCTTTCTTGGGTACCACTTGATACAAAAATATGTTTAAAAAATAGTATTTAAAGTATTCGTCTAATAGATTCAATAATTATAAAGTGATAAATCAAATTACAAACTTGCGTAAAAACAACGACAAGTAGCACCATTTATTACTGTTACATTTAAACAACAACTTTTACGGAACTCAAAAAATAACGTGCCAACAATTTTTTTTTTCTTTTCCAAGAAATATTATTAAATATCTAACAGCATATCTCAACGACCTGGCAACTAAAACATTTGTACTATCACAAATATAATTACTTTGACTCAAAGAAAACACTTCAGATAAGTGCATTTGCATAAACAAATTAGAAATATATAGGGCAACAAAGCGAGTTCCCAAAATAATTATAGAGAAAGTGCTTTCAGGAGTTTCTCACATTTTGTTTTATTTTAGTGTTAGGTACTGTATTAAACGTATATATATGTGTGTGTATATATATATATATATGTATATATGTATATATGTATATGTATATATATATATATATATATATATATATATTTATATATATATATATATGTATATATGTATGTATGTATATGTGTATATATATATATATATATATATATATATATATATATTAATTCATTAAATAAATAAAAATTAGATTTGGTAAAGTAGTTGAAAATTATAAGTGTCCATCAAAAAGTCGTCGCGTTCATTAACAACAAAAAAGATATTGACAAAAGAATGATCATACTCGAGCATTAATAGCTGTAAAATTATTGCATTTGATATGATGATGAAACCCACACCTAGTTTGTTGGCAGGATGATTTTAGAACAACAATAGTTACGATAACATTAAGAAACAAAGAACGATAGGAGCAACTGTAGAAAAAACAAAATTAATCTCCTAAACTTAAATATATAATAAAAGAAACCGTTAAATGCTTGTCAGAACTTGTCTGGAGTCGGTTTCGTAGTTGTTTATATCCCTTGAAATGATATAAGATTGATGTAAGTTCACTTAAGTAACTTTAATTAAAATTTATAACCAAACGATAGCATCTAGACTATTTAGAGCCTTTCTCGATTGTTCAGAGCCATTGTTGAAAAAGTAGAGAATTAAATAACCTGAAATTTCCAAGCGAAGCTCTTACTTGTAAAATTTCTTAAGTATAAACTGTACAAATTGTGAGACAGTTAAAGTGATTTATCTCTGGTTAAAACTAAATAAAAGTAACTATTTTTATGTTAAAAAACACATATCATAATATTATATCGCATATACGTAATAAATATTATGTACACGTTGGTAAATACGAGTAAGTTATTACCTTCATCTCATCTTTCTCGTTGTCGGGGAAGAAATAATTCTAAAAGAATAGCTCCCCGACTGCGACAAGGGTAAAATTAAGGCAATGATTTACTCTTATATTTAAGTGTCACATTATGTATTGCATATGTGTTTGTATTGTAATGTATGTTAGTTGCCATAAAAGTTGTTACTTTTATTTATTTCTTTCCGCTGGTAAATAATTTTTTTGATAAAACAATCGTTAATAAAAGAACAAAGGTTTATATCCGTTTTCATATCATATTTGGGAATGAGTATTAGTGTTTGAGATGAAAAAACACGTATTAATAAAGTTAACTATGAGTAAAGTTGCTTATTATACAATTATAATTTTGTTATATGGGAAGCAAGGTTGCAACATGTTGCATACAGTAGGACACGAATTATTTGCTATACTAGTAGTAGCACATCGAGTATATTTTATTACTCAGTACCAATAGTAGCGCCCTAGAGTGTGTTCTAAGAAAATGAAGATAAAAAATCCACTCATTTACAAGGAAAAAACTATTAATTGTTTGAATATTTAGAGAGTGGCAATAATAAAATAATTAGTTGCCCATATTTCTTTAGTTTATTAATAAAAGTTGATCGACATAATTTTGCATTGATATACTTATTACATATAGTTATTTTGATTTTTTTAAACTCTTAACGTAAATACATGGTTAGAAAATTAAAGAGGATGAGGATGCGGAGTCGTTGTGCGATGCGCGGTTGAAAAACGAAAGAAGGGGAAAGTATATTATACGTCATTTTTAAGTTCAGTATTTAGCAATAATGCTTTCGTTTTTGTCATTTATTTAAGAAACCAACGTACGTCGTACGTTCAAACGTCGTACGTCAAACGTACGTCGTACATACTTCATGATATATATATATATATATATATATATATATATATATATATATATATATATATGTGTATATATATATATATATTCATTTAATTGTGAATAATAAATGTCTACAAAATTAACGCCATATGTATTCTATATTAGTTACAACAAATAAAGTACATACTTAATCTTGTAAGTTACAACTTCTTTAAGATTGTATATTATATAGTCATGTTGATAGTAATGCTTCAGTATTATATGGACTTGTAATTGACCCTTTTTTGTATAGTTAGGAATGGTTACACGACTTGTTTATATTATTTTTATACGTGTTATCCTTAATACAAAACACAGTTAAATAAATCGTTAATCGTATCGTGAATATAAATGAGACCTCTATTGCATATGAAACGCACTGACATTTGATACTAAAAACGAAATTACGATATTAAAAAAAATATAAAGAAGGAACGGTTTTTAACAAATAATTATTTCCTGAAAAATTGTCCAATCGCCAGTCGAAACACGCATACAATAAAATCCTGTAGTTATCAATCGCTTGAAATTGTTGATCCAAGTATACTGAAATAATTTAAATTAATTTTATCTGAAATCCTTTCAAAACTTTCAATCACTCGATTAAAAAATAAGAAGGAGGGAGGATATCGCGCATCATTTTGAGCTTGATATTTCAAAAAGAGAGTTTAAATTTGAAAATGTTAAATAGAACCCTAAGTTTACTTTAAAATATCTATATAATTATGCACCATTGTCACTGTGCGAAAATAATATTCTCACCTATTTTTTATGAAACAGCGTAATGTTTGTTAAATAAACATTGCCCTGTAAATTATATACATACATAATTTTAATGTCAAAAGTATTTTAATACCATAAGATTATATTAATTCATTCACAAGCCATATTCCCTCAACGTATTCAGTAACAAAAGGCTTGTCTCACTGATTTTCTTGTTAGAACGCCGCTTTTGTGGGATTGTATAGATAGTACCATTAGGATATTAAATAGACTTGTATTTATAAAGTCGCGACTAATGTCCAAAAATGACAGCTGCTATGGTTCACTTACTGATTCGCTTTCCGTCTTCTTTCTTCCGAATATCTGATTACCGGTCACAGTTTTCACAATATTTGCAATAAAGTTATGCAATTAATACGATTTTTAATGTACAACAGTAGAAATCGAAACTTCAAAATACTTACATTTTCGAGCAACTAGATTTGAAATTCTAGAAACTGTGGTGCTGCGATGGACAGACGATTCGATGAAATTAAAAGGATTTCTTATTTCACTACGGAAACACAAAAAAAATCACCGAAATTCTATGGTTTACCCACTAATCCGTTAAGGAAAATTATGAAATATCTTGAATTCAAATTCGATTCTATTCAATTAATATGTAACCTCACTCAAAGGTTAATTGTAATTTGTTTAACAAATCACCGCTTTTCACACCAAATCAGCGCCATCAAAATGTGCCTTTTGCTTTAAATTACTTAAAAAAATCGTGTCCTCGATATTTCTCACGTACATAAATATATGTTAATAAGGTCACGTATTTGTGACGCTTCGTTAATGTAGGAAAACAACCGATTAACAAAAATGATTACCTAAAGACTAGCGAAGCCAATTGACATTTTTCTCTCAAATTGTTTTCTTTTCTAGCGAAAAGCATGAAAACTTTATAGCAGGTAATAACTTTATCCACAACGTACTTCCACGACTAATGTTTACAGAGTAATAAACGTAATAAATTAACATCGCAGATATTTATAACAACGTACGAATTTGCCGAAACGACGATGGAAATTACAATTTCGCCAACTCCAATAAAATATTTCGCATTTTTGTTAGCTCGCATAACAGTAAACCTAAGATACACGCTTTTACTTAATATTGTAAAATTAATTCTTTCGAAAAGCATACAAAAAATCCGTTATCTATACTATTAATTAAATTGTAACAGAGTTAATTCTGTATATAAAAAACGTTTTAAACGGAGTGATAGATTTAGCATAAAGAACGATAATAGAAACCGGGAAACTTGTTTATACAATTTTCGTCTTTCATTAATTTATGTGATTACATGTGATTAACGACACGAAATTTACTGGACGGATTTTGATGAAATTTGGAATTGTAACATTTTACACCCAAGAGTAATATATGAGGGAAAAAAACCTAATAACTTTCTTATTCTAAATTTCACGCGAGTGAAACCATGAGACAAAGCTAGTTACAAATAAAAACATTTACGATAGCAGTAAAATACTTTTTTATTATAAATATGCGATTGGTTAACGCATTGGCTAAATATTTATATCGATATGAAATCCCACTTTATTTCTATTTTCAAAAACCAGCTTCTCTTTATATGTACCAACTTTATAAAATAAAGAAGTATTTAGGGTTCCGTAGTTGAATTGCGAAAATTCATCCATTTTAACCCAATCCATCATGCCTATCTGTCAATCTGTTCGTCCTTACGTCATGGCGTTCTAAATATCTCAGTTTCATCAGATCGTGATGAATATTTACAGAAAGACGTAGTTAAATTACGTGAATTTATAGAAATAAAGAAAAAAATATTTTGAATGTTTTTTTCGCGGGTTTTTGCTCATATATCGAACTTGAATAATTTTTTTCTCATGGACACCCACCAAGTTGGTAGAATTTGGATGAAGATATTTTTAAAATGCAATAGAAAATATCTATTCATGTTTTATGATAGGACATTTCTTCCTCGACGGAGTCTCCAAAATATTTTACAACCCTCAACTCCTCCCCGACCCTTCTAATTTTTTAACCACGTATTTCAGAAATCTCTAAAAATTAGTCCAATTAAAAGAATTATAAGCAATATAATTAATTTATCTTAAACCGTAGTACGACAAGGAATACACTCACATAGTAAAACACAATATTAATAATTTATAAATACATAATTAAATGCTAATAGTCCACCTGAAGATGTTATAATACAACGAAACCTAGTTTGATTTAGTTGTGAAAAATTAAATCATCTTTATATAACAACTAGCTATGTCTCACGATTTGACTCGCATGGAATTCGGAATAAGAAAAAAAATTGTTTTTTTTCTCTCATGTTTTGCTCTTGATTATAAACTATTACCATACTGGTCGTGACTGACACATAAAATAATATACAGACAGACAAACAAAAATCCTAAAATGAGTTTTTCCAGTTTCTATTATCATTCTATACGCTAAATTTAATCACTCTTTCAAAACTATTTTCCCTGTACAGAATTTACTCTGTTACTCTTTTATTATATATAAAGTTTAAGTCTCCAATTTATGCATATCATCAACATTTAAAATAAATTAATGTTTTTTTAAAGTCGCCAATTATCATATTATATAACCGAGTGGTACTCAATTACAATATGCCAATACAGTTAAATATCTCGGTACGACTCTTGACGCCAAGCTTCAGTATAAAGAACGTATTATAAAGAAATTCGATAACCTCAACATCAAGTTCAGAAAAATATATTGCTTGCTTGGTCAGAATTCTTATCATTCAATATACAATCAAGCTTATATTATATAAGCAATTTCTACGCCCAGTTTGGAGTTATGGAATACAGCTATGGGGCTGCGCCAGTGATTTTAATATCCAACTGATATAAAGATTTCGAAATAAAATATTTAAGTGTGTAGTTAATGCAGATTGGTGTATTCGTAATTGCAACCTCCACCGCGGTCTTGCCATTATTAGTAGATTTGCTAGTTCTCACCAAAATAAACCACAAAACCACATTAACTAACACTGTCTAATGATACTCCAAACGATAAAAACTTTTGGAACTTGTCAGATACTAAGTAATTCAACGAAAATATCTTACTTTAGAAGGTTCTTAGCAAATTAATTGAAAAACAAATTAATCATTAGTTTTGTCACTAGTTTTAGTGAAAATTGTGTTTAAAAAAATTATAATTATTATTTACTGTGCACAGTCATTATATAACTTCAGCTTTTCACTAAGTCTACAAGAAATAGATGATATAAAACAAATATTGACATTATTATTTTTGTTGAAGAAAAAACGCATTGAGATTTATGATAAAAATAAGATGTTATCGTTCGAACAGTCTGTGTCCATACGATATTCACGAGATTATCTTATTAATATGCAAGCATGATGATGCTATTCTCGCTCCAGACTCACATGTATAGTAATAATTTATTTTATGGTTAGGGGTGAAAATGGAAGGGTAATACATAACTGTGGTATCCGGACGGACGTTATACTGATTTCAATGTCTCTAAAAGCTAAAAATATTAAAATTTAATTTAAATTGGTTTAAATATTTTCAAATGCAATATGTTCATAGCAAATGTGCATTTCCAACACAAATATGACTGTGAGTTAATTATAATATGCTTATATTCTTCATATTAAATTTTAGCTATGCTTGCACCATTTATACGCTAAATTAATATTGCAAATATAACCTTCTTTAATGTTACATAAAATAAATGGTTCGCCCAGTCTGTCTTGACGTTAGTCGGAAATAAAATTCAAAGTAGTTTTTTGAATGCACTGGCAAAATTATAAAACATAACTGCATAATATGCTTAAATCTACAATTTACTAATAATTATCAGTTGTCTTATTTTACTTACTATAATATATTTAACGCTAAAATAATTTAAAAACACTCCGAAATCAGTGGGCATATAATTTTTAGCAAACAACAGGAAAATTATATAGCGAGTAATAAAAACGTCTACATGCCATATGCCATGAGACTAATGGTTATAGGGTAATAAATATGGCTAAGTGTTGATCCAGATTATCGTCGACAACGACCGGTGAACGACCGAATAAAGTCGAGGTACTCATAAGAACCCTCATTCACACAAAATACCATTAAAAACAAAACACAGTCTCTGTACCTTCATTATGGTTCGGGAAAACGGAAACCCTGCTAATGAAGCAACTTTACCCAAATGTATATCTGTACGACTTATCATCTGGTGAAAATGTTAGTAAATGTATTTCTTCCATTTTCGTTTAAGGTATTCTTATTTAGATCAAAAATGTTTGTTTTAGAAATAGGTAAGTATTATAAATTTTGTTCAATGAAAATAAAACATATTTTTATCGCCGCGTAATTTTTTTATTTAAAAACTGAAATATTAGTGAGTTAATTTTTTATTACAATCATTACTTGAAGTAGCACGATCGCCATAATTATACTGATCTGAACAATGTAAAACCAATAAAAAATTAAACGTATTTACATTCATGAAGGTTGTCCTTATAGTCCTCCCTGGAACTATTAAAATGAAAATCATGAATATAAATAGTGAAATAAGTTTTCTTTTAATTTCACCGAATGATGAAATATTAAATAACTAGCAAAATACATCGATTTTTGGTAGGGACTATAAACGATTTGATTAGAAATAATTTACACAGACCTTCATTTATTAAAGTCGGTGCATTAATTCTGAAGATATCACTAGTTTATAAAACGTAATTTTAAGGAAAAAATGATTAATGTTTTTTTATAATTACCTATAATCAGCGTTCTTCAAACCATAAATGCTATCCTGTTTCTTTGATTGCAATAGTAATTTTTATACGTACATTTGATTAAAATCTACACTAAACAATTTCATATTTTTCAAGATAAACTAAATATATACGTATTTTATTCAATTAAAAACTTCCATAGTTTTAAACACTGGGGAAACATTTTTGCACATATTTATTCCACGAAAATCATAGGAAAGTAAACCATGAAAATAACAAAAAAAATTTGCTTTTTTGCTTCACTTAAGAAATATACATGGGTTTTCTAATTAAGTGGATGATAGAAAAAATTAAAGAATGAATGAGGGTCCCCTTCCTCAGTTCCAAAAGGTGAGGATCATTTTGTGACAAAATTATATTAAATTACCAAAAAAGACGTTTATTAAGAGTGCCAAAGGGCACTGGAATGCCAACTACCCTTTAATATCTTTGACAGTTTTAAACTATAAAATATACAGGAAAAAAATATGTACGGATATGTGAACTGAAACACCACATTTAAGAAAAATAGTGACGCATAAAATTTGGTACCATTTATGCAAAATTTCATTTTCTTGTGTTTCGTACCAAAACTATAAAAATGGGACACTTTTGTACTATACTCTATCTGTCTGCAACTGTAAGCTTTCCTACGACATCATAAAACGATTTAGAATATTTTTGGGGGTTGTGAAATTAAAAATGAAAACAATTAATGGGAGCATAATTAAAAAAAATAACAGATTACGGGTGAAAATTATTCCAGAATCAGCTGTTACAGTGCTACCCTATAATTATTGCCGATCGCCTATAGCGGCCCCAACTAAAAGACACTATAATTTATTTTTACATCTGTAGATACTTCGGGCATCTGCCGCGCCGGATACGCATTGGTGTGTATGGAAAGCAACTGACGCATTTTTTGTGATTTACGCGTAAATACAGCTCGAAATACGCTCAGGTGCTCGGCTATGCGGTCTGTTACCGTAAATATAAATGTCATGAATGAGGATATGACGTCGTAAGAAAACTAAACGAAATATGTTTAGCAATACTGAATTGGAAAGGGAAAAAAACCTATAAAGTACTGATAGAAATCGCGAAAGATATTCTTAGGCTACAATTTTTCTATACAATATATTGCTATAATTTTTCGCTACGATAATTTTTCTATACAATATATTGCTATAATTTTTCTATACAATATATTGCTATAATTTTCTATACAATATATTGCTATAATTTTTCGCTACGTAAATATTATACTGCCAATATTACTTTAAAAGCCGTACAAAATAGCGAGAAATTCTAAAAACAATGAGATTTAATAATTTTCTAATAAATTCTATGTAAGGTTTCTAGTAACATTGTTTTTTTCATGATCAAGTCAGCCTTCAGTAATTTTTAGGTTTTGAAAAGAACGAACAAATTTTTTTGGCATTTTCAGCAACATCTCTGGAACTACCTTGCATATAATTCTTAAAAAAGCAGTTTGGTTTTGCAAGCAAAAGGTGTGATTGCATATTTTTACTAAAAGTTCATGACAGAATTTTCATACTTGTTAATATTATTTATTACTACGTCAAATTTCAATTTTCTTCGTCAGTGGTTTCTGAGAAAAATGTCTGTGACAAACAAATAGTCGGAAGGAAACGCAAATGTTCTTACAAAAGTCCCATTTTTTATCTTTTCGAAATATGAAACGCTAAAGGGCATTAAACGCAGTATCATGGTAGTTGGAGTATTTACATTTACAATTCCATCTGTTTGTGACACTGAACCTTTTTCTTATTAAAATTTATCACAAGACGTTGTAATTATTCAAAATATTTTAAGTACGAGTGAAACAACTGTCACACCGAGGGTTCGATACACGCTGTTGCAAATATTGATGTTATAATTCACTAGACAAATGTATAATCTAGCATAATATGTATTTCACAGACGTAAGAAAAATAACTTGGTGGTCTATGTATCTAATTTATTAATGTGAATTGACCGAAATAATTTTACATTGAAATAGTTACTAAATGTCGTTATACTAATACATCTTCAAATATTATCTACGTATTAATACGTGACGAGAAAACTTTGTACCCCTTTTTAAACATATGGCGAGCGCGGAGGGGTGTGAGATTTGATATAGTTAAAGTTTATAATGAGAAGGAGTGCAGAAAGTTAAATTTATGTATAATATGTATTACAAATAGGTAAAATTATATATTATAACTAAAAGATTCATTGTTTATTTTCATCAATGTCAAACACATACTCATAATAGTCTGTGCAACAGTCGCACAAAGTAGAATTGTCACCAAGAATTTTAAAATGTCATATGACTGAATGAGTTTTGAGCTGTTAATATTGTGTGATTTAAAAGGTTTCTTTTTTCAATAATTTGTGGAGTGTATTTCAAGGCAAACAAATTTGTTTTATATTTTGTGTAATAAATATCTGTGTTTTATATTTTACTGAAATACAGCTTGCGAACAAAATTCAAAAAAATTGTATGGTATGTTCTTTGACAAAAGAACATAAATAACGTTCAAGTTTAAAACTAATGAATTGCGATCGAATTTCAACAACTGGGCGACCACTAGTTGAAATAAATAGTACAAAAGTCTTGGAATAATGAGGCACACTCCAAAACGATTAGGTTACACTTGGAAATGATTTACAAACCCGTCATGTGAATACCTGTATATATTATCTATCTAATGTATTACATAAATTTTGTTTTACGTTTTCATACATTCCTATAGGAGAATTTAGTGTGTGATTTTAGATAATTTTCGTGTTTATGGAATAAATGTAATAGGTATAGAAACTTTGCCTTCCAATGCTATAACATTGGAATAACGACATTTTTAATATACTGAGTATAATTTGTTGTTATAAATTAGCGTAAGATTTCAAAATACAATAAATAATATTTCACGATTCTTCTCAAATTAAATGACTCATTAATTATAGTAATAGACATTTCTTCTTAAAATCCTGTCTCAACATAAAAGATAAAGAGTATATCTTTCTAATGATATATAATTTATGAATATATATTGCGTATTTCTGTAGATTTAGCATCCCTAATTTTTCACAATTAAATGAAACTATGTGATATAGTATTATTTCTACTTTCTTTAAATTCTTTACCACGACCTAGGTTTCGTTCTATTACAACATCTTCAGGTGAGCTATTGGCAAACATAGTTATCGTTCCTAATAACTCACCTGAAGATATTGTAATACAACGAAACCTAAGTCGTGGTAAAGAACTTAAAGAAAGTAGAAATAATACTACATCATGTAGTTTCATTTAATTGTGAATAATGAATTTCCACAAAATTAACATAAAATATATGCAATATACCCAATTATGCCTGTAACGATATTATTTGCGTGACGGCGCCTTAATCGGCTTTGATTCAATATTCAAAACCGATACAAATATGATTTAAATAAAAATTTCTCAAACAAGTAATTTAATTTCGTCTTTTAACTTTTTTTAAATTTATATTTAAACGTTTCATTTTATGAAAATGAAACGTTTAAATGTAATTATAACATAGAGAATTAAAAAATAAATTATTTCTGATTAATGAAAGCCCGATCGATATATGTGAAAAAAACATGTATATAAATATGTGTGTGTATGTATATATATATATATATATATATATATATATATATATATATATATATATATATATATATTCCTATAAATCTCGACATTAATTGATACTATATAGTAACAAGGTTCATTTTAAAATATTGCGTATTACGTAAATATAACTTTTATACGATAGTTATTTTTACGAGACGGATATCCTGAATACAGCAAGTCGGTCCTGCGCTACTGGAAGTAACTGTGACTTTTAGTCACCTCATCCCACGCCACGTAATGTCCAATTATAGACGTAATTAATTAGCTCCAGATATCCGATACACCCTTTTAATAAGCATCGTCCATTAATTCCTTTCTTCTTTTGCGGAATAACAAAACCGTTACCCCCGTACTATTCCAGTATAAAATATTACCCGTTACTTGGCTCCCACGCGCTCTAGGTTTTTCCTGTTTACTGGGAGGCCAACATCTATTTATATTTACACACAATATCTCATTTTTACTTTTACTAATTGCTCGTTTTTCATTTGAAAATCATGTATGTAAAATTAATTTTTTTAAGGTACTTTCATAAGGTAAATATCCCACTATACAATTTTTCCCACGCTCAGAGAAAACTTATTAAATAGAAATTTTTAAATATGTGAATAATTGTATTTTTGTGACAACATTATCCGCAAACACATTTTGCATAATGTCCCTCAAAGTATCATAAGCTATAGATATTTTTTTACAGAAGGCATATGAAAATTTCCGAATTAATAAAAAAATGCAGTCTCGAAAAATTAACTCGTTTCATCACGGCCATTACTTCATTCCAGACGACACACAGTATCGCTCGGTTGGACGTAAATATTCAAATGTTACTGCTAATACAATTTACAAAAAAAATATTTTAAAGAATAAAACTACAATGTAAACTTCTTATTTCTAAGTACAACGTTAAAACAATGTAATCTTAAATAATGTAAACGCTATCTTGTATAAATAAATTTTCGACAAAATAGCCTGGCCAATTTACTTGCTTTTGATATATGTTTATTTTGTATCCACGTAAGATTGACTAAAATAAAAATAACGCTATACTCCCTTTTCAAATATTTATTTATACTTAATTTAAAACGAGGTATGATAACTACATGAATATTTTTTTTTAATATTGTTCTACATTGTAATTCATTTTTTAGCTTAATTCGATTGATATTAAATGTATAATTTACATAAACGTTTTTACAAAAATTGTATTTACTAATTCAACAGAAAACGAAAACCCATTAATAAAGAATAACCATTATTTTAAAAATGGAAAAAAAACCATTGTTTGAAAAATATTCACAAAAGCCTAACAAAGATATATTTGCGCAAACTCATTTGTATTGTAATATATGATGTAAAGCAACCTATAGAAGGCGTATTATTTTTAGCGGAATTTGTTTTTCTTATAAAATACATCATTCTGGATGCTGCCCTTTATTTTATTTCTACTGAAAGCACTTTTTACAGACTCTATAAGAAAAAAACAATTTCGCTGTCACTCTTTCTTAACTGTACTTACAACATTTTTAAAACCTCCTAAATTCTTCTTACGTGACAAGTAACTGATAAGAAAACAGACAATTTTAAATCAATTTTAGACGGCCAATTAAAAAAAAAATTTTAATCTCGCAAAAATCTATAGGGTATTTTATTCCTATTACATCCGTCTTTAGATAACATATTGCTTTTTTGTATGATTCTACTTAGAGATTTTTTAAATAAAAATTAGATCCGGGCTAAAAATATCTAATAAAAAGAAATATAACAGAAATTCTTACACCATACTGAATACTTATTACGCGAGCTCCAACTTGGATTGATTAGTTTTCTTTCCCAAAATGTTCAACTCATTTTATTATTAGTCGGTTTATCATCAGACTCAAATCAAAGACTATAAAATTCTTAACCCATATCATTATTAGCCGATTTCATTAGCAAACACAAATTTATAAATTGTAAAATTATTAACCCATATCATTAATGATAGATTTCATTATCAAAGTCACACTCGGATACGACAATATTCTTGACCCTTATCACAATTGGTCGATTTTATTGTAAAACTAAAACTCTAAAATCTAAAAACTGTATAAATCTTGATCCATATTGTAATTACTGAACGATATTATTATCACATTCTAACTCAAAAACTGCACAGTTCTTGACCCACGACATTATAGAACGATTTGATTATAAATCTCTAAAACTACAAATTGTTTGACGATTTTATTAGTCGGTTTTACGAATATTATAAATCTCAAACTAAAAACTGTACAAATCTTAATCCATATTATAATAATTGAACGATTTTATTATCACATTCTAATTCAAAAACTGCACAGTTTTTGACCCATATCATTATAGACCGATTTTATTGTCGATCTATAAGATCACAAAATTTTTGACGATCTTATTAATCGATTTTAGACTATTATCAATCTCAAAATCAAAATCTGGTCTACTTCACAATCCAATACGAAAATAAGACTACAGAATTATTGGTCATAAAAAATCAACTTATTACAATCATTCTGCTATACCGTTCCCAACTACCTTACTAAACTTTTAAGACAACAAAAACCATCGATCCAAATATATTTTTAATCCGAATAGTAAGTCATTTTAAAAAAAGAGGCCGACCGTCTACTCTTACAGATATAATTCTATTCATCCTAATCAACTTATCAAACGACTGTTCCAATTGATACGGGCTCTCGACTTGAATAATGTTAAGTTAGACCATCCGGTACTGTTGTAACCAAACGGTTGAAACCACAAGGACAAACACTGCTTGTAAGCATAGACAAAATCCGTTTGTAAAGGAATAATCTCACTGTTAAGCGGAATACCTGCGGTGTCGCTTACAAACAGTAAACTGAAGTTGTTGACTTTCTTGTAAGTTGACTTTGTATTTCTTATACCTTTATCTTCTAAGATTTAACACAATTACAATAGTATATTTAATACAACTACAATATGGGATGGGATTCTTTTCAAATTCAATTAAAAATAAAAATTTGTTTCTCTCAGCCAAAATTCTGTTTTATTTCAATAATATTAAATTTTAATTATTAAATTTCTTATTGAAATGTAAAACAAACTATGCTACTAAAAATAACAATGTCTGAAAAATTTGACGTGGTCTAAAAATAACAATACCTGCCAATTTATGTCCAAAGTAAAATATTTATCGGCCAATAACATAAAGGACGCATTTATACTGACAGAGAATCAATCTAATACTAGGACACCCGATTCCTAATAAAATAATAGCGCGAAGTTTAATTGGCTTGTCACGCACAACGTACACATGAATTCTATAAATAAACTTTAGTAATAAAAATTAGTCTACAGTAACTAAACTATCAAGATTCCCAGAGTGAATGATGGTTCGATATAATTCTATTACGATTACAGAAAACTGAAACAAAAATCGGAGAAACCACTAAACGCAAAACGTACTTCTTAAAACTAAGGAACGATAAATAGCCAAAACGGACAGACAAATCTTTCTTTATATATTAAGCATCACTTCTATTCCATTGCTACATTATTTAATCTTTGCTTAGCCAATGAGACTTAGGAAAAGAAGGGGAAACATCTAAGGCTAAATTCCAAAGGGCCACGTCAAATATTTTGAAATAATCTTTTGGAATATTTAATGTGCCCTTATAAAATTTCTGTTCTTATTGCCATTATTACCTTCCAAAGAGTTATTCTGGAAGATAAAGCGAGCAACATATTTTTTAGATATTGTGGAAAATGCACATTAAAAATCCCGTTCTAAATTTTAGCACAATGCAGAATTAGCAAAAGGAGAATTAGCAAAAACGTTACTACGTATTAAGAATCGACGATGTTAAAAAATACGTTCAATTAAAGATTTGTGAGAAAATTTACAAATATTAACTATTTATATAGAGATACAAAATATTAACAGTAAAGACAAACTGCTGATAGTTCTAATTAGCATATCGACTACAGCTTCCAGAGCCCAAAAGTGCTGATAGTGAAGAGAATGCAATTTCGGTTGTAGACAATCTTACAAAAGTTCTAAGAGTGAATCCAAACCAAGTGATGTTAGTTTGTAAGCTTTCAGAAAACTGATGAAATTTTTAAGACTTATTAATGTAGAATATATTTTAAAGATTTTAACCGTATTGCATTGTACGTACTTTACAATCTACAAAGAGTAGACATTAAAGTAAATGTATTTAAATCTACGAAACGTAGTGAAAGGAAAAAATATATTCTTCTTTTGCAACGTCACTGGCTAGAGAATTTTCCTTAAATAGTGTGTATTTATCTCAAGGAAACGGATTTTTGTTGCAAATAGTTTGAATTATTTACCAGAAATTCAGCTGAAAAATTGCCTTTTCTCAATTTTGAAAAACTTTCTTTGACCATGACAAAGGAAAATTTCTCGTACCGGAAGAATATAAAAAAAATTACTTTGTTTACCATTTAGTTTGTATACGTACGAATTAAGCTGCCGTTAATTTGTTGAGCATTTAAAAAAAAATTATACAAAACCCATGCTTTTGAAATGAAAGGGAATCAATATGAAGAACCAGTAATTACTATTGGAAAGAAGAGATGACTTTGTACTGATTTAACTAATGTATGACTGTCTGACCGATTTCTAAACGGTTTCATAGTATTCGGTATCGACATAATCTATCTGCATCAAGGATGTTGTGACGCTGCAACTTATCAGGCGCCGTAAAGTAACCACAAGCTCCGGTTTCTCGACTTCATTAATTTACAATTAATATTCCTATATCACACATCCATTGACTATTATTAGGTCTAAGACTTCTGAAGTTTTAAACATTCGAATATAAAATGATATTGTCGATGTTTTGCTTTCTCCACAAAGAGGAAATGCAAGCTTATCTAGAAGAAACTAAATTGTAGAATTTACTATTAACATTAAAACTTTGAAATCAAATCGTGCTACGTTGTATACATAATACAATAAACACTATATCAGAAAGCCGACAATTACCGTTTTATAGGTTCTGTTCATAATATAAAATGAAACTTTATTTTTGGAACAAATTATGTAATCACCATAAAATGTTTATGTAACTGGATTACTTTTTTATTTCCACAGGCGCATAGTAACATTGAGAAATATTTTTTTATAGAGGCTGGTTTAAAATAGTACTTTTACGAGTTACATAAACTATACCCGATTAACGCCGGGCACCGACACGTGCATTTATGTACTAACTGCCATACCTAAACCGACTCCATTTGATGTAGATTTTGTACAAATATCTGATTATATATTAAGCTGTAAAACGTGAAAGTAGAATAAACAAAGGCACGAATATATATATATATATATATATATATATATATATATATATATATATATATATATATATCACGTGTCTCTTTTCTTATGAATCTGGGAATTTTGGTATAGAAAATCTGGGATCATCCAAGTGGAAGAAGGCTAATGTTGAAAGAGACTTAAACCTAGATTCGCCAGTCAGACTCATGCTACACACCTCCATAATTTATCTCTATACTTAATTTATAATGATTAGAAAGGAAAATCTAATTTGAAATGGTTTTATTTTTGTATCAGTATAATGACTTGAATTCTTGGAATAACTATTTTCTCAATTTTGGTGCAATCGCTTAACGCTATTGTCTCAATGATCCTATTTTTTAAACTATTAACTTTCAGCTCGAAGCATAAAAAATAGAAAATTGTATTCCCACAAGGGGTTAAATGGTTTTAAATTTAACGACAAATATTGATTTTAAAAATGTACTAAAGTTAAGTAAGAAAATAGTTTAAAAACAACAGAACCTCTCAGGATCAACGACAGTGACGTTAATTCTGAGAGAATCTATCTTGTAAACTATAAACCGCATTTTAATATTAATATATACATAGCTTTGGTAAAAATAGAATTAAATTTCAAGTTTAAGAATCCTACCTGATATTGAATAAATTTGGCGTTAATTTTGTAGAAATTCATTATTCACAATTAAATGAATCTACGTGATGTAGTATTATTTCTACTTCAATTAAATTCTTTACAACGACCTTTACCACGACCACGACCTGCCTCTTAAGCCCACCTGAAGATGTATTACAACACCTTCAAGTGGGCAATTAGCAAAGATCTTTGCTAATATCCCACCTGAAGATGTTGTAATACAACGAAACCTAGGTCGTTGTAAAGAATTTAAATAAAGTAGAAATAATACTACATACTAACGTAATCATATAACTCTAGGTTCTCACCGAGAACTATTGTCCGTATTGAGGAATATTATTTTATTACTTTTAGATTGTTTTCAGCAAAAGACGGCGTCCCAATTTTCAACAATAAATAAGACCTCTTGCATATAACTAATATTTATCTCAAAATAACCGTATAGGTTTATAATTGCAAAAGCAAAAGCAAAATTGTATATGTTATGAACACAAAATTTAATGTGAAACAGTATTTATACAGTGGCTCATTTTGAACAAAATATTTTATACTTGACATAATATACACGCAGATCAAACTAAATAGGTCTAAAATCACCTTCTCCTTCACTATTACGCCAAATCCTATAGGGAATATCATGAATGGGCCCGATTCTTGATTCTCTTTATACCGATTCACGTATTTTCTTAGGAACACTTCATACTTTTTCAAATGTCATACAGGCATCGAATTGCTCATTTCCCATCACTTGGAAGGTTTACACAAAAACATTGCTACGAAACAATTCGTGTCTCGTCCGATCATTTTGACTTATCAAACAATACTCAAGTATTGTTTGATAAGTCAAAGTGATCGGTATTTTATTATGAACTCCTCTTCTTTTTTTATGACATAATTTTTTCTTTCTAAACAACGGAAAAGTTACATTTAGAAAATCCTATACAAAATATGAAATTTCAGCAGTCATACCAATTTTGACCGGAAAAAAGAGCCATTTTGAATGATTTTTTTAAACGAAAACTACCATACATTTTCATAAAACTGTTCTCTTATTTTATAACACATATATTTACTTATGTTATCAAATGTTTTAGAGAAAAATAATAAACCATTAATCACAATTAATTGAAACTACGTATATGTATATGTGTATTATGTATGTAGTATTATCTCTACTTTCTTTAAGTTCTTTACCATTAACGCCAAATATATTCAATAAACCATTAAGTTTTAGCGAGCTTCTTCCAACAGCACCATTTTAAAATTGAGGTTTGTTTCCAACTGCGATTGCGGCATGTAGATTCGTTTGAAGTAATAAAAAAAATTAAAACACTCTAACGAAGGAAATTCTCTAGTTGGTTTTTTTCAAAATTTTGATATCACAGAAAATGTTAATCACTTAAATTCAACATTTTATTTCCTTTGAAAAAAATTGCTCGTTTTTTATTGTTAAACAAGTGTGAGCCTTCAAATTAGAAAGAAATAAATTTAATATTTTTTGAGTAAATGCCACGACCGATTAAAAAAAACAATGTTTTGCGAAAGTATATGTTTTTTGACATGTATAAAAGGAGTTGGTGTGAATAAAAAGGAACGGCTATAATTGTTACATATCTATATAACCCTTTCAAGCTGAATTAATACATTTATACAAAAGTTACAATGTACATAAATATATTAGAGAAATTGAGAACATTTTCCCCGTTTAAAATAAATACAAAATATTTATTTTATTTTCACAGATCGACTGAAAATTCGATTATTTAAATTTAATATTTAAAACACTTCAAATAATATGAGAATGAACTAATTTTAAGTAAGAGATGTTGTTAAATCTTTTTTTACCTAAACAAGTTGCGAGTGTATCCTTCTTATTTTTTTTTAAATATACAAATACATTAAAAACAAATGTGTAAACCTGGTATAATAACATATCGACTAATTAAATAAAATGAAAGAAGGTCGTTTTGTGAAAATAGTTTTATTTAAAATTTTTCACGTCACTTTAAATTGCATAGCCCGATTTTTATCAGCAAAACTATAACAAAAGATGGAGGTATGCACTTCCGTCCCCTGTGCATCTCATCGGTATCAATGTAGAACTAATCCTTTAATCTTCGATTGGCTAGGTCATTATATATTTAGTTTAATCAGAGAGGTTTTTCGTCTCGGGACTGTTAGTAAACTAAAAACTACGTACTAAATCGGATAATTACAGAAACACAAAGTGGTACATATTAGTTTCAAATTAGTACAAGCACATTTGAATGATAAGTAAAAAAATTGTATTTTTGCTGAGATGTACTTAAAATTCATTCCTTGCTCAAATTTTTCGTCAATTCATGAAGACACATGGATTGAAAAATTTGTAACATTATATTGCGGACAGTGATGAATATTACAATATCAAGGACTCTACATTTATCTTACAGATTTTTTAATATCTAACAAAACAATAACAGCAAAAATATTTGTCTTTTGCCAGAAACTGACACAAAACATTGCAATAAAAAGAGAGTTATAATTACAAACTATAATATAATTTTCTCGTTATTTCTAGATAACCAATTAACAAGATCACCATATCAACAACTCGTAACCGCCAATTGAAGACATCGTAGACTGTATTATCACCCAATAACGCTTTCATCTTGCCACAGCCGTGACTTGAAATGGCCGACAGATAAATGGAAGCTTTCAGCAATAAAATTAAAATGTCGTCGCTAAACGAATTTACTGTTCTCTACGCATCTTACGTCAACATCAGCTCCATAAAAAACTTCGACGATGACCTAATGAATGAAAGAAGTAATCTATTTTTGGATGAGAATAATTACCTTAGTGTCTTGAAGGAACAAATGAGCGACCAGCACTACGGGGGGAAAGGTATAGATGTGAAGGCCTGGCTAAAGGCTTTCGACGATTGGAGCAATCGACTGAATCTGACATGGGCCGCGAGAGATTTCGAATGCGAATACTGTGAGGGTGGCTTGAGGGATGTTATGCTGACTTACAACAGAATACATGGATACTTCAGTTTATTGGTAAGTTTTGTCTGTTATTAATTTAAAAGGAAATGAACGGTCTTTATCTCAAAATAGCGATGACGTAGACTTCCACGGTTAGATTCTGATGTCATGTCCCTTACTTCATTTACTAACATCCTATATTATATTCTTCACTCAAATCTACGGATAGTATTCTCTTTCAGCAGATAAATCAATACATATTTTATAACAAAGTCTCCCGCGTGTTTGTCTGTCTGTTGATATTCAATTCTCTCAGTAATTACTGAACAGATTTTATTTCCATTTTTATCATTGGATAAACTAATTTGCGAAAAATGATAGGTATCTAATTTTTAAATTTTTTTATAAATCATTAAAAATTAGGTATTATCTTGTATAATTTTGTAATAGCTTGGCTAAACCTATTACACTTAAATGGCAAAAAGACTAACCTTCGGGGAGGTTTTTCAGTGTGCGCTGCGTAAATCGTTGGATATTTAAAAATAATCAAAAGTTGAATATTAAAGGTAGGAAATACGAAATGCTTGGACTAGCAAGGATCTTTTAGGTAGGAAATATGAAATATTTATCAAATTCAGTACGTTCCTTGCTTTGGGCATTTAATTGAGACCAAAATTATAATTTGCTTCGAACTGTTTGGACGAACAGTTTAGATATTAGAAGGGTGTTATTAAATAAGCGTAACACACCCTCAGTGCTGTCTGATATGTGCATTTAAACTTGCCGTTCCAATTAGACTGGCTCCAGTTTCCTGTCAAATTATATTCCTCAATGACCATCATAAAAACGCATGATTAAATGTTAAACGTGGCTGTTTTATACTATAGCGTCATTCAATATTTTTCACATGATCAGTTATGAACAGTTGTGTCAGAAGTCTGCAACTCCTTTCCACAATCTGTTCGTTCTGACACCTAAAGAGGGATACATGTGCAGAAAGAAAGATTTTAAAAACTATCTACGACAATGTCTACACAAAAGTGTACACGTCATAAGTCATAAGCAAATCCGAATCCATACTACAAGAAGTAAATAAAATAAAATTTAAATTACTTTTTTTTCGTTTTTTAGGTGTCCTATTATAATATTATAATGTCCGTCGATACGTTACGTCCATCCACTTTTCAGGTTAATGAGGACAGAGGAATTTTTAAAATAATACAAAAGTATAAAAAATTAATCATATTAGACAGTATAGAAATATTTTTCCGCCTATATAATATAGATAACAGAAAAAAACTTATATTGCTAAGGACGGTAGGAAGGATATAACAAAATAAAAATGCAAAATATTTTTTTCATTGAATAAATAATAAAATTGGAACGGTGCTTATGTCTTTCCTGCCCCTTCATTAAAAAAAAACAAAGATAGACAATTTAACGAAAATGCATTAAATATGACCATGTAAATAAATTATTGGGGTTAATAAAACATATTAAATTTTCTTAAAATTATAAAAATTTGTTTGTTATTACACATCAATGATCTTGCAGACAGACGTAACATCAATTTAAGATTGGCAAGCCACAAATTATCTTGGATTTGCTTTAACATAATTCTGTAGACACGCTGTTTCATGTCGCAGCTGACAAGTGAAAACCCGCTCATGTATTCTTAATGCTTATGACAATCCCCATCCCTCTAATATTGCGATGTGACCCCACCTAAGTACACGTAACTTTGACAGTATTACTTATTTTTTTAATCATATTTTCAGTCACCTTAAATAAATATTGGCTGAATAATTTTATGAATACAAACAATTTTGTTATTTGCATTTGTTTTTTCATTAAAATTCCATATTTTAAATTTGTTTTCAATTACGTTAAATCTACTTATTTGGCATAGAGCCAATAAATATTTTTAACAAAAATTTGCCAATATTTGATGGTAAAAAAAATATTTAGCTCGTGAGTATAATAAAATAAAACAAAAAAAAACTACAAAACTAGTACACACACATAAAGTTATAATATTAACTAAATTTATGGAACTACAAATAAACATTTTAAGTATGAGCAGAATTCGCTCTACAGAGATTCCGTTCCCATAAAAGGTATATTTAAGGGTGCATATTATTTGAATTAAACTATTACAATAGTTAATATTATATTTATAAGGTATATACGAAACTTATTTCCTTGTATATCTTTCAGAATTGTGAGATGAATAACTTGAGTGCCTATATCTCTTTCAATCGTTAATACAAATGATATGAAACAATTTTGCATTAAAGTACTTACGAAACGATGTCATTACAAGTCCTAAAAAATAAAAGGACAATGCACCCTTTGTATTACACAATGTTTTCTAGATTCATATCTCGCGAAGAAAATGATATTTCAAAAAAATATTACTCGAAGTTTTCGATTGCATTTGAAAATACCTTTTCAAAGACGCCCCACTCGTGGGTACTGGGAGAAAAACATTTTTAATCCCTAAAACCAAAACGTTAATTTCTTAAATTATATGTGTTTAACCACATTTTCCTATTAATTTTTATCACAATAGATCTTAAAGAAATACAACTATAATAGTGTGACATGGATAGACAGACGTATGCACATCATGGGATGATAAGAGTTTTGGTTCTGCCGTTTAAATACAAAATTCCTAAAATACAACACGTTTTAGAAAATTGATTCTCACAGAAACAAACCATGACTTCGTACGAAATATTAAAACTATTGAGCAATTCAATATCGTGGGAAAATATATTTTGGTTATAGAAAGTAATTTAGGAAAAGACGATGATTTAAGAAACGCAAGAAGATACCGGTTACCAAAAAGCCAGGATTACCCCGTTGGCTTGTGTGCCGTGTCCTTGCATAATTATTAAGAATATGCTTAAATATATTAATTTCCAATCTACTCACGTGATCTGAATCCTATGGTAAACATAAGACTCGTCTGACAAACTCTCTACCTGAATTAGAAGCCATAAAAACAACTCCCCCCCATTTTTATCCTAGAACAATGGTAGTGAATCCACTTGGTGCTGGTTCCCTCTAGTCGAGAATTGTTCCCACCATCTGTTAAGTTACTTTAAATAACTTGAAATTGATTTCACTTAACTTGTAGCTTTAACTTCAACCGAACCTATATACCTCGAACATATACCGTCGTAAAAAGATGTAAATACTGTTCTCGATATATATTCACTATCTCCATTTTACAAGGTCCGGCATAACCTGATTGTCAGTTTGCAATAAAGTTAAAAAGACTGATGTAAAACAAAACGTAACCTCCCATGTACCTACCATCTTCACAAGTAACTCCTCTTTTCATTTTATGCTATGCATATTGGATATAATATAAATTATTAAAATACTAGATATAAATTATTAAAATACTAGATTTCACCTAGCTCATTTACATAAAGTATCATTTATATAAATTGATAAAATACTAGATGCACCCCCGACTTTGGTCACATGGAATTTGGAATAACATTATAGGCTAATATTACCAATATTTATTGCTAACAGTGTCACCTATCGTGAAATGTTATTACTTAATATATTACGGATATTAAAAGCAAAACAACTTAATGATTATTATTTAGAATAAAGGTCATATGGAAAAATGTTGACAATGGATGAAAGATGGATACATAAATATCGACACAATATAGATTTGTTTCAAAATCAACACATAGACTTCGTTCTTTTATGAGCGTAAAACTTACAAATACCGTTAATAGGGGGCGTTAGCTTTACATTTGTTTTGATAATATTGCAAGTCAAAAACAGGTTAAAAAATTTAATGTTCTAAATATTGAATCCACGTCTTCGGTGTACCGCGTCAACATGCTACCCATTACACTACTGCCGATCGAATTGACTTATCGAAACTGTTATTACTATTGTTATTGTTATCATCACCATTAGTCTGTTTTTAAAATTTTTTATTTATGTTTAGAATATCTATGAACATAAAGCTTGCTAAAAAGGCTAATAGATGGCGTTGACAGAACCATTATCGTAACATTCACCAAGTCAGGTTTTATTTTAATTTGTATATGTATACTATTACCATAGCAAAGTATAACAAAATCCAGTAATCATCAGACTAGAAGATTTCGCGCGATTGAAGAACAAATTACTAGACAGACAGCCAAAAAATCTGAAAACAGATTTTCTAGCTTCCATTATCTTTCTATACGTCAAACACTCTTTTTAAAATATGTTTGTTATGCAGAATTCACTCTGTTACAGTTCTGTTATATGTATAGATTCACAGGTTACATAGATAACCCATAAGTCGTAAGACTGGTAAAATTTGCTGCACCGGACTGTTATGTACAAATAGGAAAAGCTTTTCATTTCATATTCCACATACACACACCAACATCGGCATGCAATCCGCGATTCCCGCACGCCTAATGTAGCTAACACGGTGTCGGAGGCTATCTCGACTTGTTTTTCTGTTCAATTTGCAAGTTTAGAGTCAAGATGCTAGAATATTTGGATAGTCCATGGACGGCGCATTACTTTCAATACAATAGATAATATAGTTTGTGTTCATTGTTTTTGTGTACCTGTATTCCTGTGTTGCGTAAATTTTTTTCTTGTTAACTTGCTCAATGCATTGGCAATCAATTACAAGTTTAGCAAGGATTTTATTAAGGAAATAAATAAATAACCCCATCATCAACAAATAAAGAACAGGAAGCCAAAGTTTCATGCAAAGTAGAACAAAACGGACGAAAGTAATATAAAACTGATTAATACAATATAGGAATAATAAACAATAAACATTAAATAATAAATATATAACAAATCCACATCGAAGTGACATTTTTCTGAAGTGTATGTCGTATAATATATAGTTAAGAAACTCCACTTGATCATCAACGGGCATAAGCTTATAAAGTTACGCTGTGACAATGACATGTTTAATTGTTTGTGTCTTGGACAATCTATCACCTATCTAATCCATCACGGGTGGTAGACCCGTCAAAATGGATTGAAAGACCGTAACTTACTGGTAGTTTTTTTACTTTTTTTATCCGTAAAAGGAAGTACATTTTGTGGAGCATCGCTTTACTTTTTAAAACTTAAGCAGTGGTTTGATGTTTTGCGTAAGAATATTTAAAATATTTAACGACGTTTCATCCCAAACGTCAGAAACTTTATAAATGATTACTTTACACGTGTAATCGGTCAAAAAAATATTAAATTACAAAAATGGAACAGCTTTCTAATTTCGAACTTCGTGCCTGTGAAAAAAAATTAAATTTTTTACCGCTATCAAATGCGGAAATCGGATTACTTTTTAGGATTACGCAGTGTAACAATGAACTGTTATAATTTCATCATGTCCACTCGTCTGTCACGCGTGCACTGTTTCTACAATTTTAGGTCTATATGTCTAACATTTTTGAAATTAGTGACACATTTAATGTAAACATTACCAATATATTCATATGAAAAGTGAGAATGTTTTTTTTATAAATTTCATAGAGTAAAGTATAATTTGAAAAGTCTTTCAAAATTTAATTGCGTTTCCATTCACCATTTTTCATTTTTAAAATTTCAAAATTACGTAATAAAATAATATTACGGTTAATTATATTTCAATCTTAATAAAACAATTTCACCGCTGATGATTACGTACTGAGTTTAACATACTCAAATATCAGAAGAAAGCAAATATAACTTAGTTCTCAATACTATATTATAAAAAATGCATGAACAATTAAAATTAAAAAACATCTAAAACAACAATTTGTACAAGATGGTCATAAATCATAGATCAGGCGTCTACGAGGAATCACAAGCGAGATTCAGGGGCTCTTTTGAAATCATATTTTTTTTAATAAGATATCAGTTGAGTAAAACAATATCGTTAAATATTTCGCGCAACTGCCATTTCATAATTTTATGATATCATGTTTTAGTAATAAAATACGCTGTATAATATATCAATTAATATTAGTTAAAAACGTGCACACGACAAAGCGACGATAGGAAAATCTAAAGTTATTTTTTAATAAAATATATACAACTATTCCCGCATACCCGGAAATATACAATGTACCTATATTAATGTACTTATATTATATTCCGATTCACGTTACTTACATTCACATACAGCGAGCTTCTCCTTAAACCGTGAAAACGGAAAAGCTCATATCGTTTATATATCAAGGACAATACTTCAATAAGTACGTCGATGGGACGACCATAAGTCTAGATACGAGAAAAGTAATTGCTTCGTAGAGTTACAAGATGGGACAATTTTGTCGAGTATGATAAAACGGTGGAAAAATAATCCAATATAACTACAATGTTACCTAAATAAATAATACTAATACATGAAATATTATTTACCCCTCAAATATAATTAATTTATAAAATATAATATATTACTGAGAAGAACTTAAGGACGACATAAAAAATTCCCATGATAAACCGAATTACGAATACTAGTTCAATTTTCATTTCTCAAAAGGTAACAGATGGACAATTATTGGAAATCTGGCCACAATAGTAAGCTCGGCACATACCAATACCATTTTACAGTTAAAGTTATGACAGGAGAGTATGACTATTTTGTTAGGTTCAATTTAAAAAGTCGTGGAAACATCCAAAAATATAATAAAAAAGCGGTAACATTAAAAATTGTTTTTTTTTGGAAACGTTGTAAAGTTGGAACAAAAACTGATTGAAAGCTGCGAAAATAAATAATATTTAACAAATATTTAAATTTCCCCAGTCGCTTAATAAATAAAATATATTTCAAAAAAATATTTTTTTCTGTTTCAAGTCCCAAATTTCGTGTTAAAGACCAACTTCATATTATTTTGCTATTCCGTAACCTTTAACACTTACGGTCGATCCCTCTTATTAAGCTTCAACATTTATGGTTCTGTTGTATCGCAGCATCAGTAAACATTCGGAGAACCTATATATATATATATATATATATATATATATATATATATATATATATATACATAGCTTGCGTTTTTTTTACGTCAATTCGTTTACTGTCGATGGAGTATATATCGTATAAACCAGATTCCGAGGTCGACTATCTTATTATTATACTCGAAATTCATTTAAAACATCCTTTTTATTCATATATGTATATATATATATATAAATATATATATATATATATATATATATATATATATATATATATATATATATATATATATATATACGCGAAGTTTTGTCTTCATTCTGGAAACATCGTAAAATATAAAAAAATATTGGTTAAAAACAAATTAATATGTACTCGTATATCTCAAAGGAAGACTCAAAAGGATGATTTCAAAAATATATACGTTTATATACCTGTACATAAAAAACCCGGTTGCAGGCACCAGTCGGAAAGGTGAGCTTTGCTTTACGCGTGGGGATGGGACGAGGAATTAGGATATGAAAGAAATCGATAGTGTTTTAAAATCCCTTTTCGATTATTTATATATATATATATATATATATATATATATATATATATATATATATATATATATATATATATATATATATATATATCTATATATCACTTGTGACCATTCATCCAAAATGTTTTCTATAAATTTTTCAAATTTTCAAATTGCTCGATTTTACCTCATGAACCGATTTAGCGGAAACGTAGAGATAGAGACCACCATGACCTATACGAAACATCCCTTATGTAGACTCCGTGTTTTTTGATAATTTCTGACTTATAAATCTTTTTTTAGCCAAACTCATAGATTGAAGACAAAAATTTCTTTATGACTTGAATACTTGTGACAGACAGTTGATCCTTTTTTAATAACTAGTGACTAACGACTAACTAACCTATTCGGGATGAAAATAGTATAATTCCGCGGTGACGGGTGTTACATTTATACGCATTCAAACTGTTATTAATTCCTAAATTCGAATTTTATATGTAATTCAATTCGTTTCTCTTTAATTAAAACAAAAACACATTATAAATTATTCAAGCATATAAATGCAATAACAGATTGAAACCCTGTGACCATCAGACTTAAACTAAATTAGAAATTGTTGTCACAAAACTAATACCTAAGTTGACAATTCACGAATCTTCCTTTCTGATAACTCTCGGGTATTTTGTGGATATATTATTTTTCATTATTTTTTTACGAACAAAATTATGATGGATATTACACGTTTTATAACGGGTAATACCGAGTGAATATTAAACAAAAACTGAAGTAAATTTTGAGACTTTATTTATTAATATAGCAACTAAAAACTTGAATTATAATATTTTAGATATGACTTTTGGCCATTATCACTCATATTAGGAATAAATCACTTTTCAAAAACATAAACTGGTGAGGCAAATTTATAAAAAATCCTGTTTTCTTTTGTGATTAGAGTGGGAATATGCAACTTGTCACCCTTCTCATTGCCAATATTATTCACAATACCCGCATACCGCATATGAACTCTTTTATTAATAAATTTCACCAGAATATAATCACCATTCTCGTAATACTGTCCAAACAGACCAATGTATTCTGGTGCTCATTTCTTTTCTTCCAGTGATTTTCTCCGAGTGAATTTTCATCATTTATATCATCACACACATTGAGAGAAGTCTCATATATTGGTCGAACATGGAACAGCTTAACTCGAAGAATTTAGTGCTTTTTTATTTTATTTTAGGCTGTTTTTCTTTGAATAACATGAATACTTATGATACTGTCATTATTAAGTGTATTTTAGGACTAGTTACTCCGCCATCTGTATTTTTACGCGGATAACATCTTTGCGGTTTGGAGACTGCTGGCTAATGTCATCACTACTATAAAAGGACACCACTTTTTTCATGATCTTGTTCTTTATTTATTAGGGGTTTCGGAAATGTCTCCTTTGCCAACTCGAGAAGAACTACTTGCTGTTTTGTTGGGCTCTCAGGCAGAGACTTTTTTTACTTTGTAAACCGGTTTTCTGACAGATGTATGCGCCCAAAGGTGATATTTTGCAACTTTCAAGTGCTGCACTTCTAGTTGTATTATTATGTTTTTGTATCCTTGCCCTGATTGCAAATCTGCTGGCTTCTAATTTTCTTTTGTTCTCCAATAACTCTGTTCTTTTTTCCTGTCGTCTTTTCTTGTCTCTTTGTCTCCCCTTCTCTAAATGTACATGATGTTTTACAGGATCACTGTTTAATTTCTCTCGGCTTTTCCTTTTTCTTGAACCCGAATCCATACTGTAAATATAAATTATTGGTAAGTCATCCAAAGAGTTCATATTCGCTCAAAAATAATGCATTGTTATAGTATAACACTCCTAACGGACACCACCATAAAAATTTAAGTAACTGTACATATTACATAACTATCGTGCACTAAATAATATTAACGTTAATGAAGAAAATTGTTACGGGTGTTACACGGACGGGTGTTACACGAATAAACCAGCCTATATTTTAACACAAAGTCCTTCGAAGGCGCACAAATATTTTTAATGCATTGGTCGATCACATAACCTCACTTTCGCAAGATCAGTATGAAACAAAATTTAGTATAACTCTTGCAAGATTAACTTTTCTAAGTATTTTTGTGACTAAAGTTACACAAATACCTTCAGTTACAATTATTAATAAAATGATTACTATTTACCTGAATAATTCCATTTTTTTCACAAATCAATTATAACGAGTCGCAGTACCGAAAGCAAATTAAAGTGACAGCTTGTCAATGTGATTGACGTAATTTTAATATTTTTTTCCTTACTGCGCTAACTTTGGAACCCTCTCAGTTTAAAAAAAATATTACGAAAATTGGCAAAAATATTGATGAATTTCTTTTCAATTATGAGAATTGAAAACATAAATCGTGTTATTTTTCTATTTTAGTATTTATATTTGCATATTATTTTTATTTTACTTTTTGGTACCGATGACCGTGGAATAGGCCTTACGTGTTAAGAGCACAGCGTGAAAAAATTAATAGAAACATGAGGTATTCTAAAGACCAAATTTCACACTTAATTTTTAACGTTATTTAAAAAAAGTCATTCATTCGTTCGTCTACGCTTTCTTTTGCGGTTACGCTACACTTATTTTGTGGTTTATTTTCTTTAACGATTTTTCAATTTTTCCCGGGACTTTGAAGTGCGTAACTCTCTAAATTAATTTGGTTAAATAAATTAGGCTTATTGGTAAAATTAATGAATTATTGAATTGGGTAATGTTTTTATTTTTTTACTTGAAACAGAAAATAGTCACGTTTTTCTCGGAGTAAGAGAGTCGTCATGATTTTTTTACCGGGAGACTACGAGGAAATGCTTTACTGTTATGTTTACGGGAGATGAAAGAAATCGGAAGCAGCAGAATTCTAAAGGGCGCAAGCACGGGACTGTATAAGAACTGTAGAGGTGGTTTTCAATTTGAGCCATTTCTAGGCAAAGTATGATGCTAGGAATCCATGATGAAAGACACCCATCGACAAGTGTCAAAGTAGTAGAGTGCCGAAACAGAGTAGCAGAATCGGAGATAGATCGCACAATTCGGGGAAGGGATATCCTTCATACCACAACACTAAAGTTAAATGATCGCAAGCTGAATATTACGAGGGAAGTGTACAATTTGATCAGCAAATGTTGAGAAACTAAGATCAAAAATTAAAACTTTTTCGATTTGATATTACGAACTCAATTTTCAGGAACAATATAGTTTAAATCTTTACTAAAGAGACAGCTAATTGACTCTTTCCAAAACTCAAATTGCTTAAATGGAAACTGTTACATAATTTTGTTCAAAGGCAATCTAACTTAATTTCCAGACTATGTAAATTTACAAACGTGCAGAGATATGGTATTACAAAACGATGGTACATCCTGTCACTATATCTTGAACCTAAGAAATTATTTTCGTGTAAACGAAAGATCCTTCGCGGAATGGATAGGACTAGTCGGGCATATATCTTCCCTCCATGGTCTTTCAACTTAAATCCAGTAAAATTTTCCATGTGGGGATACTAGAATAAGTTGATGTACTCAAATAAAGTCGTAGTTTAGAATAACTGAGAATAAATGTGAGAGAAACGGAAGGAGAGACTAAAAACGATACAATGGCAGTTAGACGATTAAATGAGCATTTTTTCAGTGATGTCGTATGTATATTGAACAAGCTGATCGTAATTTTGAAAAATTCATGTAATTTTTTTAAACAAATGTACTATTGACAATTTTTATTTAGTTTTAATCGTTTCTTTACTTATGCAAAAAAATTAAAATTTTTTAGTCACAAAGAAACATTTTGTATTCTTTGCCTCTGTGCTTCCGCTTGACGTCATCTTTATGAAAACCTAAATATATATATTTGTATATATATATATATATATATATATATATATACATATATAAACTTTTCCGATTCGCTGACGGAGTTTCATGATCGGTTCATGTATATTAAAATTTCGAAATTCAAAAGTAAAAAAAAATAAAGGAAAAGATAATGTTATTATAACCCAGAAGTATACCCAGTGCCCTTCCCAGTGCAACTGCACAGCAAAATTTCATCGATAACACCAGCAATATGAATTTGAATGAAGACTATTTATGAGTATCAGTTGAAGTAAAGCAGGTACCCAAAGTTCACTTTTCTGTTCAAAAGTTGTACAAAGTTACATAATCTCACATAATTTACAGACAAAAATGCATTGCCATTTCTCACCACTACAGATGTCACCATTTCTTTATTATTTGCTGTCAATTTTCTTCTCATAAATTTACTTAAAATAGATTTATTTTCTTCCAATTAGATCGTTTAAAGTCTACTACGATATTAGAAATTTACACTTTTAGCTAATGATGTTGTATTCTATGGTCATTCCATTAGCCCTCTAAAAGTCCTTAAAGGACGGGATGACTGCCTAGTCTTCAATTTGACTATATCTTATAAATAGATGCTTTCCTTCTCTATATTTCTTTCATCATAATTCGAGCGTTATACTACTTAAAGGCGTATATCGACGCCATTGTTAGAAACATTTTCCATTGCATAAAACCAATTTTAAAAGAAAAGTGAACTTTAAGAAGAGGTACAGTTAGCAGTAATATCCTAAAAGTGAGTTATGGTAATATTAACCTAGTAACGAAGTAGGTTAGTTACATACGACGTAATATAAATGTTTACATTTCAAATCGAACCACTCATGAAATATTTTTTTTATTGCTTGGCACAATAAATGTGTCAAACGCTGGCCACTAAATTTTTTTCTTGACACTTAGATCTGGCAAAACTTTAAATAAAATATACAATAAATATCTCAATAAAGTGATCAGTGTCGCATCTCTTGTAAATGATTCAAAAATACTTTTACATCAAGTATTGGAATATTATGGTACAAGCAGTACAAGAATTTACGAATTCACTGAATTCGTCTTGTGCGCAAAGAAAAAGGCCCAATTTTCGTTTTAAAATATAATAAAGAAAATTTTTATACGAAATATAAAAAAATCTAAGATACTCGGTATCAAATTGAGTAGAAACTGTTAAGAAATATATGAAAATTCTCAACCGTTTCTCAGAAAATTATGTTAAAGTTGTTGTCTCAAAAAATACCTTTTTCGTAAAAATACTACATGTCATGTAATTTTACTACATTAAATGGTTCAGATTCTAGAATACTGTAACAGACCATCGTATACATAAACTTCGTAGCGAGACCATAGAAGTTTCGTTTTTCTGGTTCCGTATCTCAAAAGGAAAAAAACGGATCCTTAAGATCACTTGCGTATCCGTCCGTACTGTACGTTAATCACCGCCATTTTTCTCAGAAACATTTGACGTAGAAACTTAAAAGTAAGCAGTGTGATGAAAAATTTTAATCCGAATATAGAAAGCAATATTTATATAGAGGTTTTAGCGGAAACAAAAAAGCTATATTTTTTTTAATTTCGCGTATCGTGTTGGTAAATTTATATAAAATAATTCTAGAGATATCATTAAAAACTTTCATTCTGTTTTACTCAAAAACCATTTGAGATAAAAACTTTAAACTTGGCATAATGATAAAGGTATTAATCCGTATACATTTAGAAGTTAAAACACAAAATATTCAAAGAGAAAACAAAATAGAAAATTATAAACATTCCGAAACTATTTTTACCCAGTCCTAAAATAAACTGCTATCAAAATAATGAACGACGGTATTACTATAAGTTATAAGGAAGACTATGGCAATAATTGAAAAATCACATAATTTTTGAGAAAATCGTGATATTCTTGCACCTATGGAAAACATGCTAATCAATATTTAATGATGAAAATTAATATTAATATTTGTAATAAAAAAGTAGCCTTAAATGTTTTCATGTACATAAGTGTATATTGTATGCTCATACACAGGAAATTTAATGAGGAAGTCTGCACGGAACGCTTAATACGAGTAATATAGAAAAATACATTGTAATTATTATACTGTTTTTTATTTATGCCCTATCAAATAATCCTTCAACCTTATTTCCGATATGGCCAAGGAATGGTGAAAATGACAATCTGCAAAAACTGATGAGGGTTGTAAGATATTCGCGAGCGCTATAAAAAATGTAGCCTAAAAACTTTTCTATTTATAAATTTTATTTAAAAATTTATAACTGTAAACTTTTCTATGTAAAAAATTGGATCATTCCTTCAGTTTCCCTCAAAATTGCCCTTCAAATATCGGATCAAATTTTATCTACTTTACTTCTTTGTTTGTTTCGTGTAATCCATCCCTAAATGTATCAAATATCAGTTCATTACATCAAACAATCTCCGAGAAAATAGACTGTGACAGACAAGATGCCGAATAGAGTCAATTTATTTGTATTCCATTTTTACAATTTTATTAGTATGCCATACTAAAATTATAGTACATACTACATTGTTCCTTACAACATTTTTTCACATTGCTAATTCCTCTCATCATTGTGAATGTTAAATGTTTTTGGTGAATATGAAAAAGTACACAGTTTCCGAGATACATAGATGTCAAAATTCGAAATTAAAATAAAATTTGTTTTTTTTTATAATGGAGTCTTTTCGATACAATTATTATATCAAATCCTATTACTTACGGAATAATAACACTTTAAAAACTATCAGAAAACCGTTTTTCAAAATTAAACGTCACTAATAATATTACTTGACTATTCGTAAAATATCTACATGACTTTTTTCCGTAATTTTCATCATAGGTCTGATTTGCTACATAGGAAATTTAAAAATTAAATTATTATTCAAAATAATACACCCAATCATTGTGAATGGATTTTCTGAGGAAAAAATACTCTATAAATGCGCGACTAATTACAAAACGAGTTTTGAAATCAACTAAAAAAATGATTAATCACAAATGAAACTCGATCGATTAGTTTTCAATCAAAGTATAAATTGGGATAATTAACCCATATCCATTATATGTCACCTCCGAGGTGACAGTGCAACCTGACCCTGCCGTTCATACGTAATGTGACAAGGTTAAACAAACGAAAATGTTCCGATTATGATTTATGAGCTTATTGATGTGTTAATTATCAAATAATATTAACTACATAATGGAAAAATTAACTGTGGTAACCGTGTTGCAAAAATCAATTAACATTATCATAAAGGTAGTTCTTTAAAATTGTCTGCTCAGTGTCAAACCGAGGTTGGCGAATTAGAATTATTTAAATATTTAGAATTTGAAAATTTGAAATCTGACATCTTAAGTTTACGAGTACTGTGAAATAAAGCTGCTGAGTGTGACTACCTACACTAGGGTGGAGCGAAAAAACCAAAAATTTAATTTTATGGTTCCTGTATAAATAATTGATGACACTACTAAGTAACAACTACGCAAAATATTAATTCCCTAGGACATAGTTTAGAGATGGCGCACATCACTTATTTATCTCTAAAAATAGGATTTTTTACGTTACTTAAGTTCACATATAACTTGAGTTATTATACCTTTTTATTAACTAAACTAATCGTTATAAAAAAAAAAGCTAAAGTTATCTAAGTTACCGTGCATACTACCCTACATTTATTAATATTTTTGACTTCAACGATTTCATTCAGTTTTGTTTCAAACAAGTTCGAGACAAAACAAGCCTAATATAAGGAAAGATATACATTGTTCGTCAACTGGTGAACCACAACAATTGAAAGAAAATATGTTGCCGACTTATTTCGATGTTTTAAAATATTATTTGTTGACGCGGAATAATTTACACGATCTTTACAACGGCAAAGACCCTTTCGTAAAAGAAATCTGTGAAATTATGACTTGTGACATCGAGAAGCTGTGGGAAAAATCATGTATGGCAATTGTAAGTCACCAACAAGTTGTTTCTCGTGTAATACAATATTATAACAAATATAAAAGTATAAAAAAAATACGAAATGATTTGAAAAAACAAGAATTTCTCCATGCTGCAAAAAAATTGTTTGATATTGCTGTTTGTAAAACTTGTGAATGTCGAGGTAAAGTACCCTCAGAAGAAGTGGAATTTTTCGAAAACCAGCGAAACAAGCGCCAAATGTATATTGGAGGACTGGATAAACTGGCAACATCTAAGAATTATAGAAGTTTGTTGAGAAAAATAAAGTATGAAGAACGTGTAAAAAAACATAATGAAACTCCAAGTACGTCTAAAGCCGTCAATACTTTAGAAAACCTCTCCGACTCCGAAAGTTCTACCAGTGATTCCTCGCCTTCAGGACAATCCCCAGTTTTGGATACCACAACCAATTTGTTGAGAAAAAGAAAATATGAAGAACGTGTAAAAAAACATAATGAAACTCCAAGTACATCTAAAGCCGTCAATACTTTAGAAAACCTCTCCGACTCCGAAAGTTCTACCAGTGATTCCTCGCCCTCAGGACAATCCCCAGTTTTGGATACCACAACCAATTCTGTTAATACGTCTGAGGTTTCACAAAAGCAAATGCGTACAACTTTACAAAATTTAGCAGTCGCTTGCGATATAACCGGGATTTCTGATAAATCAGCAACAATTATTGTAAACGTAGAATTATCAGATTTAAACGATATTACTAGAATTGATCCTTCGAAAGTCACTGATCGAAGCATATGATGGCGTAAAAGTAAAAAAGGTGTGCGCAAGAACAAAACTTTAGTCACATCTACGACAGCAAATCAACAACATCGCTTTACTGTAATTGAGGAGAATAACTCCTTAATCACTGAACCAGGATCAGAGTATCTTGGACATATTGCAGTAACTTCAGGAAAATCCATTACTATTCAAAAAGAGATTGTGGAATTTATACAAGATAAATATGAATATATTTAAACTTTAATGCCAATTGCATGTGACGGCACAACCAGCAAGAATGGCGCGATAGCTTTATTAGAGAGACATTTGAATCGAGCGCTGCAATGGCTTGTTGGTTTATTACACGCAAATGAGTTACCTTTTCGTCATTTATTTTTGCAACTACTGGCTCGAATAGTTTTTCTGGTAACATCGGTAAATTACTTAATAGCTGTTTAAAGAAAGAAGTAATTTATTTCGAACCCATTCACGCAGAATTGCCAAACATTGACGAAGAATCCCTAAGCACTGACCAAAAACATTTATGTGAAATGTGTTTTACAATATCTCAGGGCAGTGTTACATCCAGCTTAGCCAATAGAGATCCTGGAAAATTAGCACACTTTAGATGGTTCACTTGTGCAAATAGAATCCTGCGTTCATATGTGGGTACTCAGAATCCATCGCAAATCCTCAAAGATTTGGCCAGTTTTATATTAAAAGTCTATGCGCCAAAATGGTTTGACATAAAAACGAAATCCACAATTGCAAATGGCCCGATTCACATGTTTCATATGATACGAAGAACTTCGTATCTCTGACAGGATTTAAAATACATCGTGTATAAGACAATACAAAGAAACGCATTCTTTTTACATCCTGAAAATTTACTAGTGGCAATGCTGTAAGAAGCGCATCAAGATATACGCGGGCTTGCTGTTTCCCTCATTTTAAATGCTCGGGAGCAAAATAATAACAAGGATCGGCAGTTTGTCATATCACAGTTGCAATTACGATAGTTAATATCAAATGAGGCTGTCGAACCCAGGCTGTCGAAGTGTGTGTTAGACTTGTTACAGAGGCATCGTTGCTAGTCTGCGGTCCAGAGGATCGAGATGGATTCATCAAAGCCAGGATCCTTTCGAGAAAATCTTTACCAATTTTTGAAACAAAATCACAATATTTTAATATAAAAGGATAAGATTCAGATTCTGATGTAAGCAGTTAATTTTTTTTTTTCTAGTGGACTATGCTTACTATACCATTTACGTTAAAAATACTCAAATAAAGTTGAATTCATCGCTTATGCGCCACCAATTTCATCGCTTATACGCCACCTGAAGATGTTATCGTAGGAAGGTCATATTTTTCAATTTAAGGTATTTTCTATCAAGGCAACTTTTAATTACACACGAATTGAAAAATTTAAAAAAAAAATGTTTCGGCCCGTTTCGCTCCACCCTAACCTACACTACGAGGATTCCGTACTCATTTATCTGAAAGGGTACGGAATATCATAACGATCATACAAATTTAAACAATCAAGGGTGCATAGTATTTTTATTAAACTGTTACACATATTAATACTGTTTTTCAAATATCAAAATATTGCCTAGCATATTTTTGTTACTATATTGTTTACTAAATGCCGCTTTTATGATTTCTTCAAATTTATCACGTACAGTATGAAAGCTAGCGAAGGGAAGGAGAAGGCGCATGACGTACTTTTTGGCACTTTGGAGTAAAAAATCATGTCACTCCCCAGTCAAAAAGACCCAAGAAAAAATATTTTTCATACCTAAATTTCATGTAAGATGAAGTCCATAAAAAATAAAAAGTGATGGTATCTTTATGTATTAGGCTAATTAATCTACGTGATCCTCTAAAATTTAATTTCGATCTAATTTAAATTAAAAGGCTTATGATGCTGTAACATACGTACATACATACAGACATAAGAAAATCGTATGTGTGTCGTTCCGTTAAGGAACCCTGAAAAAGACGCAAACGTGTTGTCTATAAAGGATTTTCCTGAAGTTGTATTGGCAATAAAGCGTAGTCATAATTAGATAATAAACCATACGATCACTATGTGGGATACACAATTTTCTTCAATAATTAAAATCGATTCATCATTTTGAACTGGATAGATGAAACCTAACTTTCCTAGAACAGACTGATGTCCAATTAGGTACACTCGAAAATAAACTGATTAAAACATATATTTTTAAAACACCTAGCAAGCGGCAACATTAAAACGCAACCCGAATCAACCTTGAGAGACTTTTCCGGCTTCCTTCATTGAAAAATTCTTTGCGTTTGCGCTTTTACTCATTTAATTCTACGGGTTTCTCACATCACTCACTTTGTTGAATGGCTCCGAAAATAAATAATACGACAAAGAAAACATACAGTAATTTTTTAGAGAAACGTTTATAAACTTTGCAAAAATATAATCAAAATATGTTTTATATTATTCAGTAAATTTATATTGAAGATCTCTCCACTTTAATACGTGTAATACAACAACAAACATTATCGGTCTGTATTATTAAATCAAATATCAACATACAGCTTCAAACCACTTTATATAAATAAATGATTAACAATTTAAATTGGGTGTATTTTCAAAACTTAGTGAACGAAATCTATTAATTTTAAAAACACTAAAAAAGTTGTTTATAATTTATTTAATTTTAGTTATTATTGACAATGGGTAATAATAAATTCATCGACAAAAGTCCGTCAAATTTTTAAATATTTTTTACGACAGTCAATTGGTTAAAAAATATTCGCAAAAAAATGAATTTAATATACCTACAAGAGCAACAAAATTCCGTAAAGGTGTTTGTTAATTAATTAATTTTGCACGTAGTAATTAAATAAAGAGGGTATTAAATAAATTCGTCGAGAATCGCGATATAATCAAAATTTAAAAAAAAATGGTAGTCATGTAAAAATATATAAAAGTGTTTTCATATACAATCTTTTGTTAAAATGGAGTAGCAAGCCAACTTTCTAAGTACAAAATGAGATAATTGTAATCAATAGCAAATTTTCGTATCTTAGTTTTGAGATACACTATTTTAATGTTAATGTAAGGATTATGCGTCTCGCAATTCTCGCATACTGAATGCCACGCGGCATCATCAAAACGACAAAGCACGACGCGGCGAACCCCTCTTTCGAACGACGTGGATCCCTCTTTTTTTAAGCGGTACGAGTATTATTTCGTAATTTTATATTTTTATTATTTTTTTCATATTGTGTTACGTTTATGATAATAAAACGACATTTAAAGTTCGTGGTTGAAAAAATGTTGAAAAATGAATTTGTTATTGTAAAATAATAAATTCCTCCGAAATAAAAACCCAAATCATAAATGTTGCTCGTTATTTTGGTCTTCAAGAACGATCCGGAAAAAACTTTATGCTGTATCAATTAACCACAACTCTATGCATCTAATATTTTAAATTCAGTTTTTAAATTTCATTTTAATAATAAATTTCATAACAACTGCAAATTTTATCTTCTTTTTACAGTAACAGATAGGATGCAAGGGAAAAAGTTCGGTTTTCCACTTTCGGACTCTGGCGTCCTAGTAAAGACAATAGCGATACATGAGCTATGTGCACACAAAAGTAATACTCAACAAACATAAGGCAATGTAACGGAGTTTCTACATTATTACCATTCACACTGGAAATTATAAGTTTGTCTTTGTTGGCTAATTTTTATGGTTCCCTAGCCCAACGACAGAAACGTAATCCTTAAAGTTTCGTCGTATCCGGCTGTCTGACCGTATGTCTACCCGTAAATTATATTTTCTAAAATTGAAGATTGACTGTGAGGATATCTCACACAATAGACATAAACATTTTAAAAAAATACTTTAATTAATTTTTTAAATAACTTACCATACATCGAATTTATAGATGCAAATTTTTCGGCGATAAGAATCTCAAAAACACGCTGCAGTGTGTCCCGTCTTCCTCTACCTTTTTAGCTACGTATGTTAAAAATTAAAAACCTATCAAGCGCGAGTAGCACTCGCACTACGTACATACATTTACGCACTACCATACATTTACGCACTAAGATTTAGTTACTTACAAACCTTTAACTATACATAGTATTTCCATTAAACTATGTACAAATATTAATTTTGCACGACGTCAATGTATTATCTACTATGTTTTTCACAGTCGTAAAAACATGGCGCATATTTAAAAAATTACAAGACCGCTATAGTTTTCTCACAACCTTTACGTAATTTCTAAAAACCCTGTTTTTTCATAATTTTCAGTTAAGTAGTTTGAAAAATTAGGGGGAAAATTTCTTTCTACACAGTTTTCAGCATATCTCCGAAGATATATCACCTAAAATAATGATTTTTGAGGTACTTATTATTAGCCTTTTCAAACTATATCCCACACTAAAAGAATTTTAAAAAAAATGACTATTTAATTTGCTACCCCTAAAATTTCCATATAAATATTTTTGAGTGCTAACTCTTGATCTGAGATAATATGTGCGGGTTAAAATATTTTATTACTGCACCAAATTGTAAGTTTTTCCATCAAAAGGCTACAGAGAAAAACAACTTTGACAAACGGATGAACGGTGAGTGATCTTATAAGAGTTTCGTTTTCCTTTTAAGATAAGGAACCCTAAAAAAATATCAGGACAAAGACAGAGTACGATCTTGAATGAAAAAATTGTTCAAGCTACTTGAATTAGTAAATTAAAGGGATATATTCTACAAATTCGTATTCTTACTCCTTTGAAAGATATACCATATATGTATATGTATATATATATATATATATATATATATATATATATATATATATATATATATATACATATATATATATATATATATACATGTGTGTAAAAATAATATAAATATTTATAAATAGTTTATTAAAACAATAGTAGTACTTCTTCGAGAGTCAGACGAAAAGGTGTTTGGAGATGTAGCCGAATGGACTCAAATAAGTATAAAGTATTTAAATTGAGTTTATTAAAGTACGTTGTTCACAATAATAATTATATAATATTAACATTGACAATAATACTTAATATTAACTGACAAATGTAAGTGACTATAATATAAAACTAGGTCGTCACTGCTGTCATAAACAGAACGTAACAGGAATGAATGAGAGGATGGAAAGATCCCTTTGATGAACTGCTGTCTAGTTAATATATAATGTCTTATTACATAGAAGAAGAAAATCGATATTTGTTATTGAAAACTTAAGTAAATAGTTCCGGGAGTATTCCTTTGCTATGGACAAAAATAAGTTTAGGGCAACAGCTCAGCGAATTGATATTTTTATTTGTATGAAGTGCAATGACTTCACGAAAATTCGAAATAGATAACTAATAGTTAATTAGTTGTTTTACTTGTTGTGTTCGAGAACATTTGAAATGAATAACTAATGTTTAAGTAGTTTAGAGTTGATACATTACACCCCCCTCCTTAAGTCTAAAATTATATTTTCTAAATTAATTTTTCAACAATATGGTTAATTTCATTTATAATTCAATTATTTTTATAACCTTTTTTTATTTTATAATCGCTTTATAGTTTTTCACAATTAGTTTACAACTATTACACTTACTTTCTACACTTTACGCAATGATTAAACAATATAAAAAAAAACTTCAAGCTACAATGTTTACAATGATTTTCATAAAAATTCAATACGATAATTATTTCAAGATTGTAAGTTTTTTAATTGATAAATTCTAAAATATCTCCTTAAAGGTTTTCTTTCCTGATCACATTCATTTGATTCAGTAACATTAGTTAATCTACTAATTCTATTTCAGTATTATTTGATGCAGTTCTTATTTCTTGTTTTTCTTATTACACATTCAAAATATCAAACAATTTATTAATCGACATCCGTTAACACTAGGAGAATCCGATTTGAAAAATTTGTTTTTGAGAAAAATAAACAGTTTATATACTAGATAAATCATTAAGAGTTCAATTATTGTACATATAATATAACTGAAATAATTGTTATTTATAATTTTATTCCATTTATTTTTATTTTCTAAATTTTCTGTTATTTTATCTATTACTTGTACGTAGTGTTATGTCGTGTACTTGAGCTCAGGGTTGGATGTTATTGAAGTTGGTAATTTCGGTTTGCAACCAAATAATAGTACATAGGGTGAAAATTTAGTAGACGAGTACACAATTGTATTGTTCGAAAACATTGCGAAATTAATAGATAGGTCTCAATTAGTTTGATCTTGATTGATGTAATGTTTTAGATAGTCAAGCAAGATAGCACGACTTCTTTCGAGAGCGCCATTCGACTGCCGATGATAAGCTATACAGTTAATTTGTTTTATTTTAAATAATTTCAAAATTTGCTTTAGTAGATCTGAAGTAAAATCATTTCCTTGACCTGTTAAAATACTATTAGGTACTCCAAATTTACAAATGAAATCATTGACTAATTTTGACGCTATTGCTTTAGCGCATGACGGAAAACTGCATATTCTTGTCAATATTAGGTTAAAACGTCTTGTAATGTCAATATATACTTATCGTTCTCTATTAATGTAAGTGGCCCTACTATATCTAAGCTAATTTTTTCAATGGGTTTATTGGGAGTCGTAATTATTTCCATCGGTTTACGGTTTTTCAGCAGTACTAATTTATTTTTTTTGACACGAGGTGCAGTTTTTTATAAAATGTTGTGTATCTTTTTTCATATTATTCCATTTATAACTTTACTTTACATTTTTATGGGTTCTGTGGAATCTATTACTATTCGCAAAATTGCTCGCAACCGTAGTTAAATTGAATATCTACAGAGAAGATCCCTCAAATGTCAAAGGATTTTTGTTGAAGACTAGTCGAATTGAATGGTTCATCCTTCCTTAGAAGTTTAGTTAGGGATTGTGTTATTTTAGAGAAGTCAGGAAAAACCTCCTGTAATATCCGCGTAATCCTAAAAAGCTTTTAATTTCGCGAATATTAGTTGGAATTGCAATTTTCTTTTCTGCAATTAGTTTACTATCAGGTTTGACACCATTTTCCGTAATTAAATGTCCTAAATACATGACTTCCTTTTTCAAAAATTCACATTTTTCTGGTTGTAATTTGATGTTATGTTTTGATAAACGTTCAAAAATGTTACTTAATTTTTTTGTAAAATTTTCTAAATAAGTAGAGTAAAACACTATATCTTCGAGGTATACAAAACATTTAATTTCTTGAAAACCGGTTAAAACTGTATTCGTCAGACTTTGGAACGTTGCGTATGCATTTTTAATCCAAATGGCATACGTGTATACTGATAATGTCCAAATGATACGGTAAATTTTTTCTGCATCTTCCGGCTGTATATTTATTTGATGGAATCCCGAAGCTACGTCTAGGGTAGTAAAGTATTCAGAATGTCCTAACTGATCTAATATTTCTTCAATATTTGGTAAAGGGTAAGTATTTGAGATGCTTCTTTTTTCTGAAGCGTTATTTTTTTTTTTTTTGGTACGATCCACACGGGTGCGGTCCGCAGACTTGTGGAGTGTTTATTATATTATTCTGTAACATATCAGAAACTTGTTTTTCTAGTTGGGATTTTAAAGCCTTCGGATAACGATAGGTTTTTGTATGTACAAAGAGTTAGTCGGAATTTCGTGCATTACGGCATTGGTCGATGTTAAGATATCGTCTTCTAAATGAGAAATGTGATTATATTCGGTACATTAATTTATAATTGTGTGCAGTTCGCAAAGAGGTAATTAGTTTATTCAGGCGGTTTGAGTTATTATTATTGTCTGAAGAAATATTTAGTGTTCTAATATTTTAATCACAATTAGCGTCAAATTGTAAGGGTTCTAAGTTAAATGAGGAGGATACACTTGGACAGAGATAAACACCATCCTTAATGGTTACTTTATTAACAACTCCTACTGTTACATCGGGGTTAAGAATATTATGTTTTAGGTAGGTATATCTTTTCGCTTCACGATTCGATTATTATTGGAAATATATTAGAGCTCTTATATTTATTATACCATGATTTGTTTAATTGGTTCGGCTGATGATTTTTTTGCATGAGATTTATTTTTGTATTAAAATTATTTAAGTACAATTTATTCGTTTTGTAATTTATTATACAATTTAGGACTTTTTAGGAAATCATTGCATAATATACCGTCGAATTCGATCGGGAAGTCATCTCATACTACTTGTACTATATGAATGTTTCGTTACACATCTTTATATCTAGGTACGTATAAGCTAATACATTAAAAAACATAAACTAAAACTCAGAGAAAACATAAACTAAAGCCTTTCATGAAAGGTGTTTGTGTTTCCTCTTCTCCTTGCAATAGCTTTATAATCCCACTTCTGACACCAGTTGTGAAGTTCGTTCTTCAAGAGTCAGACGAAAATATGTTTGGAACTATAGCCGAATAAGTATAAAGTATTAAATAGTCAAATAAGTATTAATTATTTGAATTGAATTTATTAAAGTACGTTGTTCACAATTATAATTATATAATATTAACATTGGCAATAATACTTAATATAACAGACAAATGTAAGTGATTATAATATAAAACTAGGTCGTCACTGCTGTCGTGAACAGAACGTAACATGAATGAATGAGAGGATGGAAAGATCCCTTTGATGAACTGCTGTCCGGTTAATATATAATGTCTTATTACATAGAAGGAGGAAATCGATATTTGTTATTGAAAATATAAGTAAACAGTTCCGGGAGTATTCCGTTGCTAAGGATATAAATAAGTTTAGGACAACAACAGCTCATCAAAGCAATTCGGAGTTTTTATATTACAATATTAAAATTAAAGAGTTTTTATATTACAATATTTAAATTGTTTTTATATTACAATATTATTTTCTCTTTTTATGTAACTAAATGTGTACAAAACCCTCATAGTGTGGCTTCTACTCGTATATAACAAATTTATTTTCATTTGAATTTCTATATATCAGTTGACGATTTTGTTGTAGCATTATATTATTGGATGCCTATTATATATTTAAATATAGATAGAGACGAACAAACTAACGTAAATATTTTCATAGAAGTAAAAATAATCTAATTCATATTTCCTTATCAATAACGTTGTATACTATCCAAATCAGTGGTAACTAACTTAATTTAATTAGCACAGGCGCACTTGTCTAGATTTGTAGTTAACAGAAGTAGTAATTTACAGCCATCCATAATCGTTACAAAATGAGTTATGGTAATTTCAAGTGTCTACTAGTATATAATAAAAGTTAAATGCTACTTAACTATCAGACAAACAAGTGGTTCAGCGGGTATTTCTAATAGTTATTTATCTTAAATTCTAGATTGTATAATTTGACAATATTGCCCAGAGAGCCTTTATAAAAGATTAAGAATATAAGAGGTGTATTCTCGTAAATTAACACTATGTCCGGTCACATCACGTTGGTGCCGTGTGAAAATTATCGAATAAAATACGATGCCATCACATTGATGTTTTATGCAAAGCTTTCGGACAAAAACCTGTCTTGCCGATTAAAATTTGTTTGCGTACATCCTCGTAATTTTAAGAACACAACTAAACATTATCGAAATTGTAACGTTTTATTAAGATTTTTTACAATCTCTCAAAAATGCTGACGTTATGCGGGTAGAATTTATGCAAGACCTACCGGCGCTTCACAAGACAATTTTGGTTATTAGCAGATGGTAAAGTATTAATTTTCAGAAACATTTAAATATATTCACTGTAAAAGTATTTATTTTTATATTGGCATAAATTTTATGGTTTTGCAATACTTGGGTAGAGTTGAAAAATACATTTAAAAATTGAAAATATTTGATGACAAGTAATCCCTACCCTCTTACACTCTTATACATTCATCACGATCCTGCCTCGATACACGCTTACAGGAAACGTCTATAGTATTCATTATTTAGACTTAAATACATTAAACACTTATGTCAGTTAACATCAGAATCAACTACAGCCCAATTTTTCCTGGTTTTTCGAAAATAAACTGAATATTAACTGTTTTAATCAGGATTAATTGAACAATTTTAAATGGTATACTTGCTACTTTTAGGCAATAAATATCCATTGTTTGTGTAACAAATAAAGATTTGTAAGAAATGAAGCCGAATATGGCATTCATAAGCATTTGCTGCGAAGATTTTTAAAGCATATACTACAGATTAGAAATGTTTACTTTACATAATAACTAATAACGCTTTAACTAATAACGCTCTAGTACATTTAGCTTCAAAATTTATAAATAAATTGTTAGTGTAAGTATTTGTCTTTATCGTGAGAGCTAAGTAATGATTATCGCTCAACTCTAATGACTTTTCTATGTTTCAAAATCTAGTTACCTTTAGAAATCAAGATCAAAAATGAAAAAAATTGGTAGTTATATAAAAGTATAAACAATATATTTCCAAAACATTAGCCAGGTTCCGCAGGCTATAATTGAGAAAATTTACTTTCCACTTTTGTTTTATGTGTAAACCTAGAAAAACTTAATAGTCTTACATTTCTACTTCGTGTAATTTTCAATATATTACATTTTTATGATGTATTTGTATTGAAAGGTGGATAAATAGCGAAACAAGCAAATTAGAATTAATTTAAATTCTCCGGTGATATTCCAACGGATGTCGAATAAAAATGAAAGAGTCTATAAGTTTTCAATGAAATTATACTCGTATGACTAAATATTCTAATTCCCAATATGGAATATATTTACAAACCATCTCCGCATCGCATGGCGCTAGGCTATACCGGATACAATCTGGTGTCATGTGATGAGGGACACCTATGTACATTTTACTATATTTAACACTTTAATTTACCGTCAAATAGTTTATCTCAGGAGCTGAATGAAATAGGAAAAAATTATAAGGTTTCATCCTCATGATTTGTCTTTTTTACAACCAGAAACCCATATAAACCGGTTTACTGTACTATTTTAATTTAACAATATCTGGCATATAGCAAATTTATATTGACGTCAAATATAGTAGAAACTCAGGTAGATCTTTACCAAAGTTAAGTTTCCACAAGCCCTGCACTACCAGACAATAATATATAATTAACGATACTCCATATTCCACCAGGTATGCCTCTTCGGAACCCTGGCAAATGTGCTGAACGTGGCCGTGCTGACACGGCGCGACCTTGCGGCGGCCCCCATCAACCGACTCCTCATGTGGTTGGCCGTGGCCGACGTCTGTGTCATGATGGAGTATGTGCCATTCGCCATATACAAATATTTGGTTAGATCCTATTCATGGATATATATAGATACTGTATGCCTTTATATAGTCGTTTTTATTGTATTTAAACTAAGCTAACGAGCTGACCTATTATGCAAATATACCTGCCATAGTAACGAATTTTATTACTCTCGCCATATATCAGTAATTTCAAAGCGTTAATATTTTTGGGCTTTTCATTTTAATGTATTCATTAAACAATTTAATTTCTTTGCTTTATGTATTCATGTTGTAAATTTTCATCTCCCAAAATATCCTCTGAAGTAAAGTGTTTTGATATTAAAATAAACACGTTTATTCTCAAAGTTGAAAACGATATTTTCAAAATTAATATTTAATTTAAATAAACATCCAGGTTTAAGTTTAAAATACTTAATTTAAAAAGTTTCTCATTTGTTATAAGATAACTACTATTAGTAAAAGTTCTATTTCCCATTTATTATAAGATACTAATATGTGAATAAAATAACAAATTTTCTATTATTAAGTCTACTCTTGCTGAATTAGAGCTGAAGACAAACGAACAGGTCCATATACAAGTACTATTAAGAAATGCACAATTCACCACAATCTTCCTAAATACCCCAGTGACTGAGCCACCTTTCGTTTATTTAATGTCATTTGTTGGTAAAACTAGTTGATTTTAGATAAATTTCATTTAGTTTTACATAAAGTTGTACATAAAACTATTATTTTAATACAATCAATCAATAATTACAATCATTCTTCTTCTTCTTTGTGTGTATCCTACGACGAAGAGTATTCGCGATCATAAACCAGAATACTGCCCTTTTAAATAATTGTGCTAACGATATGCCATACCAGTCCCTAAAACTTTTGAACCAGGAGATGCATCTAACACCTGATAGGCCTGTCCATCTATTTTCCTGTGTAACGTTAGCTTCATAAAGCAATATTTTAAATTCCTCATTACGTCTCCTAGATATTCTAATTTGCGTGTTTGTATAGCCTCCGGTCATCTTTTTCCTTTCTCCGTTATAATAATAGTATACAGTCACTGGAGGAAGCCATGAACATCTATATTTTAGGCGGTTAGGTTGGAAAGTTGTCATTGCTAAGTACGAGTGAAATTTCAGGTGCTGCCGGGACAGTTGGACTTCTCGTACTCATGGGCCGTCTACATGCTGTTCCACATGCATTTCACGCAAATATTCCACACCGCATCTATCTGCCTCACGTTGTCGCTGGCCATGTGGCGATACATAGCTATAAAGTAAGTTGAATTTGATTTTATATACTCCCTATCGTGTTTAACCACTTTTTGCTATTCATGGTTTCGTACCCTTAGGGTACGAACGAAACTCTGTCGATTTGGCTGCATTGTCTCCATGTGTCCGTACATACGTCTATTTGTTACAAGCAATAAATTTGTATAACTAAGCTAAAGCTTGTATAAAAATAAGGTTGTATGAAATCAAATGAAAGATAAAGCTTATATAAATTTGCATTAAATGTTATAATGAAATAAGATAATAACTTGAAATTTACAGACAATATAAAGCTCTTTGATCGAAAACTAGAAATGGTATCTGGAATGACTTCAAATTATATTTCGAGATGACTACCGTTTATGTAAAGGGAGTTTGAAAGAAGGCTGTTCTAATTTTAATTTTGTTTATTGCCAAACAATGATTTGGTGAACACTGAAATTTGCCTTTTTAAACCTATTTTGTTACCAGGACTATTTCAAAAACACCATTACACAATAAGGGGTTATTTATCTTTAATATTTCTAAGTCCTAAAAAGAGCCAAATATGAAAGAGTAAAAAAGGATAAGGGTAATAAAATCAAAGTTTTTTATATATTCACGATATTTTTACACCTATAAAAGATGTAATATTAATATTTTCAAATAGTTTAATAGAAACATTATACTCATATACCCCTAAATATTTCAGTTTTGAAATATATCCAAATACCTATGTCCGAAACCATCGTATTGCGAATTTTTCTTGGATTCGACCGGTTTAATTAAGATTCCACAATTAAAAAGCAATAGCCTTTTGATACGGTACTTCCGTTCGGCTATCCATCTTTTATAATTTTCTAGCTCTAGGATATATACCCTATAGTAATGGCTGCTGGAATAATTTTTCCGGAATTGTGACATTAGTACAAATTTAAAAAATTAGTTAAAATGTGTACGTTGGGAAAATGAGTTAAAAAGAAGAAGTGCATCCAAGATAAAAATGATTTCGATATTTAATGTTATTTATATGTAATGTAAGAAGTTTTAAAATAGAACATGTATGTAGTCAGGTTTGAGAATCAGATGAAAAATTTGTCAGAATGTAAGCGTATAGTGTTCGGTTACTTGCCATGCTTAGTTGGGTTCCATTGCCCTAGCTGATGTTGCTAACTCTACCTAGGTGGAAATAGTACGAAGATATGGATGGAACGAAGAACATTTTTATCCTAACTTTAAGCTAAATTTAAGATTACTTTAATATTTAGAAGTATTCGTAAGAAATTATTAACACCAAATTTCATCAAATCGGTTTTGTTTAGGCATTGGACTACTACACACATTAACACATATTTCATTTTGCATTTTTTAGACTTTTTTATGTAACATAATCATTAATATAATGCAATTTTAATCAAAAACTCTATTTCGGTAAAAAATTAATTTTGAAACTGAATTTAAAAATAAATTTTAAAAATTGTTAAAAATGCTTATATTGAAGAAATTTTCGAATATTTCCCTCAAAATAAAAAATGCAAATCATAATTTTTTTTGTTCCATATTTTATTACCTGAGGTGGAACAACTTATTTTTCTAAAGAAAAAATATTTCTTATTTTAAATATTTTTTCAATCATAATTTCATTAGAAAGTTTCATTATCAAAAAACAAACTTCTACAAAAAAACTTTGAAACAACTTCATTTAGTTGCAATCTTTGTCTCTAAAATGAAATTGCTTAATATTAAAACGAATCGTAATCGAAAAACGCCGTGTCGTGTCGTATCACTGTGATGACACTGCGCTGCACCCGGGGTGTATCGTATGTACAATACAACATTTAGCTAAAGTTGAAATAACGTATCTCGAAAAGGGAACGAGATGCGATATAATTTTATTTAATGTGATCGTCTTATGTATACTTTGGCACCGTATGTATAAAGGTCATCTTTTTATACCAACTTTATATTATTCCTTGTGTCATAACGCAAATTGTCACCCCACATGTCAACCCCAAATGTTAACCCACTTTAGATCCATCCACTGATATATGAATTGTATTGCTTTATAAACACGCGTATCTAGAAGAGATGATAAACACTAAACACTTACCTTTTACGATCCTTCACTTGTGCTTTTATTTTTATTAAGAACTATATTGTCCATCGTTTTCACCGCTCGAAATATCTTAACATACCTATTTTTTTAAGTGTAATTTAATTTAAAACAATATAATTTAGACAAAAAACCAGGATAAAAAGCTGTACAGTGTTTTCTTTTCTAACACAAAAAAGTAAACAATTATTAATTTTAAATCATGATTATATTCACCATTCTCTTCACAGATTGAACCAAGCACGAACGATTTGCGGAAACATAAAAGATGTACAAGAACATATGAATCTTTAAACATTATATCTACAATTTCTGCTATCCATATTTTAAATTGGTTTATAAAAGAGAGCGACCATTTACCCTTTTTACCTGTCAAAATTTTCAGCTCGAAAACCATTCAAAACTACAGAAATTCGTCACTCTTAATAAAATCCTTAAAACGAACGCTTGCCGTCAATCTTGGACTGGAGCTCATTTACGTAAATACAAAGTTTTAAAATTATTCTTACTATTATTTTCAACCCTCTTTCGGTTTAACGTTTTGATTGATTAAGAATTTCATTATTTAAAATCTGCGTAGTAACACAAACTAGAGTTAATGAACTCGTGGCATTCTTACTCGTAATAATAATTAATATAAAAGCGTAACGTGCTTGTCTTCGATATCAGAAATGTTTATTAATTTAAAGAAAAAAAGTGATGCTATGCGCTATACAGACAATAAAACGTATCGGTTGAAAGCTTTGTCCAACTTAGCTAGCTAATATAGGTAAAATAGCTTATCACCGAATCAATGAATGTATTAATAAAATAAATACACATTTAGTTTAATAAAATGAACAAAAAGAACAAGAGGTGCCCTAAGACACCCGGTTGGAACAAAGTTCCTTTCGCTAGCCATTATGCATTAAATAAAAAAATATTTCAGTACTGATTCTTATTTGATTTCATCATCACCATCCTCAACTTCTACAGTGTCGCTTTCACAATTCATTCTTTATTGAAAAAAAATATCGTTAATATATGTGCAAACTTTTGTCGATGCAAATAAAAGATGGCACAAAAATATAAGTTTAAAATAAATCATTCACTTACCACCACTCTAATACTGATTCTTATTTGATTTCATCATCACCATTCTCAACTTCTACAGTATCGCTTTCCCAATTCATTCTTTATTGAAAAAAAATATCGTTAATATATGAGCAAACTTTTGTCGATGCAAGTAAAAGACGACACAAAAATATAAGTTTAAAATAAATCATTCACTTACCACCACTCTAATACTGATTCTTATTTGATTTCATCATCACCATCCTCAACTTCTACAGTGTCGCTTTCACAATTCATTCTTTATTGAAAAAAAATATCGTTAATATATGTGCAAACTTTTGTCGATGCAAATAAAAGATGGCACAAAAATATAAGTTTAAAATAAATCATTCACTTACCACCACTCTAATACTGATTCTTATTTGATTTCATCATCACCATCCTCAACTTCTACAGTGTCGCTTTCACAAGTCATTCTTTATTGAAAAAAAATATCGTTAATATATGAGCAAACTTTTGTCGATGCAAGTAAAAGACGACACAAAAATATAAGTTTAAAATAAATCATTCACTTACCACCACTCTAATACTGATTCTTATTTGATTTCATCATCACCATCCTCAACTTCTACAGTGTCGCTTTCACAATTCATTCTTTATTGAAAAAAAATATCGTTAATATATGTGCAAACTTTTGTCGATGCAAATAAAAGATTGCACAAAAATATAAGTTTAAAATAAATCATTCACTTACCACCACTCTAATACTGATTCTTATTTGATTTCATCATCACCATCCTCAACTTCTACAGTGTCGCTTTCACAATTCATTCTTTATTGAAAAAAAATATCGTTAATATATGTGCAAACTTTTGTCGATGCAAATAAAAGATGGCACAAAAATATAAGTTTAAAATAAATCATTCACTTACCACCACTCTAATACTGATTCTTATTTGATTTCATTATCACCATCCTCAACTTCTACAGTGTCGCTTTCCCAATTCATTCTTTATTGAAAAAAAATATCGTTAATATATGAGCAAACTTTTGTCGATGCAAGTAAAAGACGACACAAAAATATAAGTTTAAAATAAATCATTCACTTACCGTCACTCTAATACTGATTCTTATTTGATTTCATCATCACCATCCTCAACTTCTACAGTGTCGCTTTCCCAATTCATTCTTTATTGAAAAAAAATATCGTTAATATACGAGCAAACTTTTGTCGATGCAAGTAAAAGACGACACAAAAATATAAGTTTAAAATAAATCATTCACTTACCGTCACTCTAATACTGATTCTTACTTGACTTCATCATCACCATCCTCAACTTCTACAGTGTCGCTTTCATAATTCATTCTTTTTGAAAAAAACAATTGTTAATATATGTGCAAACTTTTGTCGATGCAAGTAAAAGATGACACAAAAATATAAGTTTAAAATAAATCATTCACTTACTATCACTCTAATACTGATTCTTACTTGACTTCATCATCACCATCCTCAACTTCTACAGAGTCGCTTTCACAATTCATTCTTTATTGAAAAAAAAGATCGTTAATATATGTGCAAACTTTTGTCGATGCAAATAAAAGATGGCACAAAAATAATCATTCACTTAAAATCACTTTAACACTGATACCTGATTTCATCATCACCATCCTCAACTTCTACAGTGTCACTTTCACAATTCATTCTTTATATCGATAAAAAAGGATCGTGTGTACTTATCTACGTGCATTAGAAGTTATTCTTCTTTGGCATAACATAAGATTAACTTTATTTAGCACGTAAATAATCAATGGAAATAAAATAATTAAAAGACTGAAACGTGATCATAAATACCTTTGACTATGGAAACTAAAGGATATGTCCTTAGAATATAAAGTAATCGAGAAGGCGCATACGCACAAATCACTTCGCAGTCGCGGTGAAGCCAAAAATCGGTGGAGGGGGCACCACGCTCCGCCTACTAGCACCCTCCCCAACGCGCACGGTGCTACCAGCAGAGTAAATTTACCCACGGACTTCAGGAAATCGACGCATATATATATGGTTCTAAAAATTCGTAATCTCGTTAATAATAAAGTTCGTAAATCTGAATCCTATGCTTGCAGCAGTAGGATTCAGATTTATATGGTCATGGCTTGGCTTATATGAAGTATTATTAAGGCCGCCATCTTAAATTTCTAAAATGTTTATTCAGACCACAACCAATGGCCAAAGTATTTAGATTAAAATTATTTAAAAACTTTGTCACATTTTACTACTTTATTCATCACTTAACACTTTTAATACAAAAAGAAAACAATTATCTTAGTGTCTTAAAGTAAAAATAAATGTGAAAAAGCCCATAATAAAAGTTTGAAAATATTCGATCTCATACTGAAGAAATTCGAAATAGGACGAAACAATTATTTATATTAATTAGCATTCAATGTCGTGATAAAATTTCTTCATATTTTAAACAATATCGGTTCTCATTTTTCAAGAAATTAAAGAAGACGGCGGAAATTAATGAATGTAACATGTGTTTCTTGTCGTAATCCTACATATAATGATTATATGCGCAATACATAAAATATTCTAAATTTGAATATGATAACGGGAATTCAAACCTTATACGAAATTCTCCAACGATATTTTCCATTTCCCAATTTTTCTACAAATATAATTTTACGTTTTTCAGTATCGAGCAATTAAGATGTTTTAATTTGGGTAAACAATTTTTTTAAGAGATGACAACACCAATAAAAATGGCGCGCTTCTGTTGGTAACAATCCACTTCGATATTTTAAAATTGCATAGTTAATTGAAAATTAAATTAAGTAATAGTTTTTACGTATGAAAAGTAATCCCCATTTGTTTCTTTTTCAGTTCAGTGATATTTTTGCAGGTGGCAATAGCACAAGCCGGCATTTTAAGTAATATTGTCCGTGGAAAGTGCATAAGCTTTCATGGCTGTGTCTTAAACTGCACTGACAGCCGTGTTTTGAAACTTCGCATTTTATGCGTAGTTTTTTGGACACACTTTCGCGCATGTTCTGGCCTTCGGGAGTATTCTTTATTCTAAGAATATATCATAACCGGGTGGATAGCGTGTCGAAATGGCGGTGACTCCGCCCACAAAACTATTCCGCCAATAGTCACTGCCGCCGTAGTGCTGTATACAACGACAAAAATATCTAAAATTTTATCGATTCTATGTCCTTAAGGCTTACTTACCAACAAACGCCGACATTATCTGCATTAATAAAATAATAAGAGTGTGTATTTCATGAGCTCAAGTCTACTCAGTTTATACTGATTTTAATCACTAATATTTAATATGCATCATTGTATTTAAATCGGCTAAATATTATCAGAACATGTCTATTATTTATATCACATACGCATACAAATATATATACATATATATATATATATATATATATATATATATATATATATATATATATATATATATATATACCCGGTGGGCGTCGTCGGACGTTGTCAGCAAAAGACTATGGTCTGTCAATACTTGATGCTAAGATCCCATTCGCAAACGCTGAAAAAAATAATTCGATATGTATAAAATGTGACAACATTATAATCAAGTATTAACCATTTTGTTGTACTAAATAGCAAAATAAACAACAAAATAATTATATTTGAACTACATACCAAAATAAAGCATGTTGGCACTGAATTTTCACGTTGCTAACTATATCAAGAATTCGATTGAAGCGGGTGTGTTCAAAATGCAAAAAACAAATAAAAGTTTCTTTTACTCCAGGATTCAAACTTCTGGTCACTTTCTCCTTCAATATTCATTTTTAGGAAACCTGGAATATTCAATAATAGAGTACTAAATGAACAATAAGGTGAAAACTGATGGTTTTTACCTTATTGTTCATTTTGTACTCTTTCTCATTGTTCATTTAGTTTTCTTTCTCTTCTCATCTTTTGCAAGGGCTCTGCCATGATATGAAAATACGATTACAATACTCGTATCTTTTGCTAAGTATAAAGTTCATGTCTACGACAAAGTGCATGTTGTAAACATTTTGTTTTACGATGATAGGTTGTCTCGTGCAAGTTAAATAAAGTATCGATATTTAAAAGTTGATTATGAACTTCATTATGGAAAACGTAAACAAATCGTTATTAAGAATGGCAATCGTTATAAAACATTTGCTTTTGCTTTAAAATGAAGTTTCTTCGACTTCAGCCGAAACTCGCTTAAAAAGTAAATGAATATACGAAATTAATATTTTCGTTACTAAGCTATGAAGTGAGATAGGCTGATTTTTGCTGTAGCTATGAAGTGAGATAGGCTGATTTTTGCTGTTTTGAGATAGGCTGATTTTTTATGTTTTTTTTTTGCTGTATTAGGCTGATTTTTGCTGTACTTCGAACCATAACCTTTAGCACAACTCTTACGCATTTTCACATATAATTTCTCCACACTTGTAGCACTCAAACAGTCTCGAAAATACACTTAACAAATTATTTTTCGATAAATTTATTTCACAATTACACGCAAAAAAAAACAAAATTGGCCGCAAGGTGGAATTTAGTGACGTCACTTTTCAAACACTTTTATACTGTCGAAAATTGTTTTGTACTTTTTGTCACTTTTGTATTGACGAAAATTGTTCAGTGCGTTTTGTCATAGAATTTTCGTTCAAGAAAAAAAACAAAAGTATTTTATTATTGATACTAAAAAATGCATAATATTTGTAAAATAAAAACGTTATACAGTAAACAAGGGCATGTCCTCTAGTTTCCTCTAGTATTTAAGATAAATACGGTTGGTAAAACCTAAATTTAATCAGATAGTTAAATTTAAAAAGAAATTTTAATTTAAAATTTATTTGATATCTGATAGGTATACCATTTTTTTCTGTTTTTTTGTAAGACAATCATCTACCAGACCTTTTCCATATTATCGCGTTTCAACTTTGTTATTTTCTCATAGTAAAAAATTTTATTTTTCTATTCAGAATTAAAAATTAATTTCAATTTAAATTTTTTATTTAATTATTTTAAAAACTAAAATTTATTTATTTTTAATTTTATCTTTTTTAATAAATTAATTGGATTAAATTTAAAATTAAATTTAATTAGTAAATAAAATTAATATTAATAACCGTAATTTATAAATTTTAAGTATGTAATGTGTAAGTGATAAATTAATAATTTATAATGCAAATAAATGCATACCGAATTTAAAACAGTATGGCAGATGATTGGCTTACAATAAAAAGCCAGCAGAAGAAAAACAATTGACATACGCTTGTCCTTATACTATAGCGGGTCTAGCTCTCATTCGCCAAGCGTGTAACGTGCCATAAGGAACTTCTTTCTAAAAACAATAATCGGAAAAAATACAATAAAATTCGCACAAAACAACTCCCCTTGGTGGCTTACATGTACCAGAACCGACACGAAATACATCATCTACAAGTATGAGCGTATTCACATGTAACATACGAGTACGTAATACAAACAAAGCCCGGCTCGGCCGGCATTACTAGCAAGAATATTTTACCTTTGTGAGCGCGTGTCAACAAATACGCACCTAAAAATTAATTGAGTTAATTAGGGAATACAAATATCTTCACAAATTGAGTGATCGCAAGTTAGTTATCACAGGTTAGTAATGTTTAGTTGTCACAGGTTAGTAATTATTTAAAAAAATGTATCTAGTCAAATACGAATTTCTTCTAAAATATGTCGTATTCCTAATCTTATTTTCCTTTATGTTAATGGGATGTTTCTTTTTTTCTCTTTATCATATATACAACTCAGTATTTATTTTCCAAGTAAAAAAACCACTACGGTTAATTCTTCTATTGGTTAATTTTGAAATATTTTCAAACATGCTCCGTTACGCGTGACTGTGGATGAGCTTTCGTAAATGTAAAAGCTAATAGCTATGCCGCACGGGCCACGTTACAAGCTAACAACGTTACATGCTGCTGGATATGAATCGACCTTAAGTCAGGATTTCATAGGAGTCTACAACATTAGAAATGATTGATTAGAAATAGCAGAAAAAATTATAATGGAAAAGAATCAAATCATTAAAACTTACAAATATCATTTCTTCGGTAATTAAACCTAGAATTTTTTCAGATTTTTCATAAGCATGGTTCACTTTCGGCCACGTTCCCAATCTCTTTACGCTTAATATTAAGCAACTAGGAGGAGCCCTATAAGTGCTCCTTGCTTCACAACAAAACAGAAAATCACTGAAGCAAAAATTGTGATTGAACCATAAATCAGCCGTAATTACAATCGTGATCCTAACGTAGCAAGAAGAAGTCAAAATATGGAATAAAACCATACAGTAAAACAGACTATAATACAATACCATTCTCGATACGAAAGTGTTCGAAGATTGCACGCTCTATTAAGCGTTATAAAATATTTGGCGTTCTCTAGCTCGCGCTTAATAGCTCCGACAATCAAAGATAAGATCACTAACGCCGACTATCGTTGACCGAATTGTCAAAATAATCATATATTAGGTTAATAACTATAATAAACTATCAACTTTTTTCCAGTGATTTGTGAAATGTTATAGAAACTTCACGAAAATCTCTGTTAGGATATATAAAGAGAGCGGCATTCTATCTTTCAGCGAGTTTATGCGAAGACAGCACGAAAAGTTTTTAGAAATGTGTAATTTGTCAACTGCTTTTATAAATGGTGTTGTAAACCTCCCGTAGTTAGTACACGATGATGGAAAATTAATTGAAAATGAAATATCCCCTTATTATTAGTGGACCATTTAATCGAAACCTCTTTGCGTTAATAGATGAAACACTAAATGATATAGATAGTCTATGGAGTCAGTGACATAGTTGTCACTAGCTCCGTAGATGGTATTATAACGATATGTGTCAATAAATTTATAATTATAACGTTATCGTTTCGTGTGTAAACATCGTAATATTAACGATTATTTATAGCATTTTTAGGGCTCCGTAGCGCAAAAGGAAAAAGGAACCCTTATCGTTCGTTGTTCATCTGTCTTTGTATCTGCTTGTCAAGACCCTTTTTCTCAGGAACGCATGAAGGTTCAAATTTATATCAAATACTTAGATCTACGGCCCCTTGGAGCTGTAAAAAAATCAAGCTTCTAAATCACCACAATCAAAAATAATCCTAAAAATTCGTCCATTTATGCCGCATATTTTGACACTCGCAAGAAAAAAATTCAAAAACCGTTAATTTGTAGCTAAATCACATAAGTTTTTTTACACCTATGAAAGATACAGTAGGCAATATATTTTCATCATATAAAATTAACATTTTGTAAATTGTTTAATACGAATATTACGCACCATTAAATGTTTATAAATGTATGCGGAAACCTCGTAGTGTCAGTTTCACTTGTGCTTGATAGGGTTTTTTTTATTTTAAAGATCATGCGAAAATACAATTAATTTAACAGCAATATTTAATAACAGTCGGTAATTAATAAAACTATAGTCTATTGCCGTTACGTTATGTTTAGTTAAATTAAGAAAATCGACATATGCCAGTAAAGCTGATACTTTAGTAACGATTACGTAACAACCTAACCATTATCACTGCATTTACACATTGTTTTGGTACGCCTAATATTTTAATTGAATTTAATGAAGAACTTGTTCGTATTACACATGTGTCATATAGTCCACGAAAGCAGACATTGTTTTATTTTTTCTTCTGACATCACAACCATAATATATTTCTTTCCCGTCGCTTCAATATGCTTGAAACTGAAGTAATACCTGAAGACGTGTAATAATCAACAATAAGTTTATAGTTTTAACAACATGCTCTTGGTCTTTTTCAGATATTCGGAGCGAAGTAACAGCCTGTGCACGGAGCGGCGCTGCAGCTACGCAATCGTCAGTAGTTTCGTTTTACCGCCCATTTTGTGCATACCCACATACATGGTACGCTTATAAATTACATTTTTTTATTTATTATTATACACACACACACACATATATATATATATATATATATATATATATATATATATATACATGTTACATTTTGATGAGCGGCCGAATTTCAAGGAATGATTAAGAAACAGTAACTAAATCATACAATGGAAAAAATTAAAAACATTTTTTTAACTTTTCCTAACATTCCCGCTTTAATAAAACGCAGGAATGTTAGAAAAAATTAGAAAATTATGATTTTTTTTAATTATATGATTTAGTTACTATTTCTTTATTGCTCCATAAAATTTAATCACACATCAAAACTTCATCCAATATATAGTGGATTTGGTCGTTCGACATTAAATTAAACCCCATTCAGTATTAGTTGTCATAAATACGTTCAATTAGTGAAATAAACAATTGCACCAAGTATAAAAACAATTTTCAAAACAATTAAAGAGCATTTTAACATAAAACGTAAACACCATGTTTTTATTACTAAATATTGCTCGGCGCGCGGTGGCGATCGTATCAAACAAAACTAGTTAAAATTACACATTCACAATTGAAATTATGTTCGAATAAATAAATCGAAACCCGCTTTTTGCTTTCCCGGGAAACTCGTATTATGACTCTTATGACATAGGCATAAGAATTATTTTCCTATTTGCATGTAATCCTTACACAGTATAAAACAAAGTCGCTTCCCACGTCTGTCTGGCCCTCTGTAAGCGTAGATCTTTTAGACTACACAACGGATTTTGATGCAGTTTTCACTATCATTCAGATAATTTCTTCCAAAAGCTTTATAGTATAATACATGTATGTTATATTTACAGGTAATATAAAAAAGTCAATATTTCGTAAAAAGGTTGAATTTTGGGCGTTTTCATTGCTAACGCTGACTAAACTTTACGAGACATATCAAAATGTTGTACTATGGAATTGTGTGTTTTAAAAATATCTACAAAAAAGTCCCGGGTGGTATATATCTATATCCTACGGATAACCCACAGTGACCATTTTTATTAATTGTTTTTTTTGTTGGTTGTACTTTCGAAATTATTTTGATCAATTTTATATTAATATTGAATACATTTGGCGTTAATTTTGTAGAAATTCAGTATTCACAATTAAATGAAACTACGTGATGTAGTATTATTTCTACTTTCTTTAAGTTCTTTACCACGACCTAGGTTTCGTTGCATTACAACATCTTCAGGTGGTCTATTAGCAAAGACATTTTTGTTAATAGACTTTTGAATCTTTGCTAATAGACCACCTGAAGATGTTGTAATACAACGAAACCCAGGTCGTGGTAAAGAACTTAGAGAAAGTAGAAATAATACTACATAACGTAGTTTCATTTAATTGTGGATTATATTAATCTTTATTTAATTAAATAAGTTGGACATCAATGCAGATAAAATTTGCTCTTTAAAGCAAATCATTATCATTAATATTTTAGAAGATAACACAGATTTAAAATTACCAGAAATCAGTATTTGCAATGCCGATGCCGTTCACGGACGGCGGCGGCGGCGGGCGGCGGCGGCGGCGCGTGAATGACTGTAATATTATTAATCGCTCCACAATTATACCACATTAGTACCTACATTGCACCCGTGCGAAGCCAGGGCGGGTCGCTAGTTAAGAATAAAATAACTTTATACGGAGGTTTCGATGTGACACCGTATATTGATCTAGCAAATTCTTCGTGAAAATACATCATGTTTAAAATTAGAAACTACTTGAAACTATTCCTGTGTCTAAATTACTGAATTTTTACTTGAACTCTTGTATATGAGGATACTATATATAATATATGAGGATAAATATCGAACGGTCAAATTCACATTTCATATATATGTATGTGTGTAAGTGTATATATATATATATATATATATGTATATATATGTATGTATATATATATATATATATATATATACATATATATATATATTTACGTATATTTAATAGCCATTGAAAAAGTAATTTACAAGAATTATAAATAAAGATAAAATACATTATTTAAGATTAACAATGATAAAATTTCAAAAAGCCAAAACATTTGATTTATTGAGTGATTATTTTTCAAAATAAACACATTACAACGCAAAATAATAGTCATTTTCTCATATCTTATATTAGAAATGTCTAGAGAAAAAAACTGGGTTAGAACCTGTACATACTCGAACATATATAAACATTAGAGGCCGAAATATTTCTGCTGAACTGTTTACAAACATCAATACTATATTTTATCGCTTATATATATTGCACAACATAACTTTCATGGGTGTGTAAATACCGTAAATTTCTTAAAAAACCATGATATTTAGAATTATTACTATAGTTTTCCGGTAAACTTTAGGTAAATCTCTCGTAACTGTGTATTTCGTAATTTTAACTATAGCAGTTTCGGAGATTCGGCGGTAAGGTAACGGAAAATCTATTTTCATTTGCCGCCTCCAAAATTTCCGTATAAATAATTCTGAATGTGAAGATATACTTTATCGTTATACAAAATTTCTGCACATAGCAATATTTTCAGCTTCAACATACAGATGGACAGACGGACACGTTAGTGATCTTGTAAAAGTTTCACTTCTATGCTTTTACAGTACGAGAACCTAATAATATTTGATCTAGCCTGAAACCTAAATCTCACCTGAACTAAACTGTTTCCAATACTACATAAGTTCTATGTTACTAATAAATGTACAAAGATATGTTTTACCTGCCATCAAACAACAATTGCTACCATCAAAAGACACAAGATGAAAATTATATGCCATCTAATAATAACTCAACCACTGGTCACGATCTATGTATTCCACATAAAAGAAATGAAGACACCGGGAACCACACACAGTTGTTGAAGTAAGATGAGGAGAAAAAATAAATAATTAAAACGAAGTAAAGTTTTAAAACCAGTAACCCTGCGACGAAGGTTAATTTAGTATTTATATATCGTTACTCAAAATGCACTGGAGCGTATTACTATCCACAGTATGCTTAACAATTGCTTCTAAGTATAATTTATTACACTGGATTAAATGACCAAATTAAAAAAGCATTACATTCAAAATTGCAAACGTAACGGAAAAATAAAAGAAAACTAAACCAATGTACGTGAAAGTTAGAGCACCATGTGAAAAATTTAACAAATTTTTTTTAAGTTAATCTGTATAATCAGTTATAACTTTTTATACTTATAACTCTTAGATGAATATAACCCTACAATAAAAAAGATTTTAGTGAAAGTAAATAAATAATATTTAGTGAAAGTTCAGTTTTATTTCATGGATTGTAGTTTACTAGTCAATTCTTAAATACTAATAATATTTCAAACGAATTTACAACCAATAGTGCGTTATTTAAACAGAATTACTTTACTTGAGTGTAAATAAAATCAAATTTATTGTAAAAAAAAACTATTGAATATATTTGGCGTTAAAAAATTCATTATTCAAAATTAAATGAAACTACGTGATTTAGTATTATTTCTACTTTCTTTCATTTAAAGAAAGTAGAAATAATACTACATCACGTAGTTTCATTTAATAGCGTAAAAACTAGATTGTTAAAACATTCGAAGCGCAAACAATATAATATTTTAGACTTGAGATGCCGTAACGAAATTAGTTAAAACTGAATATATACTTGCGGTATTAAATCGGTGTCCGTTCGCCCACACTCTGTGTGTCCCAATCTTTTTTTATTACAGAAAGTATTTAATATAAAGAACTTATTTTCGGTACAGGTATTATATAGCAGTAATTTTGCAGGATTAAATAAGGGACAAAAAGGTTTTTCCCCAAATCCATTAAGTAGAATATCAAATGAAATCTTATAGCATAACGAATCAAAAAACGTTTTTGATAATAAAATCTTAGTTGAACAATATTTTCAAAAAAGATGATTTATCCACCCCCGTATTTCGTAAATATATGTAGTAAAATCCGTCTTAAAAGAAGATAATCACAAGTAAATACAGTATATGGAAAAAATATTTAAAGAAAACCTACGAAAATTGGCCTGGCCTGTGAAAACTAGAATTTAATTAAAAAAGGCGATATTTTTTTAATACGAAAGACCAAACAACTCGTCGATTTACGATCACAAATGAGCAAAAAATTAAATACAATTTGGGATCATAATATACAACATAAAAACAACTTTCATAAATGCCCATTTCTTATATTTTTAATATATGTAAAATACTTAACAATAATTAAAAATAAGAATAAAAACTTAACGAAGTATATGCCTAACAACTTTTAGAAGCGTTTACAAAAATAACGTTCCAAAATATCGTTCCTTTTTTAAATATGTAGCCATTGTCTCGATTAATTAAAAATTAAATGACGTGTATTCCGTGTTTTTATGCAAATAAGTATATTTTCCGCTTTATTTTGAGTTTTACGGTACTCGTCTCCACAAGTATGTCGAGCCTATAAGTTTCATGAATGTGACATCTGGGCATAGAGGATACAATAGGACACAACGTGCACAATTTTCATCTTAATAACTCAGAGTGCCGTTAAAATTTCATGTTCAAACTATATAGGAAATGATTTATTTTCATCACTGTTTATATACTGTATAAACAGTGATGAAAATAAATTATGACGGTAATAATACATTTTCATCAACGAATACAAAATTTTTCATTTATCTGATTTATGATTGGAACGCTTTGATATTTCCTTTATCAGTAAATATTTAAAAGTATTATTTTTATTTTTTTAACACCTAAACACCACACGTACTTTTATCGCTATACGAGTACATCGGTCATGTCACATATTTTTTATCACGCGAATTCAACACTCAGTTAATTTGTTTTATTGAACTTGTAGTAGATTTCAGTTGCATATTTAATTATATAGAAATGAAATGTTCCAGTATTTAAATTATATCAATAAATATTGAAAGATAACATCTAAATTCAAATCAGATATCGATCGGACATTTTCTTTATACTCTTCCATTCCATAAACAAATATAAATCATATGAGATTCGCAATTCTATTTCTCCTTGAAAAATATCAAAGGATATCTTTACACATATTGCTACCCATATTACATAAACTAATGTCGTGTTTTCCCTTTGCTTTTTCCTTTGATGTTTGCTATTTCACTGTGACGGAATCATAAAAACCCGTCATTACCATACATGGTAAAGCTCTTTGCATATATGTAGATGTGTTTATATTTTATCATATTTGCGAGACAGACAATCCCCATAATCTTTGGAATGATTCGTTTGAAATGATATTAGAGTAAACCTTTGTAACAAATACAACGATATCGATTACACATCAATCAATATGATCGAAATATATAAGTTTTTCTTCGATGATACTTACAATACAGGTATAATTCCAGTTTCTATTTTAGAAAAATACTTGTGGCGAATATCCCATATTTTGAAACGTCGTCAATTGAAACAAAAAATAAAGGTTAATTTTTAATGTTTCTTTCCTCAAGAATAAAAAAACGGAAACTTTATAAAATCACTCACAAGTCCATCCGTCTGACTGTTTCTCGTCTCTCATGTTCGGTATTTTCAGAAAGCTTTCGACATATAAACTTAACATAGTAACAACGGATATTACGTAATATATAAAATTTTTAAAAAAGTATTGAAGTTAAAATTTTTTTAAGAGCACCTTGTGCACCAGCGCACTTTTTCTAAGCAGTGAACGAAACTGATCCGTAACTCTTAAGTCGATGACGCTAAGCCGCCAGGTTCAGGTCGGTGACGCTGAGTCGCCAGGTTCAGGTCGGTGACGCTGAATCGGATAAACTCGGCTCCCTTCGGCATTGGCCAAGTGAACTACTTGTTTAGGCACATCAAACGCACTATTTTAAAATATCAAATGAACTACTTTTTAAGGCGCACTTTTTGGTCAATATTTTACTTAACGAGTACTTTAATGTATTACACGTATGTTATTGTATTTTAAAATAATAATTTTGCATTGTTCCTAATTCGACGAACTAATATCCATCATATAATATCAATGTAATTATATGTATGTATGTATATATATATATATATATATATATATATATATATATATATATATATATATTTAAGATAAAAAGTTTTCGCTTCTATCTATACGCACATACTAGAAATATTTTTTTTTTAATTATTAAGGGGCAAATAAAGCACTTTTTGGAGTTATCAATTGTCAGTGTCATCGATTGGAAGGACGAAATAGAAGGATTTCAAAAATATGTCTAGAACTATTTTATATAAAGTAGTTCTAGACATATTGCTTAAAATGTCATAAGAAAACACCCGACTAATAGAATCTACTATAAGAAACAAACGAAACACTCTCCGAAACTGTTAGTCACAATTATGAAAACAAACAGCATTACAAAAGTTCATCCAAAATTTACCGAAAACTATTGCGATGATTCTAAGTTTCATAGTTTTTGACAAATATACTATACTTTTACGCTTGAAAAAAATATGCTAGTATAATTTCTTAGTAAAAAAATAACATTGATATATATATAAATAGCTTAATAGAAATCCTTAAATATTTATACGTATCTTAATTATTTTACAAGTGTGTAGAGAACCCTCACTGTGCGAATTCTACTTGTATTTAGTAGTTTTGTTCACAGTTTTTTTTTAAATAATCTTGAAAATTTAGTTCGAAACCAGTTGGTTTAAAATAACTTACATATTTTAGTATTACTCTTTTATAATACTTCAAATACGATCGCTAAGGCGTAGGCCTCCTTCAGTTTATGCCGTCTGCCTCGATCTTGGTCAGTTTCTACACACTTCACTCCAAATATTTTCTTTAATTTCGTCATACTAACATGTTTGCTCTTCCTTGTAGTAGTTCCTCGCCCCATAATTTCCATTCCGTCTCGCACCACGGGCTTTGTTTTGTCCTACGTGACCAGCCTACACCCTTTTTGATTTTGTTACCCATTTGTGTTGCCGTTAACCTTGCTGTGCTCTCTGAGACTTACAAAGCACAGCATAATAAAGTAATTAACCTAAATTGTATACAGCCTCACATTGTTAAAATGAACATTGTTATCGCACCGAATCTGTTCTCAGTTCAATTTGTTTGCGGCCGAAGTATAAAAACTTCAGTTAATAAAAAGTAATTTAATATAATTATTGGACCGATGTTTCCAAAATATTACTTGTAGCATTCTAAATAACACGAAATCGAATATATATGCGGAAACAGCCGCAAACACTGGCTGAGAGTTTATTACATTTCGATTGCGAACAATAACCCCACACTAATTAAACACTAATTTTATAAACTTCTAATGTCCGTACGTTGCTAATATCTATATGCGCATGTAATACACATATAAGGTGTGTTAGATTTTTATGGTATTCTTAACATGTTGCAAGGAGAGTCGGCCAAATGCAGCAAATCAGTTGTTGAAAAGTAAAAATCATAAATGTATCACAGTTTCATTTCGGAAACCCTGCCCAATGTTACACATTGCATAAATCGCTCATACGTTTCGTGATCTATACTTTTTTGTTTAATTTTATATTAAATGCACGTAATCCCATGTATTGTGATAAGTATATAAACTTTTTAAGTGAATACACTTTATATTGAAACCTCAAATTACCGTATCTTCTTTTTAGTTTGTCGATTGGAAACATAGAAATATAAATTGCAACAACATATAAATTACATCAAACCCAACAAAATCTACCGGTTTAAACTTCATCTTGATATTTTTTTATATCCCTACCAGTGATCAATTATTTGGACGATAATTTGATTATTGACGAAAACCTATTATTTCTACTACGAGGATGATGTTTATTAAGGAAATCGAGTGCTGTCAGTGCCATCGTGTTACCAAGATCAAGAGCGACGTCTTAGGTGCGAAAAAGATAATTTAAAAACTAGTAACTATTCAGATCGAGTTTTTGGAGAACCATTGAAAATTTATTTCATTGAAATTGGTTCACTCAATCAGAAGATATGCGAATTAATATTTTCAAAAAATGCATTTACATTGCATTAGTACAATAACAGCAACAACAAAGAAATGCTTAGCTATCTGACGCGTAATAATTACCTAAATGTAAAGTGCACCTATGTACATCACCATAGACCGCTGTGATTTTAAATCGGGCAATGAAGTTTCCACCAGATATACTCGTACATATGCGAAATGGGCGTGGTTAGAGGTCCAATGTGAAGGGGTGCGGACCTGCGCGCGCGCTTTCTTTTCTTGCGTTTTGGTCGGCAGCTTCTATATTTTTGGAAGAGCCACGCTCAGAGTTTAGATAAAATAACTTTATATTTTAACTTTTTATTATTTTTACATATTCAGATGGCTGACAATGGCCATTTTTTTAATACGTACGATTAGAATTAACGTTTCATAGAAATAACATTGCTTTTAATACAAATATTATTTCAATAGTGTATATAACAGTTTTTCATCAATAACAAGAGTATCGTATAAATATTTGATCGCCTGTAGGACTATAAAAGGATCTACATGAAGTTGTCACTGGTGGATTCTTCTTTCCGTTTTCTTGTGTCTGGGCAATATACAGATCATCTTTATCCCAATCGACAAACTAAAAAGAAGATATGGTAATTTAACATTTAAATATAAAACGTACACACTTAAAAAAATTAAGTACTTATTATAATAGATGGCATTACGGCTATTTAATATTGTAATTAACTTAATAATATTTTCTGAAGATCCACACGCGAACAAAGTGGACGACACAGCTAGTCCATTAAAATCTATCAATATTGCTAGTTATCAATAAGTAACCAGTGCCACATTGCGCTTCACGCTAAATTAACAATTGTCCTCCGCAGTTTCCGTTCCAATGTTAACGTATGAATCATTTTCAATATGATGAACAATAAATCAATAATTATTTATTTCCAGTTACGTCAATACGATAAAGAAATAATACTTTATTTCTTTAAATATATAGAGTGAGATTTTAAAGAACTGCGTAGCGTGTTTACATATTAGAAATAAGGGAGAGATATTTTATAAACAGTCACCTATTTACACAAAGTGACCGCTTCAGTGTTGTAGAGAAATTTCTCCGGGACCCACGGGCGTGAATATACTGAACCTCAGAGTGTAGACGTTGCTAAACTAGGAAAGGTCACTAGGAAATAGTTGGTACTGTGTTCAACGCACTAAACATGTCCAGTAGAAATTTCCATTATTTAAAGTTTTATGTTATAAATTTTCACAGTTCCAGCTCCTGACCACTTAGTATCCTCGCATCATTCTTCCCCTAGCCGAAAGGAAATTAATAGTGATTCCATTTTTTTAATTGAATGACATCGATATTTTGAATATTGGACATTTCTATGCAGTCATTATTTGTTTTAGATTTTTTTTATTCCTTGTCAAAAAAAAGAGACTTCTGTTTAAAAAGAATTATTTATTTCTCCGCTTTTTATTTCGTTTTCTTTATTTGCTTTTTATTATTATTATTTCTAGTTAATCACACGTTTACACTGTACTATTGCGATCTACAAATAAATTTTCGTTCGTCAGTTCCGGCGAACCGACGAACCAACCGACGTCCGGACGCGCACAGTATTCGCTACCATACAAGTAGTTACTCGAAATTATGTAAATCGAATCGTCGTAGATCGTAACAATAGAAAATAACATTGAGAATAATTGCTATATTTTTGAATTGATTCTACACCAATTGCTGTTATTTCAGCAGAAATTTCTGGGTTTCTGTAAAATCGTCTGGTAGTATTACCGTCTTTTGATTAACCAAATCCTGGTATAGGTTTGTCAAAAATAAGTCTAAGTTTTTCTTTAATGAGGCTTGAGTTTGATTCTTTGTAGCCTCTACTACATTTTGTAATCGGCACCCTCGCTTACCATGATTTTATAGGAAGACGATACGCAATATGGAGCAGACCCTAAAAAGAACAACTCCATGCGTGTAAAGGAGAAATGCTAAATCTAAAAATTCTAAATTTGCAATCTTCTCCACAGGTTTATTGATCTCTTTCTTCACAGATTTATTACATATACTACCATCGACCATTGTGAAGTGCAAATTATGAGTAATGCTTAATTCTATATATAGTATCCTTTAACTACATTTGAATTTTCTTTAATAAACGCGAATTTAATTGACCTACACTATCTAGTGGATCCAGAACGTGGATTGTTCCAGATAATCATTTCATCTGAAGTACTCTTCAGTAGAATAGGGACTAAAGCTATGGAGAGTAAATATGTGCTCCGAATTATTATCAAATTCAAAGTCTCCAATAACTAGTAGTCTCTAATACGTAAACTATCTTCCTGAGATTCAACAATTCTAGAAACTATGGGATCCAATAAGACTTAGAGTTGAACCTCAGCATAGGTTTCTGTCACCTCGATGAAATTATCTGAGAGATAACACAATGTTTGGCTTTTCTAAGATTTTAAATACTCGGGAAGGTGTTCTGGTGCACGGTATTCAGGTGCAAATTATATTTACTCTGCGAAAGACCTAAATCTAAATATTATGACAAAGCTACTTCATTATTCAGTACTTTCTTGAACTATTCTCGAACGATGCTGGACTTAGCAGATGACGTTAATGCATTCTTTAGAATATTGGCTGCTGCAAGATATCCTTTAAAAAAAGACGCACTAGGTCTTTGGTTTTCTGTCTCGTATGAGTCCAAAATCGGAACCTTTTTCACCGATTGATAGCTATGTAGTTGCCAGTCAAATGTTTCCGTCAGCCACACGTTATTGTATTTTAAGAAATTGTAAATGTTCCGTCCTAATTTGGTCTACTTTTTTGGTGCCACCATACAAAAAACTTTAATTTTTTTATTAACAACTGTTTGTAACAGTTATCTAAATCATTAACGGTTCCCATACAAAAAACTTTAATTTTTTTATTAACAACTGTTTGTAACAGTTATCTAAATCATTAACGGTTCCCATACAAAAAACTTTAATTTTTTTATTGACAACTGTTTGTAACAGTTATCTAAATCATAGACGGTTCCGAAAGCTTCTCGAACGCCGCGCATATTTTGCATCATTTGTGATTGTCTCACCACGCGTAAAAACTGTCGGCGTTATTTAAACCCCGAGATGCATTTGAAAAAAAATCTCCGTATATGTTGTAAAAACACCCCTTAAGTAACATAAATAGAATCATATAAAAAAACGTTAAGTTTGCAACCACCGATGTTTTTTCTTAGACCTTTAAAATTGAAATATCACGAAAAAAATTGGAAAGAAAACATTAAAAGTCTAACCACGTAAGACATATAACCTATTTTGATTTAAACAATCAAAAAACTAAATTTTAAAGAGTGATTACTACGGAACCTTTTAACAAGTTCCATCTAAGACACACTCAAGCACAGAGAGAATTTTCCATGTTTCAAGGGCAATAAGCACAAAATGCTAATTATTACAATTTTAATTACGAATAACATTTATAATATTTGAACTACCCTCATTTAGACCTTATAATAACTAGTGAAGAAATATTTATGTACTAATGGCCCCTAATTAGTCCTAATTATAATCCCAGATATCTCTAATCGATTCGTTTACCTTATGTTTTTTTATATTTCGAGCAACCACTTTTATGCGAGTGTACTACTGTGGGTACCCCCGAATGTCGGGTGGTACACATTGGCACGAATTCTTAAAAAGACATATTTTCTTTAAAATAGGACTAAAGTAGGGGATACGTGTCTATTATTAGCTATTGATGCTAATACATAATTTTTCATTTGTTTGTAAATATTATTGATGGCACTTTATGTTTTTGTTCTTAATAAGCCTAAATACAAACATTTCAGCGCACAACTCCGAATAAAATTAACATGAGTATGATATTCTGGCGTAAATTAGGAGGGTTTTCCCCTGTAACACTAATTTATCACATAGTCTTTTTAGATTTGCATTCATCTATAAATAATAACCTTTAATTAAAGTGGAGAGACATAATTTTGCATATGTTTAGTATATCTCTGAAGAAATACGACCTAAAATAGAGATAAAAATATTTTGAGCTCAAAAATCGATGAAATATACGAAATTTTAAAAAAATCGAATACTTATCTCTCCCTTAAAATTTCGTATTTATCATATTAATATTTTTGACTGTTAGCTATTGGGATATACTGGGTTACAAATTTCAAGTTTCCAAGTCAAGCGGTTTCTGAGAAAAACAACGTGACGGATAGGTACGTGGTTGATCTTATGGATTTCTATTTCTCCTTTTAAAGTATCTCAAAAAAGTAGTTCTAAAATTCTATGAAATTGACCTAATCTTCTAAGTTGATCCATCTAACTATTAAATCTTTAGAACAACCACCTTTAAGCGGTTATTCTAATATTTAACAATTACTAAGATGGACTTAGAATGTAAATTAAATAATAAGCGCTTTAAATTCAAAAGATGTTAAATTTCAATTCAAAAGATATAATATAATAAGAGCTTTGAGTTTAAAAGATATTAAATTTCGATTTAAAAGGTATTATATAATGAGAGCTTTACACGAAGTTAGATGGAAAATATGTTTCAAAAGCTTCCATCGCGGTGAATGAATTATTTGCCTTGTAATCAATGTGCGCTGAAACTCGACAAAAAGTAAATACTGATTTATTTTAAGCATTAAACCATTTGTATGAATTACATGAATAACGTCCCTTGATTTGTTACTAAAGATATAAAAGTTTAAGGGGAATATTTTTTCAAAATCAAATTTTCATCATTGCTATATTAAATATATAGCTTTTTAAGTGATATCGGTTGTCGGTAATAAAGACAAACCGAAATTCGTCTATTGTCGTTAATCCCAGATATAAAGTTCCTCGCAAAACATTCCGATGTGTTTCCAAACTGTATAATCAAAACTAGAATTGCGAACTTCATAAAAGCAATCTCACAACTCGCGCAATGGGTGTTTGAATTCGTTTCCGGGAAACTGGTCACGAAGTTCTCGTAATCTTGATATCGATTTAATACTAAAATATTTATATTGACTTTCTATAAATACTTTCATATTTCGATATTACTTCGGTGACGATATTCGGATGCCACGTTCTGAGCAAACTTCACACTTCATGTTTTTATATTGTGCACACTAGCGTTTATCTCTTTATAACGTATAACCGGATAAACGACAAACAGCGTAGAAATCGTCTATGACACGCTATTTTTCTTTCTTTAACTAGATTAAAGTGCTACATTTTGCTGTGTACTGTTTCGTTGAATTTTCATATTGGTCTAATTTCAAAAAGTTTCTTCCATTTATATATATCTTATGTTTCACTATGGAACATTAAAGCTGCCAATAATTATAATATATATATATATATATATATATATATATATATATATATATATATATATATATACATATAGTTTCTGCCCTATGTTTTTATTAATTTTTAATTTTCCATAAAAATTACCTTAATAGGAATAGATACGTTGACAATTAACGCGTACTTTTTATTACCTGGTAACGTATAACTAATAAGAAAGTTAAATAACTTCAAATAATAAAATATTAAAACAGTATACTCTATTCATAATTATGATTTACAATTTAATGTGAAATAGATATAAAAATAAATAACAAAAGCTAATAAATAAACAGAACTGTGTCGAGATGCGACAAACAAGCAATTAACAAAATTAACATGACTTCTAATTCTGTATATCTCTGTAATTATTCTATCTTAACAATATAAATAACTGAACATGCAAAAAATATAGATTCCTGATTGTTTATATCTCTGGAAAATATTAACACAAGATAACAGAATAATTTTAATTGAAATTTCTAATCAAATGCTGGTATATACTCATAAAATTCATTAAGATTTTTTATATCCACGGTTAATAAATTAGGAAGTAGGTTAATATACGGCAGGTTACATTGATACTCAACATTTCGCGAGCTAAAAAGGTGAACAAAATCTAAATTTCAATTAATTCTTCTTTAATGTCTTGCCACATATAAATTTACACCTTTGTATAAAGCATCTACTTTCAAAGTTTCAAAAACTTATTTAAAACTGTGAGGCAGATGGACAGACTTGATGAAAATATAAGGGATTCTTATTTCACTTTGGAACCTTAAAGCTACCAATAATTATAACTTATAAAATACATAAATATTATCTTTAATGAAATGAATAGCCCTGCATAATTAAACGATTAGAAGGTGAAGTAAGAATTAAGAGGCCGACTTTAAGATAGTTTTATAATGTATAAAGAATGAGCAATAAAAAACGGCCAATGAACTTATCGGGGAATAAAAATAAACAATATAACCGACAATAAAAGAGATGAATATACCCTAATTTGTTAGGAAAAAGTAATTAGCATCCCATTGCAGATTTCTTACCAGTGGTACGGAGTCCATAAATGTCAATTCCTTTCGGGTTTCTATTAAGAATCGCAGGCATTTTTAAAGTTATATCTTGAGTACTTATGTACAAACAGGAATACATCTAAGTTTTTGAAGTTATATTTCTTTAAGCGCGTTATGAAATTAAGCGTAGTGAAATTTTGAAAATACAGGATGAAGTTAGTAACGATGCAACACAAAACTACACAATGAGGTTACTCACTAAACATTTATTATTTGTCAATTTACTTGTTTTAATTACTGGGCGCACATGAAAGGGTTTGCAAACATGTTAAAGTTTACTTTTCTGTTGGCTTTCAGCCAATCATTTATCAGATCGTTTCGAATTCAGTGTGTATTTATTTGCATTATAAATTAACAATCATTATCAAATACTTAAAATTAATAACTTAAAATAAATGTTCAGCATATGTCCACCGTTTCCAAATTATCATGCTTTAATTTTATTATTCTCTTTTCTACTAATTGAAATTTAATAATGGTCTCTATAACAAAACAAAACATTTATTAAAATAATCAAATTTAATTTCAAAATCAAATTTAAAATTAATTTGACAGATGAGTGATCACCATTTTATTTTTCTGCTGGCTTTTTTCTCTTATTATTCCGAAGACGTTTAACTTCTAACGAGTGTACATGACATATGATTTTTTATGTACAAAACGGCATCACTTTATGTAACCAGCATGTCTTCGATTAAAATAGTTATTTTTTTCATTTTTCAGCGATTAGGAGAACCTAAAGAATGTGCGACGCTATAATGATCAATACTGTATGAATCCAACTTTAGAAATAATTTATATAATTTATATCGCCATCCATTGATGGCAATAAATATTTGACAATTAGTGAAATAAAATATTTAATTGCAACTTAACCAAAAACGTATTTATGGGCTTGGGTTTCGCTGTACCGTTTATTTAATTTATGAAGCGTCTAAAGTCAAACAAATGTATCTTATATTAATTACTTTATGAAGTCTGTATTAAGAAGCAAAAATAGGCGTAGTTTTTCTTTTTCCGCAGAAATAATTTTTGTTTCGTTCAACTAGTTCACTCCTCGCGTCTAAGTTTTCACTTTCTTACCTTCTTTCCTCTTATATCTTTTTAGATAAAAATATATTAGTCATAATTTAAAAAAAAAAACAATTTTATGTTCCGGATGAGAAATAAATCGAAAGCTCTTTCCACAGATACGCGAACGTCTTTATTTAAAAATGATTTAGTTTACGATTTTCAAAAATCTAACCACATAAAGTACATCATTGCAAAAAGTGTAGAATATACAATTTTAAAAAGCAAGTAAATACTGAAAATGGCAAAAAATATAGATAAAAGTTATGTCCGAGGTATAATGCACAATTGTGTCTCAATTACGGTAGTATTACCTAATGTATTCTATTAAGAATGTGCATTTCTATTTCAGTATACTAAAATATAATAAATAGAAAAAGTTACATAGTCACTTGCTTTTATTCAACAATGGAACAACGAGACAACTGACGCGAAAAAACTTATACATTTATAGCGATTAATTCTTTATTAACGTTATCGACTCTATAATAACAAACTTATCTAAATATTTAATCCTGCAACGCCATTACATCTTAAAAGATTAGAGGTATAATGATTTATTAGCATAACGTATATTTATAAACTAACTTTAATTAAATTAACGAGCAGGTTTCGATTAGTTCCTGGGTAAGAAATAGAACAACGGTAAAAATATCGAATCCCATTCTGGAGATACACCATTTTCACGTCAATGCAAAGGTTAAGTGTCCTAAAATGCGCTACATACCGGTTGCCGTGTAACACCATCAAAGCGATACGACGCAACGTAGTAAACCTCTTATTTCGCTTCGAATACTCAATGATATGAATGTTATTTTACAAAAATAAAACGATTATGCTGGTAATTTAGTGGACGTTCTGTTTATATTAATGAAACCTTTAAATCTATTTATTATTATAATTGAGTAAATGTTGAAAAAAAAAATATTTTTTATTCGAAAATAAGTTATTTCTCCATAATAAAAATTCAAATGGAAAAATTTTGAATAGCTCTCGTTTTATATTTTTTAAGAGGAATCCAAAAAAATTTTACCATATTCCGTCCAATTCACTGTCGAACTAACAACCCTATGACAATTGAAAACAGCATTTGGATTTTCAATTCCATTTCCTAATTATAATTACGACACGAGCTATTTCGTTCTAATCTAGCATTTCAACTTAGAAATTATCAAGTATAACTAATATATATGCAAAGTAAGAAATATCAATACTCCACGGGAATATTTATGAAATTACAATTTAAAATTTTACTTTTGGTAAAATTGAAAATATAAATTAAATTTTACAGAGATTAAAATTTTGTTTCATCGTTTCTTTGTCTTTTAAGGTAAGGCCACAAAATGGTGTTTCGTATTGACCAAATAGATACAAAGGGTATAATAATATAGACAACTGCCAATAACGATTTGAGTGAAGAAAGTCGAAATGTACCAGGATATTTTTGAATTGAACATTTGAAAACCATTACAGCTACATTAAATGAATATATGAACGGTTCACAGACAATATGGAAATTTATGAAAAATGAAACAGTTTATTTTATTGATTATGGTCAGTTTTGTGTTTCAAAATAGATTACGTCAAAATAATATATTTACGAATTTCATTTGACAATAAAATCTACAAGAAGAGCCTTCTTGTAGACATACTCAATTAAAACAAGAAATAAATAAGTAAACTGTTCAAAATGTCATCAATAAATTAAGCATAAATAATTATTATATATAAAAGTCATTAACATAAAATGCAATGATGACAAAATGCAGTGATGACCCTTTTTTGCCTTCCCAGAGCTGGTTGAGGTAACAGGCATAAATGTTATCCTTTAATTAAAAATGTTAAAACCAGATCTTGATAGAGCGCTATATACACATGCAGTCTACCCACACTATAAGCGCACTTACTTAACGAGATCTTAATAAAGAAAACACATTTCTATAAGCTTTAACTTTATGTTCGTTTATAACTGTGCCGACATTTGTCTTATTCATTATAAAAATGTATAATAAAACAATTCCTCCTCTTCTTCCAGGTATTCACCATCCGTACAGTGATTATACAAGAAAACAACACAACCTCAGTACTCTATCACTTAGACTCGCGCCCTGAACGGGAGATGTACCAAATAAACTTCTGGGTTCACGGAGTCCTCATCAAACTTCTCCCTTGCCTCATCCTCAGCGCCATCAGCTTCTGGCTCATTCGAGCGCTCTACAAAGCGAACAATAGACGGAAACTGCTCCGACGCAACAAGAACAACGAGTCACTTTTGAAGCCGGAGAGCAAGACCAACATGACGCGGCAGAGCAAAGCAGATAAAAGAACAGACCGCACGACCAAAATGCTACTGGCTGTTTTATTTTTATTCCTCGTCACCGAACTTCCTCAAGGAATTTTGGGTTTGATGAGCGGTCTACTGGGCCGATGTTTTTTTAAGCGATGCTACGAACTATTTGGGGAATTAATGGACGCATTGGCACTGTTAAACGGCGCCATTAATTTCATTTTATACTGTTCTATGAGTAGACAGTTTCGCATGGCTTTTGGCCAATTGTTTCGGACGAAGATAATGATAAAATGGCCGGTCACGTCTCAAACCGACATACAGAACACGTTCGTATGACAAAACGATAAGTCTAGACTGTGGTGTTGCGTGTGATACGCCAGTGAACTCTGTACAATAAGTATGAATAACGTGACATGACAATAAGGTAGCAGTGCAAAACTTGTGAAATAAGGAACGCAGTGTCTCTCTAGAGTGAAAAATTATTTGTAAAAAATATAAATGCAAATAGTTATATAATAAGGTTATTATTTTCTTAAGTACATAAAACTAATTATTTATTTATTTTTCTTATAAATAGCATAATTTTAAAAAATATTAAAAAGCCATAGAATTAAAGAAATTATTTTTAACTCTTGTGTTCTTTATTATCATAGTTAATTTTATTTTTCCTTCACCCTTATATAAGTTCCAACTCTGCTTTTATATTCTCATGATTTTTTTAACTTTTCCATAATCCATTTATTGCACATATCCTGATAAAATTATTTCAAAATTACCAATTGTCTCTTCAAAAATTTTCATTTCTGGGATTCCGAAGCCAAATTACAAAAAACGAAACCCTATAATTTCCACACACATACACAAACAGCATCAAATCATCATGGCTTCTTCTTCAGTTTGAGAAAATGGTAACTTTTATAGGGAAAGTTATGCGATTTAAAAAAAACATTTTATTAATTTTTTTTATGAAATGATATTGCTATTGTCGATATTTTTGGTGATGCATCTCTTTTGCGAAATATGGATCTCAAAAAGGGTTTGACAGTATAATTCTAACCTCTCATCTTACTTTTTAACCACATATATCAAAATATGAAAAAAGAGAATAATAGCATTTAAAAGATATGTTACTTAACATAAAATTATTTCAATTTTCAACAACAAAGCCAAAGAATATAATTGTTTACTATTTTATTTATGTAATTTACTGCAAGCTCAGAAAACTAAGCATACACTGGCAGACTTATTGCTACATCATCTCTTCCATAATGAATTAAGTGAGAAAAAATACTCTGATAGACCATAAATGATCAGTAAATGATAATGAATAACATAATAATAAATTTGAATAAGTACAAATGTACAAATACAGAGAACAAAGGCGAAACACTGACACGTTAAGAATAGAGAAGATATAAGGACGGAGTACAGAAGGAACTTCAATCTGCTTACTATAATAGGTATGGTAACTTCAAACAACTTTTAAATACAAACAATGAGGACGCTCTTTGTATATTAGTGTTCAGTTGACTCCATGATGTAATAGCATATACGTAAAAATATTATCCGTCGAATGCAATTCTGTGCTCTAGACCGAAGTTATGAAGGCGTAACGAGATTGTTGAGGATGCTACATAAAGAAAATAAAATATGGAGGTTGCGTTGGTCACGAATCTATGACCATTCAAGTCGTGACCAATGCTTAGATATATGGTCAAATTGCTTAAGGCCAAAAATGTATTCAATACACAGGTTAGGAAATCGCTCATATCGAAACGGGTATGAATTTTGTTGGCTCCAGTACCGAAGGTTTTGTCGATTCCAAATACCGTTATGTGTGAAAGGGTATACATCTATCTACATAATATGAAACAGAAAATCAGGATCACTATCTACTTTATTCAGTGGCCACTGGCAGTAAACTCCTCTGACTGTCATGTCTCTTGTCAACAAGCCTTGAATCTTCCTATATTTGTAGACTCTCAGTTTAATTCTTTTAAAATCTTTTGGACACTTATAGACCACTCCAAAACAATGCAGATTTAATGTTGGATCGTGAAATAAATGATCTATTATTTGTTCCTCACGTGCTACTAATATTTCTCGTGGAGTGACACAGATCAGCCTTAAATATTTATAACTTCCTAAATGTATATAGAACTCTCATAGTGTGGGCTCTATTCGTGCTTGACAAGTTTACATAACTTTAAAGTATCTCTACCATAGTCATTTAATACCAAACCACAGTCATTAAATAGTCTATCATAGTCATGTATTGATACTCAAATTAATATAAATCTAATTATACCAAGTTTTCATTTCATACCATTCGACTGTTTGATGGATAAATAAATGATTAGTTGCAGTAAATTATTTTAGAATATAAAATTAGTTCACCTATTCTTTATTATTTTTTCCCTCAGTTTTTCTTTAAATTTCAAACCAAGATAATATACAAGAAAAACGCTAATTTCTTCAAAGTTCGTGTAAAAATATCAGAAAGAAGAACCCGTTTTATTAAGAAATAAGTTTTGATTGCACTAATCAGTTATAGTGTAGATATTAATTGCACTAATCAGTTATAGTTTAGTTCACAATAATTTAGCAGAAACCTTAATTCACCATTGCAAAATATACACAAGTAGGAGAGAGAGAATTGACTTTTCTCACAGAGATTCTTCTAATGGTGGATAAGGAGCTGCGCTATTATCTTTTAATATGGCATGATTAAAATATTTTGTGCGTAAATTTATTTTTAAAACATAACCTAATTCTGAAATAAGGAAATTATAAACATCTTAGAACATTATAACAAACATCTTGTCTTAATAACGCTAGCAATTTCAAACAATAAAAAATAACGAACCTGCATCAAAAGATTCTTACTAAGATGAGATCAGTCAGAAATTGAATTTAATCGGCGTAGTATACAAAGAAGCAAAAAAAGAGTTTCTAAAAGAATTGGACTACAATCCACCAAAGTGCTGTCCCACTTTGATTAGAGCACAGGCTGTAGTTATTAACAGTTTCTTAGTTTGCTAAAAGAGGTAAGAGACATGTAAATACAAACTGCATTTAATAAGTTAAACAGATTTTATACGGGAATTATTTGAACCATGTGCAAACAAAAAAGAACTGAAAAAAACAATGATTACATTGGATTCAGAAATCAGGTACACTTTTATTTATCAACAGTGAAGAGTGCACTTTATTTATTGTTAATGCATTTCGTCTCTAATATTTTCTAGGACCCGTACCATGCGGCTAATACACAAACAGCAATGTAGGAATTAAATGTCCATCATTTAGCTTCAATTTACACCCAGAAAAAGAAATAAAACCACCAAAAAGTGAGTTTTGAAAATATGTTCGTAATAAAATCCATATTAACAAAAAGCTTCCGCGGGTTTATCAAATACAAGATGAACTTCATACCACTGCGACCGACATCTGCCCGTTTACAGTCTGTGCTAATTAATACTGACAAATTGAAATATGAATTTATTACGACTGAACATCAATTCTCGAAAGATAACGTGGAATCACATTTCATGAAATTTTATCAAAACTTGCTTACAATATTGACGGATCCTCAACAATCGAGTTCAATGAAATTAAGAGATCATTATTGCATTAGTGCTAAGATTTTAAAAGCGAGAAACTATAGATAGTCAGGATAAAAGTTTGTCATGTCACACGCAACGACACTTCCAAAGTTTATATTCTTCTTACAGTTTATATTTTCAGAATGAAAAAATAACTATTATTGATCGCTTCGTTAACTAAATTGAGTGGGAAATGAAAAAAAAATATTGTAACAAATAAACCCAATATATAATGTATTTTTTGTTTTTTTTTTAATTTGTCGCACATATAATTACGATTTGTTTTTAGAAGGGTTACGAGAAGGCAGGTTTCAATCGTTTATGGTTTCCTAAGGACTGTGGTTTGGAAGATTTAAATGAGTCGAAAAATATTTCTCCTGCGCTAATCTTATTATTTTTTTTAATTTATGTTGTTGGTGGTTCAAAATTATCAAGACCGTTAATTAATATTTACGGCTGCCTCAATAACACCGCCTGTGGAAGATAAAATCATTATACACAGCCATTCTGGCTAACTGACCTAGTCAATGGATAAAATCCGAATTACAATTGGAATAATACTAATATTTGTCATCGTTGTATCGACGTAATTTTGATAACACAAAAGAAATAAAATTGGTTACCAAAACAAATATAGAATACATGTTTTCATTTAGTTGTAATGTATAAGATCAAGATAATGTGCATAGACTATAAATTCGTCGCACACGAACAAGCGGCGTCGCTACGAACGTATTAGTAATTTTACGACTTTATGCACGTTTTGTTAAACCAAATGCTTTGTACCGCCTTCCGAAATTTAATTCGGAGTCGACGGTACAATATCGCCAATGTAGCCAAATCGGCTATTTTCAAATATTGAATATATTTGGCGTTAATTTTGTAGAAATGCATTATTCACAATTCAATGAAACTACGTGATGTAGTATTATTTCTACTTTCTTTAATTTCTTTACCACGACCTAGGTTTCGTTGTATTACAACATCTTCAGGTGGGATATTAGCAAAGATTTAGTAGATTATAGACAGTGACCTTTAACTGGAGCTATTGGAGTTCTAATTTTAGTTTCAGGATTAATTAAATGATTTCATCAATTTAATCTAAATTTATTTTTATTAGGATATATTATTGTAATTTTAACTATATATCAATGATGACGAGATGTATGTCGAGAAGGTACTTTTCAAGGTAAACACACAATTTTAGTATCAAAAGGCCTACGTTTGGGAATAATTTTATTTATTATTTCAGAAGTATTTTTTTTTATCTTTTTTTTGAACTTTTTTTCGAATTTTACGACTAGTAAATATCCGTCCTCAAGCGGCGGAATTTTGTAAATATGTCTTTAATTTACGTGAGTAACTGCAGTTTGCTAACGAATAATGAGAAAATATTTACAAATAAGTTTTTGATAGTAATTTTATCTGTTAAGAGTTATTTTATCCAAATATGATCAAATAATACACAAAGTTTCGAATACATTTGACCTTGTAATTTACCGAAGCCGGCTGCCATTTTTATCGCGTTCAGCTTAAACACCTTTTTCGTATTCAAAGCTTTGTCTTAAATTTGAATTAAGATTAGAAAGATTATTCAGTCTAATTTAAAAGCTTGTTTCTGTTTGGGTTAAGACGGCCAAACGGTAATAAGTAGTTTATGGTCTCAAAAGGTAAAGGAAGAAGCTTTCCAAAAATATAATAACGGTGATTTGAGATAGTTGTCGCGTCACAGTAAGATCCAAAGTTTATAATAAAATCTTTCTGCTACGTTTCCTGTAATGTTAGTTGCAATTTTTGAGAGGGATTTATACCAAAATTTAAAGATAAATAATTTTTAAATTTTAAAATAAGTTACATATTTATAGTTTAAATAACATATCAAAAATTTCACGAATTTCGCGTTTTACACAACAACTATCTTAAATTTTAATAAAGTGTGCCGCACATATGACATAACAAAACAAGACTTGAGACGATACTTAAAAGCGTTATATAAAAACACAAGCATAGGACGGTCAAAAGATTTAACTGAAGAGATAGTAGCAGAGCTAGCTAAACATATTTTGGTTTAACGATTTATGATTCACACCGCCTAGCTTATGTGTTAGCAGAAAAATATAAATTACTTCACAAATGCAATAAAAGAAAGCTTTCAGGGTGGAAATTGTTTTATGAATTCAGAAAATATTATTCTGAAATATCTTACATACTATATCTTGTACAATCTAGAGCCAACATCTATTGCCCGCTATAAAAGGTGTAGCGAAAAAAGTTCATGGAGTTTTTCGGTAAATAATAATTCTTAATTAACGAGTATGAATTTTTACAATAGTTCAAATTTATAAAATAGATGAGACTGTATACAATACGCAAAAAAAAACAGTGAGCCGTCACGGGACGCCTGGAACATGTGAAACATCGTGTTCGTACAAATAATATGCATAAAAGCAAGATTATAATAGGAACTAAATGTAGCATAATGAAAAAATAAAGTATTACGAATTTCTTACAGAAAATGGTGACTTTATTTAATAAACATTTATTTACAATTAATACAAAAATAATAAAGCACAGGTTATGTGTACCGTAGTAAAAAACAGCGTCGAACTGAGTGAGGAGGGGTCGCGTGGTCGGTTGCGCATGGCGACACGTCGCCATACCGTACACTCTGCTATATATATATATATATATATATATATATATATACACCTTAGTATAGCGTGGCGACCCGTCGCCACAGCAAGCGGCGCCACGCCAACGATCCCGTTTATACCTGCGCCTATAGATGTTTCACATCAAAATTTTTGCTCAAAAGGCAAACATCAACTCAGTGCTGATGTTTATTCTTTCATGATCTAATGGAGAACACGAAATCAATAAAAAGTTTATCTATTTCATGAACGCTGCTGGTCAATACGTTCCAATCATGGTGATATAGAAACACAAAAGAAAGGGTTCTCTGCCTTTCTTTAAAAACGAGGAGGTCCGCCGAACGCTTTACACGTTTGGTCTGATAAAGGATAGGTGTCGAGCGTCTAAACTATATAAAGTGTACAAAACTGGAAAAAGTTAAGAAAACTCGGATTTAAAGTTAAGAAAATTCCTTAGATGCCATATCATTCAACAAAATATTGAATAGTCCTGCTCTAGTCTTTTTGCCAGCACACACGCTTCCACTATTGGACACATCATTTTTCATGCAAAATCAGTAATCAAATGGACGAACGTTTAAGAGATTTTAGGAATATCATGCCCTCGGGCTATTTGTGTATAAATAACTATGCATGGTATTGAATTACGTGTATCATGGCCCTGTAATAACTTCTAAATAAGAGATGAAAATTATGTTGTGCTTGACAATAATGGTGATATAAAACCAGACGTTTAACAACCGGCTAGTTTACAGCCATTTATAATTGAAAGGCAACAAATACAAAAATATACTGATTCTTCATCAAATACTATAAAGACAGTTTTCGACTATATTTTCTCTTTGGACTAAAAAAACAATACAGATTCGAGAAGATAGTTTCAGAAGATATTGTTCAAGAAATATCATTTGACGTGAAGTAAGTACAAAAAAATGGATAATAATTGCAAGGAAAACTATCGCAGTGCAGGAATGATTCGATCTAATATTGAAAACATTTCTCATTTCTGCAAAGTCGAAACAATTGACTAAAAACAGCACAAAAAGTCAAAATCTCTCAGAAAGACCTTATAAAAAAAATTAAAAATAGGTGTAGAGGCACTATTATGATGACGGAGGATTCTATGAGGATGTTGCGCTGGATTGTTATTCAAAACAACAGGCAAACAATTGCTGGTAACTCTTATTTTTTTCTAGCAGTTATTTTTACCTGCTTTAACCTGGCTGTGGTAACTCTTATTTTTAAGAATAATCGTTGCATAATAACCTACCAACCCGAAGGACGAGACGACCAATTTTTTACAGTACTTCGTCCTTTCTTCACCTTTGTAGGGACTCTCCAGGAAAAACTCCCGCAGCCTCTTGGTTTCGGGTTCAAAACAATACATTCAGGTTTTCTTAGCCCTGATAATACCGAATATAGCATTTGAGATATATATAGAGATATATATGAGAATATAGCATTTTCACTAAATGTTCATGTGCAGTTTTCTCTACTTGACTCATTCTAATACGTAAACTTGCCCGAATCTGTTGATAGTTTACCATCTTGTCCGTCTTGATTATGAGCCGCGCTTCATTGCCATTATTGTGCGATGTCCCTCAAGGAGATCAATATTGGGATTGATACGATCATGCTTGAACTCAATAATGAAGGATGTGTTTATATAATGTTGCTGCTCGAGAACAGATATTCACTAGTCGTGAAATCACTAATACACGTGTTGCGACGCCACTTGTGGTGTTCAACAAATTTATAGGCTATTCGCATTATCTTGATCCCAATATTGTAATTAAAATAAAAAAGGTGTTTAATATTTTTTTGGTAACCAGTTTTATTTATGTATTATTAAATGTATTATTATTATTACGCCAATCAATACAAAAATAACCTCTATTATTATATATATTAATTAAGATTTTATCCATTGACTATGCCAGCTAATTAGAATGTTGTCTATAATTAATTTATTTTTCACATATGGCTTTCGAGGTAGCAATAAGTCGTGCCTTCTAATTAGTGTCTACTATTCTTTCGCACTTTGACATGCGCTTTTGTAGGTCTAATTGGTTTCTCCTCTGCAAAACACTGCTAAAATTATAACCACTAAATGTCATATTTTTACGTGAATAAGAATTTAAATACCAAATAAACTGATTTCCCCAATATTTTCTAAACTTGTAGACGCGCTTGCTTCCTCTGTCCTTTCTAAAATGCAACTTGGATCCTTTTAACATAAATAAGTGAATTGAGTACTAAGGATAAATACACAATTAAGGTTCCAGTAATAAGTAATAAGTAGGACCGGCCTGTTTAAACCAACATACCCTAGAATAAAACTAGGTCCTCGCAATGAATTGTGGAAAACTATCGCAGAAAACCAACTTTGTAGGGGCGACAATACATGTGTTGTTTTCATTCGTGGAACTGCCTTAAAACCACCTCTTGACTATATTTAATTATAATACAATATCACATATCGAATGTTAGAAAATATCGTTGTACTTTAATAATCAATCTTAAATAATAAAACCTACAACAAAATATTCATATACCTTTGGATATCTCCTGTTGCTTATTCATACGTGCAATTGAAAAAGTCACGAATCTTTTCATCTATAAATAAAACAAAGCGGCCAACGATTTATTTTCTAACTAGCTTTGCTTTCTTTAGACAACATTATTAAGTTAATTGTAAGATCTGCCACCTAAAATTATAAAAATAAACTTTTACTAAGTCTAATTTGTATTGAAACGTGAAATTGCCATATATTATTTTTTATTGGTCGATTGCAATAAAACATAGCCTATATGTTGCCTTAGAGCCAACAAAATCCACCAGTAAAAGTTTCATTGAAATCCTTTTAACTACTCTTGCGTGGTGCGTGAACGAATAAAAAGGCTTACTCATATTTCATTATCAAATACAATGTTTTTTAGTTCTGCTACTTTTTTATGTTACCCTAAATATTTTTTTCGTAAATATCTTCAATATAAATAAAGATCAATTCTACAGTAAACTACTGTAATGCTAAACTATGTTTCGGTGTCCTTCTTTCGAATCATAACGGTACAAAAGATTGACATAATTTTCACAAAGATAGTTGGAAAGGTCGGTCAATGACATAAAACACTTTATTACGGCAAAATTTTTGTTTAAAACTGAAAAAATACGCAAAATGAATAAAGAAGCAGCGTGACTTTTTGATCGATGTAATTTTTTGACTTGTTACATAGGTATTATAAAAAAGCAATAGATTTTAGCCTTAATTTAGAGTCCTCCCAGTAATATTATAAATGCAAAAACGTGTTTGTTTGTTCTTTTTTCAAGTTAGAGCTAAATATGTTGATGTAATTTCTTGTTTAGAGATAGTTTACTTGCCAGCAAATAACGTAGGCTAGTTTTTTTGTGGAAAAAGTTAATTTCAACTTTCTGATACTGACTTTTGTTATAAATGCGAAAGTGTGTATCTTTGTTCTTCTTTCACGTTGCAACGGAGTTACGCACCTGATTTTTTACGGAAACTGATTTTTTGCACAGAGATAATTGGCTGGAAAATAACATTAGCTACTTTCTAACACAGGAAATCTTATCCTAAATAATATTACAATACCAAATATTACTGTAAATGCGAAAGCGCGTTTATTAAAAGAATATTCTTTTACATCGCAAAGGAGCTGCGGATTGATGTGATTTACAGCACAGAAGTAGTTGACGGGCTGATGAATAATATAGTCTACTTTTCAACCCGATAATCTTATCCTTAGTAATATTATATTCCTAGTTTATGTTATGAATGTAAAAGTGTGTTTGTTTGTCCTTCTTTCATGTCGCAACAGACCTACGGGTCGACGGGATTTTTTGCACAGATATAATTGGAGGACCGAGGAGTGACATAGGTTAGTGAGCTGGAAAACGACATGTAAGGGAAATAACGTTAAAAAAAATTAAGGTTACATTTACCTCACCTTTTCATTTTTTGTAAGTTATCAAAAGTTAAAAATGTTAGTAAGAATACATTAGCTAATAAGATGCATTAGTATGCCAATTTCAAGCTTCTACGTTGCATAATGTTTGAGAAAATCGGTTGAAAATACAGAAAAACATAAATATATTGCTTACTGTATGCATAGAGTAACCAATAAGAGGGATCACCGGAAGTGAAAATTTGAAACGCTAATGTCGGATTGCTCAGCAGAGGGCGTTTAGACGTATTCAACTTACGGGTTTCCGGCTGGGCGCCATACTTTTTCTCGTCGTCTAGCGTATAACACGTGCATGGCATTACTTCGTGTTGAAAAAGCACAATATTGAAAATTCTTGTGTGGCCTCTCGCATATATTTTCTACGGAAAAATTTTATATTTAATAGTGTTTTTTATAAATATTTTCCTATTCATTTACTTACCAATAAGTTATTTTTATTGTATTATAGTTCATAGTAATGGCATGTATTGTAACCGGCTGTCATAATACTCAAAAAACTGCCAAAGGATTCTCATTTTTCAAGCTTCCAAAATGTGAAACTCTGTAAGTATCGTTCGTAGTTTAATTTTGTATTACCAAATAAGATAAGAAAGTATTTTTTAAATTCCGTGAACGTAGTCATTTACACGTGTATACTTATTTTTATAACCACAAATTATGTCGTAATTTTTGTTTGTTTATTATTATCAAATAATATAAGAAAGTATTTTAAATTCCTTCAACGTGAACATTTACACCTGAATAACTGTGTTTATAAACACAAATTATGTCGTAATTTTTGTTTATTTATTATTATCAAATAATATAAGAAAGTATTTTAAAATTCTGTCAACGTGAACATTTACACCTGAATAACTATGTTTATAACCATATATTAATACGAAATTTTTGTTTTGTTCGCAGGGGATGAGTTGGCAGCCGGATTTCAAAACCACTGCTACAGAATTTGCGAGAATCATTTTATAATTCATGATTTTAAAACTATTTCACCTAGGAAATTATTACAGGTGAATGCAAAATCGAGTCTAAATTTGCCAACTTAGACCGAAGATGTTATAATGAGAGTGTTGGAACCGGACATGTTGGAACGACTGAGAGACCAGCCGTATACCAGTTTAGAGGCGGCAGAATTAAGCTATTCCTTTAAAGGAATATCTAAGGTAAATTACATGTGTTATTGGCGAAGAGTGTGATACAAATTTAACTATTCAAGTTCTGTCAATTTTTTTTTAAGTTTGTTATAGAACAACCTACTGATTTTACCATAAACTTATCATTAATAATTATAATTCATACAATATGCAATCTGTACAAAAAAGAATAACAGACATTAGTAATAGCTCAAATTTTCAATATAGTAATTAGTTATGAATGTAAAATGCTTAAGTTTTGAAGTTATTATTTGTAAATCTAATATTCAAGGGTAAATTTTAAAAACTCCATCTAGGTCAATTTCAATACAAAACATTTTGATTGAACCAAGAATTTTGAACTTATTAAAAGAATAACCCTTTCACAACAAACATTCTAATATAAAAATTTTGACGAACCCTGGGGGAAATACTTTTAATAAAGCATATACTGTAATATTGTAAGAATGCCAACTTGAATTCGAAGCTTTAACGAAATTTGGAAATAAATTTCTTCCATTGAGACATGCTAAGAAATAAACACTATAGAATACGCTTTAACATTCATATATGTATGTATTGTCCGTGTGTATTTTTCTACTTTCAGCTCTGCAGTAGAAGACTTCCATAAATTATTATGGACACAGCGCTGCAAGCTTCTCAGATTATAATCTACCTGAAGAGCGTGAAAGTCAGAGAAACCTTGAAGCATGCTTTTTGAAATCACTTGAGAATTCAAATATATTTTTGAAATAATTACCTATTAGAATACTATAATTGTAAAATCTCTGATATATGTTTTGTAAAATTTTAGTTACTCTGAAGTTTTAATAAAAATTTATGAAAATAAGAATGTTTTTAATATATTGTTTAATAAATTCCAATTCAATGTTTTATCACAATGCCATCTATGTGATAATTCTATCTAGACAGCGCCATCTTTTGGTCTTGATAATAATTGAAGCGCCACCTGGTGAGTCGGCTTCCAATTATCCATATAAAAGTAAACCACTTTTTGTTATGTATTAGTATGGGAGTGTCCGTTCTGTACTCTATTCTGTGACTGTACGTTCATAGACGTACAAGCACGATATATAGGTCAATCAACTTTTGTTTTGTCCAGGTTCTGATATTTTCTTATTTTTTATGTAGTTTAAATTTTATTACATGTAATAATTTTAACTAATAGGTAATTAATTACTTGATAATAATATGCAATGAGCATAGCGCTTAAAATAAAAACATGTCAATTTTAATCTCAAAACCCGAAAAATCCAAATCAAGTACGTCTCCTGCACAACTAAAGAAAAAAAAATTTGAACAAGTTGAAATTCGTTTTAAATTAAAATTATCACATTATTTTCATTAAATGATAGATTTCTGTTTTGAAGTTTGAGATGAGAAGAAGACTTTACTCAAGCCTCTTAACTCAAAAATTACGTTATATTTACACTTTACTGTCTCGGACAACGAATGGCCAAAACGCAATGAAACTTTTCAAAAAATTAAAAGTATCGATTACTATTTATACAAAATACCGTGAGCTTATTTTTTTAATAATGTTATTTAACTTTTGGTGTTTAACCAACCAATTTTACACTACAAACAAAAAAATTACAGACCATAACTTTATTAATATGGAGTCAATTTAGTTATCAAATAGACACGTTTGGTTGAAAGGAAATACTAAAAATTATTTTAAAAAAAATTAAAATACTTTTACGAAAAATATCAATCAACGTTTATTATATGAATATTTGGTATAATTTTATCGAACCCAAAAAGCCATCTTCATTACCATATTTGTAGATACATTTTTGCAATGAATATTAGTTCGAAGCTTATCAAGACCTAACACAACAAATAACAGTCTTTTTAATCAACTATTTTACTTTTATTAATACCCTTACTACATATTAATTTGAGGTCTTAAAAAATAGCATTACAATGTCCTCTACTATCACATGGATCATTTTGTGCCTAGGTACAACAAAATAAAAATCTTTCTTATTCCTAGAAGAGATCAATAGTTAGATTAACACTATATAAATTATTTCTCAAAAACATCAATACCAAAGAGCAACTTAAAATAATCAACACCTCTTTTATGTTCTGCTTCTGCATTTGAAAATTTTCTGATTACGTCTTCGTATGCTATATAAGAAACATCTTTCTCATCTAGGATGAACAACTGTCCTCTTTCGAAATCCCAAAATGAACACTCTAAATTTCTTGTATTGAGTTTTCATAGTAAAAATATGCCTTTTTACAGTTTTTAGTTCCTCTTCAAAATTCACTATCATGTTTTGTATTGTACTTTTTTACAGCTTTAATTTTTTTGCCTTCTTTCAAGTCAATTCAAACCATTGAATTTTACCTTGAGTAGCTTTGTTATTTACTTTCATTCTTTTATAACCCAAGCATACAATCCTCTTTATTACTGTCACAGACTGTTTCCAAAATCAATGTACTTAAACCAGTCGCATCAATCACTTTTTTTTGTTTTAGAGCTTTTACCTTAGCTACAGCATTCGTGTGTGCTTTACACATATCTTTTCCATCTACTGTTGGTTTGACTACGTAAAAGGGTCGATGTTTCATAAAATTAGAATAGGAACATTTAATGTCCGAATTCTCCAACTTGAATGTCTTGAATAAGTTTTTCATGGAGTTTAAGAAGAACCGTTTTTATACCTTTTTTTGCCTTTCGTGACGGTTTCCTCTTTACCCCCTGTATTACTTGATACGTCATCTCTTTGGAAGAAACACTTAATTTTCTTTGACATCTCTGTATCTTCACTGCGCAAATTTGTGTTTGTTCTAATTTTTCCTTGTAAACCTAAACCATCTTCTATGATTTTAAACTTTTGTGATGCATCTGTGTTTTATCTTCTCCTGATGCTTCTACATCTTATCTTCAATATACAATTAAATCCACATATTATTTTACTATACAATACATTTATAATTAATGGCTCAGGACGTAATTTACAACAATAATTTACAACCCACCACAAACTAAGCAGAGCTTATAATAAGTATAGATAATCAAAAAACAAACAGAAACATCCATAATTCAAACACAAATATTCGTGTTCATCACACAAACTTTTATCCTTACAGAATTCAAACCCACAACCTCAGGATCAGAAGACAGAGGCACTACCAACTGAGCTAACTAACTTGTCATTCATTGTGCCATATTACTATATCCCAAGGCCGACCAAATTGTTCTACGGACAACCATGCAGTTGTCCTAGTGACTGGTTGTCCAACATTTTTTAAACTTTGAGGTGTCTAATAGAACTGTGTCTTGTTGTATTTTATTTCATGATAACAGTAAAATTTAGATCAAATGCAATCTAGAACACCTTACTTTATTATAATATATCAATTACTTACGTATTTCTGCTGGTTGTCTGCGGGAGGTGTCATCACCTTCCATTCTAAATTTGAGATACCTCATGTCTGAAGATAACCTCAAACTGCAAAATACAATATTAACTAAAGAAAATTGGAATACTTTTTATATAAAGTAAATATGGATATTTTGTATAAATTTGGATAAAAAAAATTGAATATTAACTAAAAAAAATTTGGATACTAAAGTTTTAAAATTGAAAACTGAAGATAACACAAAATACAAATACTGATTGAAATGTGGTTTGAATCCATACCTTCCAGGTCATGGTCCAATGATCACACCAGTAGATTACAATAACTACAAAATAATGACTGTTCCTCATTTATTAATTTAGTATTTTAAAAAATGGTTTTATGGGAATTTTGCAAAAATTGCTTTTTTTAGAAGTATTTTACTACCTTAGTCGGTTTATGGTAATCTTCATATTACAGATTTATTCATCTATAATAATTTGTAAATTATGAGTAACATAAATATAAGTTTTTTAATTATCATAATCCTCTATGGCTATAACTTTCAAATATAATGTACCTACCTCACCTACCTCATGTTCTTTAAATTAATAAACATAGATCATATAAAATAAAAGTATGCTATTTTAAATATTGTAGTACAGAAACCTTATAATGCAAGCCTAATTCACACTTGGCTGGCTTTTTTTTTTGGATAATTAAAGATTTACTGACTCGTACAGTAAATCTTTAATTATTTATAGAAATAATGAGCAAAATCAACACAATGAGAGCCTTAGTTTGATTAGGAAAGTATTACAGAAGACATACCACTAGTAAAAAAATAAGAAGTTTCCAGTGAAGAGTATCCAAAGTTCAAGAGCCTAAAATAACACAAAACTGCAAAAAAGTTTACTAATGATGAAACCATGCATACTTAAAATTGGACAATTTATAAAATATTGCCAAATTAAATTTACTTTGTAGAAACTTTTGTATGAAATTTTATATTTCACTATGTATCTGAATAGTGAACAACAGAGAATGTGCAAGATTTATCAGCCTCATCTAGTGATAAATCAACAAACTTTTCGTCATTTAAATATGGTTGACGTAGTATCATTTCAGGTGACAGTGACATACTATTTTGTGTAGGTACATATTGTAATTAAAATAAAATGCCAAAATCTAAACATATAATAAAATTATAACAGAGAGAATTCTGTACATGGAAAATATTTTAAAGAGTGATTTAGTATATAGAATGATTATAGAAGCTGGAAGACGTTTTGTGCGTCAGTCATGCAAAATCTACTGGACGGATTAGGATGAAATTTGATATGATCAAATATTTTTTGTTAAGTTTATAACCAAAAGCAACATGAGAATAAAAAAAAAATTTCTTATTATGAATTTCCCGCGAGTGAAACTGTGGGGCACAGCTAGTATAAAATAGTTCCATTGTTTATTGTATTTATTTAAAGTGTAATCTCCTGAAAATTACAATTGAATAATACATACCAACATATCGTAGTCGACAGAGATTCTTGTTTGTGCACCTACTTAACCGATAATTTTAATTTCTTTTTGAGAATTAAGTTCTGACATATTCATAACATGTAATTTCTCCCCGTTTGACCAGTCATACATTTCTGTGTATCGCCAATATTTATTGGCTGGAAGCCGTATTTTCAAATTCTACCCAATTATTAAGAGCTAAATACACTTTGACAGATATATAACCAAAACTTCTCATGATATGACGCTGCGAATTATTCTTGTGATATTGCACTTTTAAGCGACCTCTACGTTTCTTGTAAGTTCCCGATTAAAATGACATATCAATAAAACAGAGTGATTAGTTTAAAAAAAACATTTATTGCTTATAGAACAAAAAGTTTATTACGTTATAACAAACTACTAAGGAACAAGTATAAATCTTAGGGCTAACTACAATAAACGTAACAATGAACAAAAGCAAACGGCTTATCGTAAAGAACATTCCTTCTTTATTCATGCTGCTTCATTACCGATGCCGAGAATCTCTTATAGGCTAAATCGAGTTGATTTGTACTTTTCTATTGATGCTTTGATATCAATACTCATTCTGTAATTAATCATCTTCTTTTCTTTTATGTTCTACTAAGGTCGCTATAGCTTCAACCGTAAGATCATCGAAGTCAGCTTTTGCAAAAACTTTCTTTTAATTGTTATAAGATTTCAAAGAAAGCTAAAAGATTTTAACACTTTAATTACCATATATTTCCAGGAATCAATTATCTTAGTAATAAATAGAAAACATATATAAAAACTATGCGTACATAAATGTGCTCCAAAAATTGTTTATCTTATTCCGCAAATTTTATCCTTCGAAATAAATTTGTAGATATAATTCCTTTATAGATAAATTTGTAGATATATTTCTTCTTGCAGTACAGATTTGTACTAGTTTTATGCGTAAAAAATAATAGTTGTCAATTTAATATCAATAAAAATGTAGAAATGTATTAGTTTGAGAATTGAAATTCTCTATATTCATCGATTACATAAAATTTCAATCTTTTTAAGAGATTGATAAAGGAAAAAGATAGAATTTAATTTGGAAAACTATTGATTAACTGGTAGTCCATAAAAATTGCCATAAGAAAATGCAAAGCATCTGAATACAAGCAATGAAATTTAACTTTTCCCAACAATATACGGACAAAAAGACTGAAACTTTTCCTTTGCCTATACAATGGGATTAGATGAACCTTCACTTGTACACTAATTTCAAATATTGTTAGTACATAAATCTAAATGATATAGACATAATCACCAGCAAACATACATATAAATACTAAAAAGTAAAAAAAAACAGTGAGTAATTTTGTAATTAACAAAAAACACAATTAAAAGATTCAGCAGATTATAGCATAAATTATTTGCAACAAAACATATCCAGAGTAGAAGAAAGTTGTTGAATAAAATATTATAAGCAGTTGAACAAAATGACAAAAATTTAGATCATTTAGGATATACGTAAATAAGGATACTTTCTAAGTACAATATTTAAAGCGACTTCTTTTACTTCTATCATTTTATTTCAAAATATTTAAAAAAGAAGAAAATATAATTAAAGAATTTCATATTATCCTCCCATAAGAAGACTCTAATTGCATCAAAAAATAAATTTATATAAATTTGAATAGATTTATATAACATGAAATATGATCTATTTACAAAAATTGCTAACTATAATCGGTACACAATGGCTGGTACCTAATTCTTATGCTAAACAACATCTCTTATAAAGTAAATTAATTTAACTTTTTATAGTTTTGTTTGCTAGACCAATGAAAATTGATCACTCTAAAAGTGAACTTATTATTTTATGCGACTTAAATTTAAGCCACTTCAAAACAATAAGCTATAGTTATTTTCATGAGTTTATTAATATAGTTCGTTGAAAATTTTGAGATCCATATCCACCCATTTTAAATGATCTCTTCGCAGCACGCTAAGTATCATTGTATATAAAATATCAAAATCCAACTACACTTTAATTGTAAAAATTTAGAATCTTTAAGATAGTAGCAGCATTTAACTTTTAACAGTCTTTCAAACAATTTACAATCAGCCCAATTATTAAGACACTAAAAATATCACTTCGCTCTTAGTTGTTTCATATTATAAAATTACCCATCCAGAATACACACTGACTGCATGGAGAATGATGTATGTTCAAGAACGAAAATCAAACTGATAATAAATTTGATCTAATTATTGGTATCAACTGCTTTTAGACACAAAGCACAAGTTTAGTTTTTTTATAAATTTCATAAAGCTCGATCAACACTATACTTTGTTAAATATGAATTTTTAAACAATTAATCGGGTCAGAAGCCTCTAAAGTTGCAATTCATACACATCATATTTTGCTTATATAAAACCTACAATATATACAATAGCTGTATAAAACTGATTTAACACGACACAATATATTATTGACAATCTTATGATAGAAATTATTTACAAAAGTCTTAAAAAAATAATTGTAAACGGCGCTTTGAAACCCTCGTACTAACCACATAGACATATGGCTGTTATTTAAGCTGAACCTGCCATCTCAATATTCACGCCAATCAATATTAATAATTCACGCTTATGACATCACCGAAATAAACAATTATGCAAGGACACTTTTAAATGTTGGACTCTTGTCCCTTTTGTATGCAACATCTTTTCATGAGGAAGATAATCAAGCTCTACTTTACTTGTATACATTAATTAAGAATGCAAAATAAGCAACACTTATATTTTATTATTTGTATATTACTCATCTTAAAAACCTACATACTTGTATAATAGCTAGCACATCTAAAATCTCAACGTGAACCAGAAACTGTTTTGACACAAAGGTAGTAAATTTTCAGCTAAAATATAGATCAAATGGAATTTTATACAATTAACTGTTAAAAAATTTAAAAAAAATTTAATGCATTTAATATTAATTACTTACAGCTGAGAATCTGATTATCAACAGGGCTGCAACCCACAAAAGCGGGATACAATGAAATGTCACATAGGGCACTGTGTTTATAAATTGTCACTATCTGCACTATCTTAATTGGAAGTGACATACAGGCATAGTATTGTATAACATATATTTAGATGTTTTTCATTTGAGACGCTTTTGAAAAAGGAACTTTCGACATGATAATAATCATAGTTTTCTTTAGTCATAGTTCAACATACGTAAATGACTCATTATTTCAATCCAAGAACAAAATTAGATCTTCAATTATATCATTCAATTAATAGACAGAATTTCTGAATTTTTCTGTTACAATAAATAAACTCCATTATGTATATAAATATATATTTCAAATTGTACAGAAACATGTTAGATATATAAACAAATATGTTCAACTTCCTTTAAAAAAGACATTTGTATAAATTGAGCAATCCTCGCACAGATGAGTGCAATAACCAATTCGGTGGGTGGACACTGGAATATCATTTCATCATTTGTGATAGTCTATCTAAACATGAACTTTCCATTTATAACCAAGAGTTAGAAATGATATGACCAAATTCAGAGATCATATAAGATCCATGCAATTCATACATCGGGCAAAATAAATAAGATAAAATATAAAAGATAAAAATAATTCTGCCATTAGTTAATATTTAAGCTGTCATCTTGCTACCTTAACATTTGTTGGCCAATAGACATTTTTAAGCTATAAGCATGTACTAAGTGCTGCCAACATATCTATCTAAATTACCAAAAAAATCATCTTTGTAAATTTGTTTTAAAATACATAATTACTAACTAAATTTTATCAAGTGATTAATCATCTCAGGTGAAATTATCTCTAATCAAAAAAATTATGGAATCCGCCTTGCACAGAATTTTTTGCAGTACGCCAGACAAAATACAACAGAGCTTACTAAAAAAAGTAACGCCTTCAAATAGAGCAAATATAAAAACCTACATAGTCATGCTCTAAATTCCGTGCCTATACTCCTCTCCAAAACTCCAGAAAGTCCTCTCCGAAAGTCCATAAACATTTCTCTTTTTGGGGTATCACTGCCAATTAAGCAATTAGAAACCCTCTAACCATTAAAAACTTCGAAATAATTCATATATTCATGCACCATACAACAGTCGTCCAGAGAATTCTCCAAAATTCTCGCTGCAAAGATTAAAATGAAAACCTCAGGAAAGAGACGAAGAAAATGAAAATTCCAATGAGCACCAAATTTAGGGTTAGGAGTTTATTGTAGAATTACCAGGCAGAGCCTAACACTAGCTCTTTAGCAAATGAAAGCCACCAGAGCAAAGGCATTGCTACAACATGTTCCATTTGCCAATGAGAAAATGTTCATTTGACGATGAAAAATTAAACTGGTACACATACTACTCTAAAGCTGCTATAAAGATTCCAAAAATGTACAACGCCATCATCAAGATTCCGAACAGTTTGGTGGCGAGTTTCACACAAGGAAGCGTCCGAGCTGCATTATTAATTACCAAAATAATGCATTGAGAAAGGCTGTTAAATCATTAAGTCCACTTTATTCCCTGATACACACTGAATATTTCAGCAAAACTCGGCTCTTGTCCATAAAGCAAAATCAATGACAAAATGCTGGCTAGAAGTGAATCTATCTAAGTTTACAACCTCCGAAGAAGGGCCGTGAATATTTTTTGTATATATTTTGTATTTCCCTATAAACAAATCTATTTACATGAAAACAGAGCTTATGGTACAAGATATATGATTACATTATGTAATGCTTTTAAAATCTACTTCACAATTACATACATCACAGTAAGTAATCAAAAAGAGATAGTCTTCATGAGCTTCGCCAAAACCGTCATTGAGTAATATTGAAATAAGTGTAACAGAGTGTTAAAATAACAATTGTTAAACAATTGAAACATTAAAGTAAAGCTACAAATATTTCACTCAAAAAACTTTCTTACATTTTGCAACACATGTATAAGATATGATTGTTACTTTGAAGTTAAAATTAGGTACACCAATGCCCGTGTAAGTAAAACTATAACGACATTATTTCATACAACCTAATAATCATGTCATAGGAGACCGACAAAAATGGGTCTGACATTACAGAAATAGAATATAATTTAAATACAAGCTGACATTTTTTCAAACACAAAACACCAAACTATTTTTATAGTGAGAAAAAAAGCAAAAATAATATACGATTTGTGATCATAATACAAAACAAAAATTCAAACTTAATGAATGTGTATAATGTAACGCATTCACTCAATTTAATATATCAAAGATTGTTAATAAAAATAACAATAAAAACCTAATAAAGCACACAATAACATTTTATAAAGGATTATAAGATATAATCAACATGAATTGATTTTTAAATATGTAGCCATGGCCTAAATAAATTAAAATAATCTATTAACTGACAGTGACATTTGCTCTGTTTTTGTTTCCCGCTCTTTTCAAATCTTAAGTGGCATTTTTTGCAACCCTGTCGTACAGATTTGATAGAACAATATGTTACATCTGTGACAGATCTGTGTAGAGGATACAATGTAATACAATCTTTACTTTGTTCCATCTTGATGGCTCAAAGGTTTCTGTATAAATACATTTATAAACTTTAAGGAAAATAACCTAATTTTTCATATAAAAAGTATAAATTTCTTATGTAAAAATACAAGATTTCTCATTAAACAATTTTTGAGAACTTATTTTTTTTCTCTGTGTATGTGTCAATTTTATTCTCGTAACTTCTTCTTTTGCAGGTAGCCTTTCAATTGTGAAAAACAACTGTTCAACAAAACATTATTTTCACCTCACAATAAATTGTACAACCCATAATATATTTAAAAGAAATTCATAATATTTGAAGAAAACACTTATTTGAAGGCACTTAGAGTGTTTTACACATAGAAAAGAGATACTAAGTAGAGCAACATAATTTTTGAGTGGCAATTTTTATAGTTTTTTGAACTAGTTTTTTTTTTGTATAAATTTATTATTATTCATATTTACCTAACAAAATATGCTAGTTGGTTTCTGAGTATAAATAGGCTATTTGACTTGATTTTTTAAATTATTTTAAATTGTTCTATTTTACATTATAAGCAAACTACATTTATATTTCTAGGATATATGCTGTATTTTTTACATAAATCACTTTTAAAGTTTGAATTTTCAAAAAAAGAATAAGAACATTAAATTTTGGTATTAATGCTTTTTACTTGTTTGTGACATCATCTGACTTTTAACCAATAACAGGACGTTTGCTACGCTGATTGAATTTCAAAAAATATTGTGATTTCTTTACTTTTTTTACAAAATATAAACTTATTCTTTCGAAAATGAAAAGCAATACAGTTATTTACGTTACAATCTAATAGGATGACCATGAATTGTGGTATAATTTGTTACGTTGTCAAATAGCCTATTAATTTTAATTTAGTTCATTGGTTTTCAAATATTATCAATATTGAAAATCATGAAACTGCGTGCATAGATAAATTATTAACTGACAACCTTTTAATTAAAACCTAACAGCACAGTTCTGGTACATATACAGGCAGACACCTTGATAATAATCATCATTTGGAACAATTCACGGCAAGAATAATTTAAGGAAGAAAATATGTAAATGCACCATATGATCGCAATATTAACTTCCCTGTGTCACAAATGCATTTTTATCAATCTGCCATTACATATTGATTATTTATTACACATACAAGCTCCAAGGCAACGCGTTCAAAGTGTGTGCATAAGCTGAATGCATATGGTGATGATGTGGATAAATTTGGGACGCTCGGAGGGTGTCAAATTCCAACAGGGCTGGACCAATCTCTCAAAAACCCACTCCGGACAGGCCTTCGGACGCTTGAAGCTGTAAATATACATTATGTAAATTTGTTTGGGACATTGTGTGTAATTAATTAAATTATTTCATTTTTTAGACATTGTTTATAACTGTTTGTTCACTTTTACAGACTATAAATGATACAGAAAAAAGTTAAGGTATTTATATACCTATATTTATCTGATGATAATTAATTTATGTAAAGTGAAATAAAACAATACAAGTGCCTCATCAGGCAAAACGATACAAGGGATTTCGATCCATAGATTTATATTTATACATTATTTTATATTATATATATATAATTTTATGGCATATATGGTGAATATTTTGCCATAAAATGCAATTCTGTGCTGTGGGTCTTCTTCAATTTAGAACACCATTGAAGGCTGGGAGGTGAGGTTGGTGTAGGTCTCGGTGGTGCTTGTCTTGCTGTAAGACACTCACCTATAAAGTGCTGAGCAATAACCGGAACATACACCCAAGTGTGCGGAGTTGGGTTTTATGTGTCACCAACAAGTTCATCATACACGTCCACGCTGCCCTCAGACCGCCGTGGCGGGCTGGGGGTAGGCTCACTACTACACCAGTGAGTTGTCCCTCCTGGGCAATGCTACAGTCCTTAGGACCCCGCACATTCCATCTACTCCTGGACTGCAGTAGCAAAGTATGATGGGCGAAAGCGAGCCCTAGGCGCTTTAACCTAGTATACAGCTAAAGGAAACAACCCTGAATTAAAAACCAGTGTGTAGCTCAAACGAGCTGCCCCAGACCGTAATCTTTTGGTCATGTCTCGCAGGAACGGGGGTCTGAGCTTCGCCACTTGGACCGCGAGGAAGGCCACCTCTATAAAAAACCCCTATATCCTAAGGTGTGGTACGTGCCAACAGGACTCTTTGGCTGAAAGGACAGATCAGTCACTAGCGACCAAACTCGACGAAACAGGCGACTCGTCAATCTATGTAGCCCTCTACCGGGAATAGGCGTCACCCTAGGTAGCGACCGTATTATCGTCCTATACTCGTGGGAACAAAAATGAAAACTGCACCAAGATTAATAAAAACCAACCACAGCAGATAAGCCATAATGTAATATTTGAAAGTCGACCTAGAACACATTCTCTGGGTAACTATCCAACCACAACCTACCCAAAACAAAGTACTGACCAAGAACCAAGTACTGACCAAGAACAAAAATAAGGAAGTCCAGACCGCACTCAAGCCCTGAAAATGTTGGAACACAAAAACAAACATACTGGCTATCTCAAACTCAACTGATACCAACAACAAATAGTTTTACTCAACTAGCAGAAGAAGAAACCCAAGTAGACAACACCACTACTGTAGAAAAGACAACAAAACCACCTCCAATATTTGTTGACAAAGTGGGTAATGTCCGACCTCTACTTAACATGCTTAAATGAACATACTCCAAATATGTACGCTTAGAAGGTCCTCCACAATGATCAAGTCAAAATCCAAACCAAATCTGCCAATACATACAGAATTATCGTCAAACAATTAGAACAAAAACAGACTGAGTTTTTTACTTATAAGCCTAAACAGGATAGAACTCAAAAATATGCATCCATCTACTAACCCTGATGACATCAAAGAAGCATTAAATGATATGGACTACAGCTGCATAAACGTTTGGAATATCAAACAAAGAACCACAAAGAAGCCATTGCCCATGTTCATTATTTAATTATTACCAAATGACAACAACAAGCGGATATATGAAGTTAAAACCCTAATGCAGTGTATAGTATCCTTTGAACCTCCACGACCAAAACGGGAAATCCCACAATGCCAACAATATGGACATACCAAAACTTATTATCGCCGACAACCTAAGTGTATCAAATGCACTGGTGACCACCTCTCCATTGACTGCCCAAGGAAAACTAGGTCCGACCAAGTCAAATGTATACTCTGCGATGGTAACCATCGTGCAAATTACAAAGGCTGTCAAATCTATCGAGAACTTCAAAATCTGAAATTCCCAAAAGCACCAGATCGTAGATTCAGGAATAAAAATCAGTTTGATAAAACAGAAAGTCATGAACAAGAAACACTAACGGCTCATAAAGAGAACTCTCAGAATACCATACGACAAACATATAGAGACGTATTAACCAAAGGACATCAACTTCCACAAAATAGTGACATACGTGCAAATGATATGTATGAAATAGTGGACTTATTGAAACAAGTGATGCAGCAATTGACTACATTGACAAACCTAATAATAGCACTCACGACGAATCTCTCAAAATAGATTGCTTAAAAATAGCTCTATGGAATGCCAATGGGCTACCACAACACACCCTTGAGGTTCAATCGTATTTGCAGACACATAATATTGATATCTTGCTAGTCTCTGAAACCCACTTTACAAAAAAGAGTTATTTCCAAATACAAAACTATAAGACATACCACACAATGTACCCTGATGGAACTGCACATGGGGGGAGTGCAATAATTATAAAAAATAATATTAAGCATTATGAAACAGTACAATATTGTACTGAAGAGATCCAAGCAACAAATGTGCAAATCGAAGACTGGGTAGTATCTTTTGTAATATCGGCTGTCTACAGCCCACCAAAACATAAACTTAAGGAAGCAGATTATGTAAGGTTTCTCACCACACTGGGCCACCGATTCGTTGCTGGTGGAGATTATAATGCGAAACATCATTATGGGGCTCGCGTACAGTAACAACAAAGGGACGGCAACCAAAAATGTCAATTAACAAACTAGTGTTGTCTCGCCTGGGCAACCCACTTACTGGCCCACTGATAGAAGAAAAATACCAGATGTGATAGATTTCTTCATAACCAAAGGATTCCCTAGCAGCTTTATCACAAGTAGAACTAGCCTAGATTTGTCTTCTGATCATTCACCTGTAGAAATGACCCTCAAAAGGTCCATCACATTAGCTCCAAAACCATGTAAGCTGCACACACGCAAAACTGACTGGGATCTCTTTAGGCAATTAATGGCTCAATGCCTGGACAAGTCACTACCTATGAAAACAGAAGAGAACATAATGGAAGCTGTTGAACACCTCAACTATTGTGTACAAAGGTCTGCCTGGGCTGCTACCCCAACACTTACAGACACAAACCGTAAACTCAAATGTCCTCCGTCTATTCGTGAACTCCTGACTGAAAACGTAGCGCTAGAAAAAAATGGCAACAGTCTCGACAGGCATCAAATAAAAAACATCTAAACTACTTGCAATCTAAGCTAAAATCAGCACTTAACGATAACAAGAACGAAGGCATACAATCCTTCTTAAAAAGTCTAGACGTGACATCGGCTACTGTTTACTCACTGCGGAAAGTCACAAAAAATATGAAACGTCCAGTCTTAAACCAACCCCCTCTACGCAAAGAGAACAATGAATGGGCAGCCAGTGAAGAGGAAAAAGCAGTTACATTCGCCGAACACTTAAAATGCATCTTTGTACCAAACCCCGAAATAAATTCCCCCAAAACGCAAGAAGTGTCAACTTTTCTGAATCAATGCCACCAACTCGATCCCCCTATTTCGAATTTCACTAAGAGAGAAATAAAAGCTGTTATTGATACACTTGATATCAACATGGCTATGGCTATGACCTAATAACTGCCAAAATTCTAAGAGAGCTCCCAGAGGAAGGAATTTCATTCCTCACAATCCTGTACAATGCAATCGTACGTACGTGTTCGATTCCTCCCCAGTGGAAAGTGGCCCAAATAATAATGGTCCTCAAGCCTGGCAAAAATGCTGTTGATGTGAAATCTTACAGACCTATTAGCTTGCTACCAATTACTTCCAAGGTTATGGAAATTTTATTTCTGCGAAGAATAATGCCACATATCTATGATAATAATCTACTGCCTGATCACCAGTTTGGGTTTCGTCCGAGACATGGAACCACCGAGCAGGTCCATCGATATATATAAAATACCCATAATGCCTTTGAGTCAAACCAATATAGTTCTGCATCTTTCTTGGACATATCCCAAGCATTTGATCGGGTATGGCACGAGGGACTGCTGTTTAAAATTAAAAGGAACCTACCCATAAATTACTACAACTTCATCAGATCATATCTACACAACAGACACTTCTACGTTAAACAGGGAACTGAAACTACGTCTCTCTATCCGATCCAAGCAGGAGTTCCCCAGGGAAGCGTTATGGGCCCAATACTGTACCTGCTTTACACAGCTGACCTCCCAGTCACAGAAGGTGTTGTTACGGGTACTTTTGCTGATGACACAGCAATTCTCGCAGCAGACCACCGACCAGACATAGCCTCACAAAAACTCCAAACAAGCCTTGACCAAATATCACAGTGGCTGCAAGATTGGCGAATCAAAGTTAACGAAATCAAATCAATACAAGTTACTTTTACTACTAAACGTGTCCGGCAGTAAACCTAAATGGAGTACAGTTACCGCAAGCCGATTACGCGAAATACCTTGGCGTGTATCTCGACAGACGTCTGACATGGTCCAAACACATCCTGACCAAACGGTGTGCAGCAGGCCAAAAAGTGCGAAACATGTACTGGCTCCTTAACAAAAACTCTCAATTGTCGCTCGAAAATAAACTATTAATTTATAAATGCACGATCAAACCTATATGGACTTATGGCCTACAACTGTGGGGAACCGCGGCAAAATCAAATATTGAAATACTACAAAGGTTTTAATCAAAAACGCTTAGAATGATAGCTGGTGCACCCTGGTATGTCACAAATAACAGACTCCATTTGGAGCTTGGCATAAAATTGGTCCAACAAGAAATCTCAGAGATGATACAGACATACAGAGACCGAATCGCTAATCATCCCAATCCACTGGCTATAAACCTGATGAACCCAATAACGGCACCCAGAAGGCTTAAGAAAAAACTTCCCCAAGACCTTATATAGGGGCAAAATGCAATGAGTTCAAAAGGACGAACTCAATACAATACATGCTAACATACGCACCAATTGCTGAATGTCTCAAATGACAGATAGCAATAAAAAAAAAAAAAAATTTAAGGCTATGAGAATTGAAATTTTGTGCTGTGCAAACTACTTAATAGTTAAACAATTTTCATATCTTCCTTTTAAAAAACTTATTCATTATATAATTTTTTTAAAAATACATGAAGCGAGATGATACACATCAGCTGATATTTGACTAAATCAATTTTATAACTTAAAATATTGAAACAATAAAATATAAAAATTACATTCTTATTAATTGTAGTATATATCTTCAAATACTTGTACAGAACTTAAGTTTTAGAAACCTGATTAATATTAACTAAGAACAATGATGTGACAAAGTATAATTTTGCATGACTAGGAAAATTACTGTCTGCTAGGAGAAAGAATCATTATTTTCCAAAGTTTTGCCATCAATGTCACAGTACTCAGAATTGTAACAACATATGAGATAAGTTTATAACAACTTTCTTCTATTATACTCTTGTCAGAAGCCCTGTAAACAGCTTTTAGCAATTCGGCTTTCCTATAAGTTCTATAGGTTATAAAGTATGACAATGCACTGAAACTGAAGAAATGCTTGAAGCAAATTGCAGAAAATCTATTACAAACCCTATTTAAAAAAAAATTACGTTATATGTGTGTGTATGGAGTATATTGCCTTATTTGTTCCCTGTAATGCAAAAAGTTTATCAAATTTTAATTAGTCCCAATATTGAAGGTGTAGGTTACGTTTTTCAGTTAAAGAATAAATTATCCATGGTGTTTGTTCCACAATAAAAAAGTTTAATAAATGAGTACACAAAAAGAACTTTCAGGGTACCAAACAATAATAAAATGAGGAAAAATGCTTAAAAACAGCTAGAAGAGATCCAGTAACAATATAGGTCAAAACTTGTAGATTTATTTTATGTAAATGTATTCTAGCATAACTTTAACTGGCAGCTGATCAGTTGTGCCTTAGAAATATTAATCATGATTTTAATCTGCAACATATCAACCTTCAACCATACTTTTTCAGATGAGTCAATTTACAGGCATTCATTTGAAGAATTTGTACACGTGTGACACAGTACTAACAGGCCTATCAAATTGTTTTGTAAAAATTTTTTTATAAAGTAAGATGATGACGACATGACTCTAGCTTTCAAGTACCGTGTTTCCATTAGACACTTGGCAAAGAGTGTGGCAAGACTCCATTGCGACACTTTTGTGTAACGGTACAATAGTGAATTTGATCATTTGGGGATAATACTTTCAGAACTCTAGTCGTTTCAGCTGATGCAACATCAAATGTCTACATCTGTCATCGAATCAAGGATGATCTATGTCTTTTCCTCTGACCCCACATTCAATTAGTTTAGGAACACGTTTGCGACACTAATACACACCTTAGGTTTGGATCTTAGCTTTCGTAGAGGTTGTCATAATACTAACAAGCAATTTCCAGAAGCTTCTTTCGATTTGTGACTTTCTCGTTTTTCTTATTTATCACCTTAATTATATGCTTCCCTATGATACAGAATATAAATTAAATTTTCTTTCTACTGCTTTTTCATTCAATGCACTTTTCAATTATTTATTCTTAGAATTTCTTCGGGTCGTTTTTAAATTGTGTTTGGATTTAATTTCGCGGCTTAGTGTTCAGATTAGAGGTGACCACATGCAACTAGAGTTGTTGGAATTGCCTAGTTCATTGTCTATACTAGGATTATGCTAACGCTTGTTTATGAACATCAGATCAACATTTTTATCTTAAATCTTCTCATCAATGCGTTTTTCGTAAAGATTAACATTCTTTTTGATGATTTTAGTTTTCTCATCATTTCGCAGATGTTTTTATAAAACAATACGCTGTCTCTCTTTTTCTGATATTAAAGAAGTAAGATGCTAACACAATTTTGCGCTTAATTTATTTACAGTAGTGAATCAATTGAACGCAGTGCTGTTGTAAATTTATATAATCATATATATTCTTGTATATATGCACTTCTCCTCAGCCATTAGTCTTGCATGCATTTGAGGTTGTGTTATAGATAGTTCTACTAAATCATATATAACTTCAGTTATGAATTTGAAGTTATTGGATTCTGTGAAAAAAATATTTACAAAACAATCTGTTTACCCTCAAAAGTGTCTTGCGGATTAAAAATTAGATATTTAATGCTGGTTAATAAAATACAACACTAAACTCGATACTGATTGTTTATTTCTTTATCACTTAAAGTATTATGTTCAAGGAACCTTTAAGAAACGGTAACTAAATCATATAATGAAAAAAAATATTCCTTCTTTAAGGGGAATAATTAAATTAAAGCAGGAATGATAGCAAAAGTTAAAAAAAAAATTTTTTTATTTTATTTTCTTTATATAATTTAGTTACTGTTTCTTAACCGCTCTTTCCATTTTGGTAACTCATCAAAATATTACTTACTATGTGTAGCACAGCATATTAAATAATTTTCACCTCTGTGAAAGAAATATGCAAACGTTACCTGGCCCACATTATAGATTTTTGACCATATGCACATCTCTACCTCATAAAGTTAGATCAAAAAACAATTGATTTAATAGATGAATCTTAATATTCTACTAGAGGATTTAGCCAAAATGTTGTAAAAATGGATTATATCTCTGAATAAATTTTTTGATCATTCTTCTTATAACCCATTCTACTCAGTTAGTCTGAGATCCCAAAAAGGGTAAAATATCCCCAATCGCTACATAACCTATACTAATATAAGATAGAATTAATAAACCTCACACATTGCTCACCTTTGCGCACGTGTCTCCACGTTAACAATGGGATACTCAGCCCAAGGAGGTGGTGATTCGCCATAGGAAAACATCTCCCACAGTGTTACACCGTAAGACCACACATCACTACGTGTGCTAAATTTATAATGCCGCACTGATTCTGGTGCATACCTGCATAAAATATTTACGTAAAAATAAATATGGTGACTTATTAAACATTGTTGCTTATCTGCTAAAGTTTAGTTTAACACATTACGAAGCAGACATTATAATATTGTATTGTTTACCATATTACGAAGCAGACATTATAATATTGTATTGTTTAACACATTACGAAGCAGACATTATAACATTGTATTGTTTAACACATTACGAAGCAGATATATATATAATATGATATTGCTAATCATGCCTAGTGGTCAGTTAAATTTTTTCATCAAGTTACTCAGTTTGTCAGTATAAAATTTATTGTCTACAAATAAAACCAGCCTTAACTAATAAATAGGAAACAAAACATATCTCATCGATGGCCCCTAAGTATACCTATGAATTACGAGATGTTCATAAATAACATTACTAATAACAAATCTAAAACGCTGTCTCACCATTGGTGTCCATTGACCATTTGGTGTCATCATTTCAAAAGTCTACAAGTAATGTTATATAAAAAATTTTGTAAATTAAATAGTAACTTATTGCAACACATTTAGTAAACATTTTGCATCTATATATTATCAAAATATTACACAAAACAATTACATACCAGTTTAGTTCCGTAAGATAATGTCAATATAATGTATAACTAATGCCCTTACATATTGGTTTTAAAATTCCTTTATATACATACTCCTGTTTAAATTCAGTGATGTAATTTAGAACACTTTTATCATTCCGCATACATCTCTCATATTTTCACAATTCTCACAAACACAAAATTATCATTTCATACAAAATTCTTTGAATATAGATGATGGTGTTGTGGTCAATATTTTCTCCAATCCGATTCCATTGCAACACAACCTACCAGTCAAGTGGTAGATCTCTATGTGTCTGCAGCAAGTAGTAGTCATCGTGTTTCGTTTCCTGAGCGAGGCCAAAATCAGTAATCTTGACGTGGTCCTCATTGGCAACGAGTATATTGCGTGCGGCCAGATCACGGTGCACCACATTCTTTTCACCCAAGTAGTTCATGCCCTGAAATGTATAGTAATAGACACCATGGTAATGTCGTAGTAAACGGATGCAGTGTGAACTTAAAATTACAATATGGAAGCAAGCAAGAAGAGTGAACATAAAAATATCTCATGTGCTTTTGATGGCAATATTAGAGATCCCAAACAATATGTTTGATCTCACCTGTGGTTATATTAATCCATCCATGAAATAGCATTTTTGCCATAACTCTAAATTTTAGCAACCAGCCCTTATGACGGACTGTTAAAAAAACAATAAAACGCTACAAAATATTACCTTTAGCAATATCCATATTACGCAAGCTGATTATGCTGCTGTAATTATTCATGAAAGCATCACTTCAATCATGTGTAATGTGCCAAAATGTTTTTTATGTAAATTGCCTTTTTTATGAAATAATAAAAGTTTGTATGAAATAATTATTAATGATACCTGTGTAAATAGCACCATTTATTAACAGGAGAATTGTCACAAGAAAAACATAGCATTCGTTCATTCATCATGATTTAAACCACAGACGAAGTTTCATTGACTGTTTAGTCCTAATTTCGTGAGGTCAATGACGGTTTAATTTCATTGAAAGTTTAAACTCTAGGATATTGTTACTGGCAGGACTGGGTGGTTAAAACTCTTTTTTATAGATTAAGCATGGCAATATGACTGCCCAGCTATCAACTTTTTAGCTTTTTATCATTCTACCAAACTGTCATTTAGTAGTCACATTATTTCACTCATTGTTTAGAAAAGTCTTTTCAACATTAACAGGATATGATATTAATAGAGTTATATTATTATACATATATATATATAGCAAGTTTACATTATAATAAATTAATCAAAATAAAATGGAAAAAGTGGCGATTCTGATGAAGAAATTGTTTTATTGTTGTATGACCTTAAAATTCATTGCCAAATAGTAGATGTCCACTGCATGCGCAGGAGTGTCTTTATGCAATTCTATATAATTTACTCCCCTGTTCAATCAAAATATCATGCAGTGTAACAATTGCAGAATTATAAACATACTCATTCTTTTCTTTTGTGTAACTTTCTTTTGTATAATTATGAAAAAGAAAGATAGAGAAAGAAGAAAGAAAGAAGTTCATGTTCATATTGCTAGGAAGACTATTTATGTAATATTGTCATATTTCTTATATTTATCGAAATAAAAGGTACAGGTTGACGCATTTCCGTGTTAATGACAACAATTTCTAAACTTAAAAAAAGTCATTTTTTATGGACCGAAACAATATTATGGAATGAAATAGTGCATCTACAGATAATCACATACTATAAATATGGCCAAGGATTTTAGAGACTTGTTATTTTCGTCACCTCAGAGCCTAAGGATGTGTGAGTAGGACATAACTGACAATAATTTAATTAAATTCCATTTCATAATATTTCAATTGACAGTTCGGGTTTTTGTCTGATATAAATATAATTTATTTAATATACAAAGTATTTACTATTCAATTATGTACTGGTCTTTTTGCTATAAATTCTTACCATCTTTCCACCGACTCTTTAAATCCACATTCATAAAATGTTTGAAATTTATTGGCAAAAAGCTGTATTTTGACAGCCTCATTGTTAGCAAATATTTTGTCATTCATAGAATTCTACAGCCACCGGAATAAATAATAAATGGAGGACGAAAGGTTTAATGAATGATGGTTGTTAAATATTCCAGTCAAGTCTAAAATATTTGTCTCAAGTAGTTAGGAAAGTACAGTATTGTCTTAGTAAGAGGCAACTCCCTACCGATTTGCCAATTCTAGATGCCCTGAACATATTGGGTGTTTCGATTTCGTTACCTGGAATATAAACGCTAACGGTGAGAACTCATAATAAATTAATATTTTCATAATTCCACCATATTGAGAAATAAGTTATGGTGCATTTGTAATACTTGTGTGGGATATATCATCAAGTATCATTGCAATTTCCCATACTGTTTACGATAGATTTTTGTCTATGATATCGGTGACCATAGCTGAACAAATCTCTGTTGGGCTTCCAGACAGAGTACATCAGTTGAATCAAAATCTTCAGTATAATATTGAGCAAACTCCTTTTGCATTGTTCCCATATACGTCACGAATTTTTCTTTGAGCTTCTGTAACCGCCTGTTTTCTTTAATAATATTTGGCTGTTTTGAAATAAAAAATAAATTATCCCAAAAAAAACATTCTTTTCTTTCATATTTGCATCTACGCAGCATGCACAATATGACAATAGCCAGAGTATATTTACAAAGCACATTACCATCGAGGTATGCTAAATGGACAACTGTGAGTTGCTTAATGCAAAATAAAAAAAAAACATTGCTGAAATCCTAACAAAAATTCTAGTTGTGTAGCAAATAGCATTGATGGAAAATGTAGCACATACTTGTTTCTGTAGAAGTATTTTCACAGAATTTTTATAAATATATATTTTAAATTTAAAAAGAAGATTATCTTAACATAATAACAAGATCATAAGATTTAGTATACAATAACACTGACATCAAAATAATATTGATTTAATTTTTTAGCGCTTCATGATTATTTTTTCCCGTGCCAACATTATAAAAAGCTACCATAATACCTTGGCAACACTAAGAGCGAACTTGAGGAAGTGGTGTGTAGTAAGACGTTGGCGATAAATCTTAACGTAGCTCTGCAGTGAACCATGCTCGACATACTCCATCACCAATTGCATTTCCGGTTCCTCTATCACACCCAGGATTGATACTATATTCGGATGCCGAAGGCTCTAAATGGAATAAAATAAAGCACATTTTTCATCATTATTTTCAAAGAAATGAGAACAAAATAATTACATAGTCCTCGGCCGACTGTTTCACTTATACATAATAGTTTAAATAAGCATACCCTTTCTTTAAACTTCCAAACTAACCTCTTCTTAGCAACCTGACCCAACCATATTAAACACCTGATTACACATTAAACATCTGCATTTCTTGCATTACAATACTTTTGTACAATCTACTCACTCTGCAGAAAGCTCTTTAACAACTCAGTGCAGAATTTAACAACTCTTTAACAGATGAAAACTCTTTAAAAGCTTCAGAGCAGCAGGTGTTAAAGGATGGTAAAAGGATTTTTTGTCTTAAACTTCCGTTGTTTGTTTTCAATGTAAAAATTTTTTTTTTGGAGAGCACAACATTTATTGATATCCATCACACAAAGTAATAAAGTAATAAAGTGTCAAAATCTATATGATAGTATTAAAAAAATTTTCTGGATTTTTTAGAATCACTTTCTTTTCCATTCTACATTCAGGTGTCAAGAGTCTTCAAAAATATTTTCACCTTGCCTTCCTCAGTTATGTACAAAATCTATGTCACTTACACATCAGGTGTCCCAAAATTCAATGTGAAGCGGGTTTCAGGTTTATAAAAAAATATAAAAAAAAATTCAAAGCCATTTCATTTTTAAGATATAAACATTTTATTGAAAAATGTTGAAAATCCTATACAACATTTTTAACTACTATCATGACAAATTCGCAAATTTTATTATTCTAATTTTGTATCAATTCCCTACATAACACTGCTATTAAAAATAATCCTAAATAAAATGGGATTTGCCATAGTTTAAACAGAAAAAATATTTTTGTGTCAATTTTTTCTTGACATTATTGGAAGAAATTGTTTTCAACTAACTTTGACACTTCATGTTGTAAAAAAAATGTACTAATACATAAATACTTGTATTTTTTCTATACAAAAGCCAATTTCAAATCAATACCTTTACTCAGTAAAAATGGCATTCAGTCCTTATCACAAAGATTCATATTTCAGATTATGTAGTCTGAGTTAGACATATATCAATGGATATGAGTAAGAATGAGACAGATAGCAACGCCATTTACTTTGAGAACGAGTGAGATAGATAGTGACGCTATTGGAGAATAAGAGTGGGAGAGATAGTGATGCCATTTTCTATTGTTTTTTATTGGTTTGCTAGGTCGGTATGACAGGTAATAGAGTCAAAATCATGCCATACACATGGCATATCATTATTCACATTGCTCTCGTACTGACAATTTTTGTTTTGTGTATTTTTGACTTGATTACCTTGCGATTTGGAAAGTGAACTGACCTGGTATTTTTTTGAACTTTGATTTTGTGTTGTATAATAGGAGTTGTTCGACATATTTCCCACCATACTGTCTCCATACACCGCGTTAGAATATGCTAACATGCACTTAATCTATGGAGAATGCAGATGCAATACTTGTGCTGCAAGCAGTTTGATCCCACTTGACATTGAATTTTGGGACACTGTATAATCATGCCTTGCTTATTTTTCAAATCTGTCTACACTTCATCACATATTTAAATGTCACTCTATATATACATTTTCTTTTTGATCCCCTTGAAAACAAACTACCAGATCTACCAAGCTCATTGACAGATCTACTAAGCTCATGACTCCACCATCACATATCCTGGGAATACATGTCCAAATGTCTCATTTTATTCTTATTTCATTGTCATTAAAAAAATCCTTCTCCCAGCCACAAATACATAGCATTAATTTACACAAATCAAATAATTTCAAAACACACTTAAACGTTTCCTACCTTCATTATATTAATTTCTCTAATAAAATCGTTTAGCTCAGCATTTTTAGCATTAGTCTTCAACTTCTTAATAGCCACTCCCTGCGGTTGACAGCCCGTTCTCTCCAGTATACCTCTATATACTTCACCATAGAAACCCTGTATAATAAATAAAATGTTCCTTGAAAAAAAATTTTAAAAATGTGTAAAAATACATATTGACATCACTATACGTAGTAAAAACTACAGTATTTGAAATTTCAATTAAACCATTTTTTAATTAAACAAGTCACATATTTAATCATTCTTAGGTGATTCACGTTTTATTTTGCCAAGTGCGACCCAATCAAACATGATTGTATATATATTATTGACCTATCGTCGTGGAATTTGACAAACCACTGACACAATGAATGATGGTGTTTTGAAAGGTTGACAGTGTTGAGATATGTGAATGATTAATGTGAATCCCTAAGCATAGAACTGAATTTTATGGAGAATCCTTCACCGTATATTTTACTCGATTGTGGAATGAACTGACCACAAGTATACAAAGTGCGGCCTCATTGCTTGCGCTCTAAAGTTGTCTGAAATTCATATTATTTATTATAATCGTCAGATTCTAATCCTTTCTATTATAATCCATCCTCATCCCCTCCCTACACTCAAAGTAGCGTATTGTTTTAGTTTTTAATTATTCTTATTTTATTACCACACATTATTATATATTTTATATGTTGTCTGCCGCAGCGATTAAATGTTCTCTTCTAACTCATTGTGGTTGGCTGTAAGATATTGCTTTTGTAGCAATAAATTCACCTCTCTATACTTTTATAGTTTTCTGAGTTTGCAGTTAAATAAATGGTGGTTTTATGTCAGCACCTACATACTATAAATTTCCAAAAATTGTAGGATTTAAAATTTAAATTAGAACTTAATTTCAAATTTTATTACTGTTTTACTATTTACTGTACACATTATATTACGTTCTTATTTTATATATTAAAATAATTACCTACATACATTTGAAGAATGTATATTGTGCAAAGTAGAGTGACAATGAAATACCTATAGTGAACGGAAATAAATATATTACAAAACGACACACCTTTTCGCTTAATTCGATTTAAATACTTACGAATCATAACAATTATGGGAGAAAACAACCATTAAATCTAGATTTTTAACTGATACCGATTATTATAAATATTACAAATGTCAATATTACAATTACGTGATTTGTAATAATATACGAGTTCTCTAAAAGCCAATACTAAAATATCCAAATTGTTTTAAGGATATTTTGTAAAAAGGGAAAAAGAAATTTAAACTTATTTACTATGATAGGATGCAGCCGCAAAAATCATTACATATTTTATAAGTATGGGCAGAATCAAAGTGGCGACCAATTAACATTTTAAATAATGGTAATCTTTTCAATGTGACATGACATGCTCATTCATTCGTCTTGCATTTACACACCATGAACCTTTTAACGGATTTTCAGTGTTGAACCCTGATATGATTTAGTCCCTCTTTATTATGTCTTAATTTGATACAAAATTAGGGCACTAATTAAGTAATAAACTTCCTAAATACTTTTTTAACTACATACTATACAGTCCGATCTCTTGTCTTCAATATTCATAGTTAAAATGTTAAACACCAGCTTTCAGCATTTGCAGCAAATCAAAGACATGGTGTGTATGCTTATGTTACATAATTTCATTTAGTTCACATGGAGCCATTGAGATTGAAACGTACGCGTGTAGAAATTTGAAATGATGTTGACAAAGAAAAAAGATAAATATATTAAAGACATAAATGATCTATAATATCGGAAACATATATTATTGTATGAGGTTGGTTATAGCATTAAATTTCTGGATCGAGGATAGAAATCAGAAAATTTCATTATTTTTTACATAGAAGATGGCAAGTTATTTTTAATATCACTAGTGACAGGTGAAATCACAAATTAAGAAGAAACCGTTTAACATAATTTTCATCTGAAAGTGGCGATAATAAAGCTTCATAGTGGCCAAATGTCTTCCTAATGTGATCTGCTCCCCTACTAAATGCATATCACGTTTGAGTTAAAAATGCATTACAAGACACACAAAAACCTAACATGTGCATTTCCATATTCGGAAATAAAAATAATATTAAAAAATAACGATATAGGAAAAAATTCTGGCCAAGCCAATCCTTTCCCAGACATTCTACCTACATATAGTCAAAAACAATTCCCTCTCACCTGTCCCAGCAAGCCCTGCCTCGTCACTGTGGCATCATGATCAAGTTCAAATATGCAATGCATATCTGTGCCAGATCTGAAGTTAAGGTCGGGGGGCAACGGTGGATATTCATCGTATAAGCTCTCTGTATCCTGTAATGTAATCAGATTATTGAAAATTACTCCACAATGTACAATTTGTGTATCTACATATATTCCAGTAGAAGAATTCCACCGTTTCTTACAATTCTGTTACCATCAATGGTCACCATATTCCATAACTTTTTAAAAAATTTCTTAATTACAATGATCAACATAAAACAGTGTTAAAAGCCAAAACAGCAATCTGTGCATAATTTTTTTACATAGCTTACAATTCTTAATTTTAAGGAGATATTAAAAAAAATTGATTTTTATTGAAAAACTTCTCTTTTTTTTTAATTAACTCATTTAATAAAGGATTGATCATGTTTAGGACAGAATAGATAATTGAAATTAAAATATTTTTCACTTAAAAATGTATCACTGATAAATAGTAGATATGATCATTATAACGAGAGACCGTGAAAACAGTTTCACGGATAACACAGTGAAATTAATGTAGCACCTACTGTGAAATTTCACACAATAACTATATTGTATCAAAGCATAGTGAACGTAACGTGCCATCACTTCACACTCAAAAGAGACAAAATGTTGTTTGTATATTTGACGCGCAAAAAATTACTCTATCAGGGGATTCACATTTCACTTCGGTGACTTAATGTAATATTATGGTACCATTAAACAAAATGTGTTGGAACTTTGATTCAATCACTAATCATAATTAGTATATTTCACGTCGATTAATTTAACTGCTTTCATTTGTTATGTTTCACGTGCAGATCGTCACACCATTTTATTTTTTTTATTTTCATGTTCCAAAATTTCGTAATCGTATAATAAATTAGTATATTGATGTAATGTATAATATTCATTCATACATTTTAATTTTATTAGTGTGTGAAATCATATAACTGTCCCAAAGTAGTTTATGTCTGTATTTTAATTCTCAGCCAAACAAGACTGTGATATGTCGATTATGCAAAAAAAAATGTTTCTTATGAAACGACTATTCCAAAACTAAACAAACATTTAAAGCATAAATACCCCATCAAGTTGATAACAGATAATGTTATCGTTTGTAATCAACGTAATGTAACACAAACCCATTACCATAAAAAATTTCACAGTTGTGAAATTTCAATAATATGTCACCGGTGAAAAAGAAACTAAGTTAACCGTTGTGAAAATTAAATAAAAGTAGCATTCATGACCATATCTAGTAAATAGTAGAATTGCAAATATTGTCAATAAAGCCTGTTAACCTATACAAGCAACATAAAAGATTCTATAACACATATATCTGGTTTAATAGAAATACTATGTACCATTAAAAGTTTAGTTTCCATTAAACCATTTACATATATAGATATTATTTCTCTTATACTATAGGAACCCAGTTCTTTCTACTACAGTAACCCAGTTTTTTATAATTTTGACTTTAATAGTTTCAGAAATGAGAGGAAGCCACGTGGTTTATGTAGACATTTTCATCAATATCACTAAAACCAACTCACATCAATTTTTAAAAAAATATGTTTGTAATCCTTACAAACTATTTTCTTCAATTGACACCATAAAACATTTTTTTCAAGCTTACATTTGATGCCTCTAATATTCGCATCTAAATATTTTTCAGTGTTAACTACTAACATATTCAGATTAAAATACTTTAAACAGTTTCCGAGATGATACTTACCAACTCCGAATTAGTCGTTCCAAATAAATCCGTCATCACAGAGAGCATTGATGATTTGTTGCTACTGTACGTCTCCAACTTGTCACCTGTCAAAAATCAACACAGATTTTTCTATTTCTACACACAGAACTCCAGAATATTCCTAGAAAAGTATACATTTATATAGGCATTTCTTAAAATTTAGATTTAATTGTAAATTAAGATAAACAAATTATACTTCTAAGCAAACTAAAAATATTAATCTTATCTTTAACGTAAATAACATTTTCAGTTTTTAGTAAGACGAGACAAAATAATAAAATAATTTTTATTCTTACAAGAAATTTTTTCGTTACGTAAATGAGAATCTTAATAAAAATGTTATTGTTGTACCATTGTCTATAAAAATATGATATTTATGATTTTTACATAGACTATTAATATCAGATATATATATTTAACAGCAACACAAACTTATACAAATAAGAGCCGATTCTTGATTCAGTGAATAAACTGTCAAATAACTTACGAATTAATTTATTCCTCTGATTATCAGACTGATGCACAATGGCTGTTTTTCACTGGCAATACTAGTTTCGGAGGCTGATGGCAGTAATTTTTATATGATTACGTTGCATTATGATTAGCAGAAGTTGATAAAAGTAAAAGAACGATTTGTGCCTCTAGAAACATTTTTGATGCAATATTTAATGAGCGTGTGAAACTTATTAAAAAACAAGTGCTCTAAACAATAACATCACAGCTAACTGTTTTTTTAATCAACCGCCTGAACTCCAAGATAAGGTAAATGTAAATGGCGAATATTTATCTTGTTGTGTTTGAGAATAATTGATTTTTTTTCTAATCATTATTAATTTTATCGTCATGCAGAGTGTGTTAAATGTTATAATTACCCCATAAAAACCAAGAAACGTTACTTCTGCCACTCATATAGTGCTGCATTAAAAAACTGCAATTTTGTAAATAAACAAAAAAAAGTTTAATATGGAATCATTTCATTGCGTCTCCCTTGAACCTAACGGTTCGAGTATTGATAAAAAACATTAAAATAGAAAAGGCAACAATTTGAATGCTGATTTTTCAAAGGAAATGTTTTTCGGTTCGCAATCAGATAACTAAGGTGCCCTATTGTTGTTTAGGGGGTTATGAACTTTTTAGTTTAAAAAATTTGTCTGCCTCTCATATATTTGACATATATAGAGTACCTTTAACGAAAGAAGTGAAGGGCAGACCCGATAATATAATAGAAAACGGTATATTTATTTCAATTTCAAAATTCATAAAAAAATCAGAGATCTACATATCTGTTTTAAAAATTCTCCAAAAGATAAAAAACAAGGCGAAAAACGATGGAATGATTTCATAGAGTTTATTTGTATGTTTCATAATTATTAGTATAAAAAATGCAACAATATAGACATCTGCCTCCCATTTATTTTACACCTATACAGTGTTTTAATAAAACACATAAAGGGCAGATACAATAATATAATATGAAAGAGAAATTTTTTGTTTAAATTTCAAAATTCATTTCAAAAAAAATCCGCACTAGCTATGAGCAGTTCTCATATTTTCTGATTCACATAAATATAAACTACATTACATATTACTCTCAATGACAATGGAATTATATGCCTTTACTTCCACCAGCTCCTTAACTATAAGCTATGATTATTATTTTAAGGAACTTCACTCAAGAGAGAAATAAAGATTGACGATACTTGTCTGTGAGAACAGCATAGCTAGAAAACTAAAACTTTTGTCAATATGAAGAAACATTTTGTTCAAAACGAATTACTATAACCAATAGCTTTGTTTTTCTGCATTTATCATTTCAATCAATTAAATTTTTATAGTAAAATAATACAAAATACAATTATAAATTAAACATAAATAATAAAATCAAACTTCTTTTTGAAATAAAATGTCAATTTGGCAACTCTAACTGGCGAATAACCACTATTTGCTTCTTTTATAAGAATAATTCTGCATAAACATTAGTTATCTGATGGTTGAAAAATTCAATTAAATGCTATCTGACAAATAATTCTTATTCCACTCTTGGGTTTATTGAAAAACAAAGTGTCAAGAAATTCAACAAACACTATGTAAAATAGTCAATAACATATCGGTGAATATCTATGAGAAAATGAACTTACTTGTTATAGTCGACGCCCCTGATTGATCAATGTTAGTCTTCAAAATTACTGTTGAATACGAATGAACTCGTCGCGAATTATAAACTGGAAAATGTTACAATTTCTTTAGATTTAATATGCACATAAATAATAAATAGAGCATAATTTCAAAAAGTCGGTCTAAGGCATAAAAACTACAAACAATTCTTGATATTTCAGCACATTTGTTAGTTTTATTCTAATGGCTAATGATCTAAGGGCATGAATTATGTAACCCTGAATTTTTTAAATTCAGAGTTACATAATTTTTCACCCCATGGCACATGATGCATTGCGCCTCTGAGCTTGATGTGTTTACTGAGAGTTTTGAATTGATTGAAAATGGAATTTAGATTTTAGAAGAAATAGATTCTATTTAAAACATCACAACGACAGCAACTCAAAATAAACAAGTCAGGTTATGTAGGAAACCTATGCGAGATGGAAGTCTTCAAGTCACCAAAAAGTTCTTAATTTCATGAAACTACTCATTTCAAATAAATAAATTACTTCACATTTTTATAATATATTTGATTTGTTTTAAAAATAATATGTTTTTATGTCTTGGCAACAAAACTAGATAACAATCAAATATATAAATGCACACATAATATGATTTGTAGTGCAAATCTGTAGATTTTATATAATTTTCGATTTATGTCATACTTCGCAGACCCACCTATTACGTAACAATGGGGTATTGCTGTAATAGGAGAAGTATGGTATTGTGGTTTAAAAAATTATTCCATAAAATACAAACAAGTTTTTTGAGTAAATGATTAGTTAATTTTACAACTGCAGTCAAAAAATGTATGTCGTAAAAATGTAATGTCACTATTTTATACATATATATATATATATATATATATATATATATATATATATATATATATATATATATATATATATATATATATATATATATATATATATATATATATATATATATATATATATATATATATATATATATATATATATATATATATATGTATGAAAAATGTGAAACGCAATGCCAGTTTGATGTTTATTCATAGTATAGACACATTTAAAGTATATTTACATGTGTGTGGTAGACATGCGAGTGAAAGTTTCTTGGATAGCTGATGACATTATTTCAGAAAGACGCCCAGCTTGAAAATCCTCAAGAGACCTTGATTCAAAGAGATCTCGAGTCAAATAAGGAGCGCATATAGTGGAAGCACAGATTTTGATCCACTATTAAAAAATTTATAGTAAATAAACCTGGTAAGGTAATGGTGACTGTCTTTTGGAATGAGGAGATTTTTTGCTATTGTAGTTTACACCACATGGCTTAAGAATGACCTTATGGAGGCTATGAGAATATTGTGCAAGTGCATTAAGGAGAAAAGACACGGAAAACTCTCATCAAACATTTTGATTCTTCATGACAATACTCTGATGCACATGTCAACAAAAGCACAAACTGCCACTCGAGACTATGGGTTCCAGCAACTCCACTCTAAAGTCTCGCCTTGGTTCCATCCAATTATTTTTTCAGGCACCTGCAAAAATTTCTTTGGTGTCATGATTTTCCAGTGATTCAAAGCGGCTGTGGCCGTCTGGTTTGACAAACAATCAAAACAATCTTTTTCAAAGCACTTAAAAGTCATTGTAGGAGAAATAGACCATGGGTATTGAGCTTAAGTTGGATTACAGAAAAAACTAAAAATAAATTCTCTTTTTGCTCTACCGTCAATATCTTGCCTAGGTAAATATATTATTAAACGCTCCTCGTCAGTGAATACAATATAACTACAGCATTGTAAAACAAGGGGCCATAAAATGAAGATGTATAAAAACAAGAACAACAAGTAGTGAAAATAAAAATGTATGTCGCAATAGAGAAGTATGGCACTCCTGATTGCTGATTACCATGCCTAAATAAATCCCTACATGAATAAAAGAAATAATTAAGTCACCTTGATACAACAGGTGGCAAAGATCTCGCATGATGACTTGTGGAATGCTACGTCGGTGAGGATCAGCCAGCCAACAACTCATCATCACGTTGAAAACTTCAACTGGACAACCGTCGGGCATAGACAATCGATGGCCTCGAGTGTAGCTCTATTAAACAAAAATAATTTCATTATGTACATTTATAAATTTTATTGTCTGTCTTTTACTATTCGTTTTAGAGAAACAAATGGGCCTTACTGCTCTTCTAACGGCTAGGATAGTTTCAAAGATGTAATTTCATTTGTAATTGTACTAAAATTAAAATCAGATGAATATCAAACTGGTTTTAGCAACTTTGAAATTATCAATGCATTGTGATAATATTATCTAAAACATAATCCATAATTTCAGAAATAACAAGGAAGTGAAACTGATAAAGGCTAAAATTGTGGTAAACTTTTCAAAAAACCTCTTTCTGGTGACAATTTTTTAGATAATAGGTGAGCGATATATATCAATGGAAAGATGATTTAATAAAATACGTAATGCAATATAGTTTGTTGCATTTTCTGTATTCTACCAAAAATTATAGCCAGGTATTAAGATACAAAACTTGCTTAGGTTATTATGAAGCAGCTTTTTGACATTTTAATATAGTTAAATACTGGGGCGCTGTTATTTGGAATAACAAGACCAGAATCTTCCTGTTTGACATGGGATAAAATATTCAATAAGAAGAATCAGAGGAGATATCAGAGAGAATACCAATTGCATTATAACTATTGTGACATACCAAGTTAGCGTTAGGATTTGGGGTTGCATGGCAATATTCAAGCCCAAAAAAAATAAATGAAATACTTGAGCCCAAACAGAACACTTTCGCATATGGTCGCATATGATAAAATGAAGAATTCATATTTCTACAGGACTTAGCTCCATATCATTCTGCAGATGTATGCAAAAAGTGGTTTCACAATAATCATATGCCAGCAGTAGAATATGATGAACTAAGATCCGGAATAGTCCAGACCTTAGGTCAATCGAAAATTTACAGGAAAAAAACTTGTTACTCCTAAGCAACCCGAGAATAAAATCCAATTAATTGTCGCAATAATTCAATCTTGGTATAACATTAAAATCTACAAAACTTGGTTCACTCCATGGGAAATGGTTGTGAGACCGCAATTAAGGCTAGAGTAAGAATAAGCTAGATGAGAATTTTATTGTATCTCATTTTTCTGTATTTCAAGTACGTTCTTTATAAATGCTGTTACAACAATTCTCATAAATGTTTTGCATTCTTGATAACATTACCTTTCCAATGATATCTAATTTTACGGTATAATTCCAAAAAAAGTGTTGTTGAACTATTTTTATCATAAAAAGTGAATATTTTATTTCATTTTAAAGGCATAAAACTGTAAAGTAGAAACTGTAGTGTAAAAATCATGACGCTATGACAGATGGACGAAGAAATGTACGAACATGATGAAATTATAAAGGTTCCTTACTTCACTGTGGATCGTAAAACAAGCAAAATCTATGTTGTTTCTTTGGAAGAACTCAATTTATAAATAATAACAAAGATAATCCTAATAAACATTTTTATTCAAAATGTATCTAATTATAACCATTTTTATATTTACCATTTTCGTCAAAACTGGGTTAGTTTCTGCTGGTGATAAGCCATATGAAAAAATTTCCCACAACGTCGTACCAAACGCCCACACATCAGCGTAAGGAGATGTTCGCGCCGATTCCGGATTTGAAAAGCACTCAACTGGAAGCCAGTGGCAGCTGAAAACATGGTCCAAATATAATTTATATATTATAAAGGGAATATTTTACATTCTATATTCCCATATATATAATTTATATAATATAAGGGAATATAAAATGTAAAAGGAATACCTCGACAATCATGAAATTACTTTATTACTTAATAATAAATCCAAGCATACATATTCGTGATAAATGCAAGCAAAATCTTTTCTGTCAACTTCTCATAAAAAAACACCAAAACATTGTCCATAAATACAGTCTTTATATCTATGGCAAAGAGGTGAAATAATACTGAATAAAGGCATGTCAGTATGCCTGGTATTTTTGTGAGAATGTCACTATATTTTGTGATAAGCCCAAGCAAAACCTTTTCTGTCTTTCAAACACCAAATATTGTATACAAAAACATTCTTTAGATCTGTGGCAGAGAACGAAAGTAATACTAATAAAGCAGGTCAGTTAATTTCAGAAAAGAAGAAATAAATGAAACTCACTCAGACTCATTGTAAAAATGCAACCCAGGTTCGGCTAGCTTCACCACAAACTTAGAAGAGTCGTGTGCGGCGACCAGGATCTTTCTGCAGCGCATGTAGCCATGCACCATGTCAGATTCGGAGAGATTCCATAGAGCTGTTGCCACACTTGCCGCAGCCTCAACTAGATCTACTGGCTGAATGATATTCTTCTGTTTTCTTTATATGCAAAAATGGTTAGCTTCGATTAATGCTTTTTATAAAAATGTAGTATTCAAAGAGCAAATTTAAATTTGTTTGGAAAAATAATGGGCTATATTATATATGATATCAAGTAACTAAAATTAATTTGGTCATAAATCTTACTTAAACCTAATAAAAAATATATTTTATATATTTATAATGAAAATATATTTAGAAGTCAATAAATCTATCAGATAGCCTTTTTTTAATTTTAGACAATGAAAGTAAATGAAATTTTTAAAGATCATAAATAGTGGTATGGTTAGATATATTAAAAGCTTAACATTAGTAGGATATTTCCTGGACCTCTCCAAGTTTTGGATCCAATAAATTCTGGTGTAAAATTTATTAAAATCTAGCATTATTTCAGAATGTAACTTAACACTGTGAATAGGTGATTTGTCGAATAAATTGGAATATTGTACAAATTAGCGATGTGTTATTGTCACAGGGACAACTTTACAGAAACTATACAAATATGTACGACTGATATTCAATTACTAGAGACGGTATGAAAAAATCATTTTGAAAGAAAAAATTTATTAAATTTAAGAGTAACAAATGTGATAGAAGTAAGAAGACCGAGAAGCATACGTAGCCACACTAACCAATATGTTAAAATTGTAGAATAATCAGAAATGGGTTTCAAATAATTACTAAAGGTATAAACATAGAATAATAAATAGCTGATAATAGAAGATGAACGATAGATCCTATAAAACACAGGTCATATAACAAAATTTACAAAGCCATATACAAAATGAAGAAAAGTAATATTTTAAAAACTGACAATGGCAATTCGACAATCCATATATACTTGGGCAGAGAAAGAGGAAGAGATGTATGAGAATAGACAATATAATCCTCCATCACCATTATCCATTTTCATGCCATACACAAATAATTGTAATGTGGAATTATGTGGAATTTATGAACTTAAATATTTTCCTATCAAAAATTACGCCTACATATAGGTATGTATCCATATCTATATTGTACTTTTGCAGGAAAATTATTTTCTTAATAAGTGTCTACATCATACAAGCTAATATTATTATGCAATACACTGTACCAATTTCAGAAATTGTACATCATCAATATAGACATATATTAATATAATTATATGTTACCTTAAATATTCATCTAAGGGACCTAATTTCATATACTCCATCACCATGGCACTAGGAGATCTCAGCGTAACACCATAAAGCCTGACAATTGCATCGGATTTAGCAAAAGCCCAAGATCCCGTAAGATCTATAAATTCCTGGAATAAAATCATAGACAATTCAAAATATTTTTTTTTTAAATTCAGTAACACGAAAACAACACTCGACTAAATTAAATTCACTGCTTATTGACTGAGGGCGATTGGGGGGAGGGGGTAGTAATAAAAAATGTATACTAAACTTTCCATTTCATATTTTCTGATAATAAATATTTTAAACTGGCAAAATAAATAAGATTGATTGAATAAAAAAGTAAATTAGAATTTTGGTTATTTAAAAATTGTTTATCTCTCTCTACAAAGCAAATGCAACGAAACTGTATTTTAGTTAATTACGAAAATCATAATAAATTTAGTGACTCACAAATTATTTTAAACATATGAGAACAATGCAAACCTAAAGTTTAAAATTATGACCATTCACGAAGTACTAATAGCCTCCAAAAATACAGGAACATTTTGGCAATCTCCAAAACTATTAAATAATTTTTCTTAAATTTCCTTTATGTCATTTCAATTTTTCAATAAAAGAATTCATATATAGTAGAAACTCGATTATCTGGATCTCAATTAAATGAATTCTAGATTACCCAAATAGTCAGTTACATACGATCCATCCCATTATGGATTGTGAATAAAAACAATAAAAACGGTTTGTGGGCGTTACAACATATCACGCATGCTTCTCCTGCTCTCCTACCCAAACTCTCCACTATCTTTGTATTCACTCTTGTTTCATTTGTTTTAGTTGGTTACAAATATTTATGATGTCACAACGTAGTCAAGTGCAATTACATGTATATATACAGAACTCAATTGTATTGAATGGATTAACAAATTTTTTTTTTGACTCTATGCTTAAAAATAATTTTGCCACTGATGAATTTTTTTTTCTAACGTCATTCTGTATAAATGACATTGTAAGAAGTAAAATACATTTTCTTATGTTAATTTTACTTTTCCCAAAATCGGACTGAACACAAATTTATGCAGATTACCCACAGGTCCGATATCGGGTCCGAAACTGAAGCTGGTAGTTGCCACCTTCTTGAACAATAAAGCAGAAAAATTATGAATAGTAACGTAGTACCATATTATTTCATTTTTATGTTGTTACGAGGGCAAAATGGTAAAAATATAATTAAAATCACTTGTCAGCCATATCTGCACGCTTCTTTCTATAAGCTGTCCAAAGTAAACAGAACAATAAATGTGCTAAATCTTTACAGTAAATATTGTATTATATATGAAAATAATCTGTATTTATTGAAGATTATGCTTATTTCATTTGTTTTATTAAACATCCAACAATTCATGCGATTTATATAAGTTGAATTCACACATATTCAAGCACACCAAGAAAAGATGGCAGTTTTCAATTCCAAAGTATTTATAATTGTAATATTGCATATTTGCACTGAGAAATAATATTTTTTAAACTCATTTTATTGTATATTTTGTGATAATGTAATAAAACAATGTTTCCAACCAAAAAGTGGACGGATACTTCATGCTTTCCCCAATAAACAAATTATGCATTTGCGATTGCTTACAGTGTTTGCAATAATTACTTTATTTCATTTTGTTTTGCAATAAATGTAACATTGTTGTATGTAGTGCTAATTAAAGATATTTTGCCAATATTTTCGTGACAATATATAAAAAACTTTCAGTCATAAAAATTAAAAAAAATTTTTATTCATTGATACGAAGAAAAGTTCCGTTGTTAGCATATTTTATAACTTGAATTATAACATAATTTGATAAAAATGAGTAGTATTTCTATAAGCATTTTTCCCCAATATTTTATTAGCTAAAAGTAGATATATAATACACTATGCCTAGTTTGTAATTTGTATACACAAAACTGATAAAAATCGTACACCACAAAATATCTTGTTAATATATTATAATTACATGGTAACTGTATCCGTATGTATCAACTGAACACATTACACTATTATAACTCAATTGCAAACATTGAGGATGCTGTTTATTTAATGTACTCAATATTTTTTTTTATTACTACACTATGGCGATCTCTTTATGACATAATAAGCCATTAATCTGTTTGACAGTTAGTGTCTGTTTTGACTTTATATAAAAATGGAGAGCTTTCCCCGCTCACTGCTAGGAAATTGTTTTAAATGAACAACGCACTCTTTCCTCAACCTTATGTTTTGCAAACCTCCATCACCACTAATCAATAATCGCCTTTGGTATTTTGTCCTGTGTTATGTAATCTCTCTCTTTACTGTTTTTATTTTCAAGTTGTGGTAGAAGTATTTGTTACTTTTATGTATTGAGGGATGCTCATGAATGCTCTCATTGTCTTGGTCTGGAGTCTTCTGATTATCTCAATATTGCTGTTGCTGGCTGTTCAGTACTGGTGCAAGATGGCTTTGTAAAGCGTCAGCCTGCTGTTCATGCTCAATTGCAAATACCGTCCTACTATTCAGTCCATATGACAAAATGAATGTCGCAAACAAACATTGAATATTTGACAATTGCCAAAACATCATCTCTTTAGTAGCCTTTTTAGAAGAATTGCATCCACAAAACCGAAGCCCGAAGCCGAAGCGAAGAAGTTTTTATTGTTTTCATTTATAGTATATTTAATCATAATATATTTATAGAATTTGTGTGCGTGTTTTCACATTTGGTGTGTGCTATCTAGGTACTTTTTCACTTCAATATTTTGCTCAGAATAAGTTTCAGCAAATAGCTGAAAGACAGTACCGAGATATTCAGTGAATGTCACTGCCTTTTCTACATCTGATATGGTCCCATTCCCATTAGAAATCTTAATGAGTGGGATTTGGCTTTTAGGGGGTTTTAATTGTCTGATCGCCTTGTAGAATGAGTAGTTTGTATCCACAGATGACGTCAAATTTGAAAGGTTGTGTTGTTCAGACTTGCAATGAGCTGTTTTAGTTCATCAGTAGATCTATTGAATGTTTTGTCACTAGAATATCTTGTGCAACGCTAAATTTTTTTCAGTTCACGAAATTCTAGTTTTTTTTCATATATAAATTTGAGATATTCTTTTTTGGGAGAGTCTTTTCAGTACTTTAATAGATTGATTAGCTGCGTTGTAGATGATTCCCTTAAATTCGTCTACCGCTATTTCTATTTCACTTGTACTTTTTAGATGGTTTTGGAGTCTTGTTTCTGAAAAAGCTATATCTTGATATATATGCCAGTTTGTGTTTTTGTTGCATAGTCTTTCTAGGGGTTCTACCAGTACCATAGATGAGCTGATGTTAACAGTGACCTATATGTAATCAGAGGCTAGGTCTGTGCTTGATTCCGTGGTCATATAATTATGGCTAATATTTCTAGTGATAGAGAAGTCGAGTAAATCAGGGACTTTATTTCGATCTGTTGACCAGAAAATGGTTCACAGTGAATCAACATTCCAATCTTCTACTTTCTACTACTCTGAAGAGTTATCTACCTCTCGGTGTAATTATCAGTGTATCCCATAAGAACTGCTTTGCATTCCCATTTCCCACATATATATATCTGGGACCAACGTGGGCAATATTCTACAGATACGTAGTTTCCATTTTATTCACTACTACCTTGATTGTAGTTACTTGTATCATATCTTTGCAGTATTCGTTAAGTGCATACTGCATTATATTATCTTTACCCATAACATCTATCCATACGATCCATCATCATGTGGATGGAGGGTGTATGGGTAAAGATAATATGACCATACAATTCTTAATCTTGTCCATTATGTTAACCATAAGTTGTTGTAATTTGACAAACAATGTTTCCAGCTTGTTTTGTTTATTGTGTCAGTTTGTCTTTCTATTGGACTTGAGTTTGTTGTTATCTCTGAATAGGTTTTACTTCGATTGGTTTTTGAAGATGAAAGGTACTTTAATCTTGTTCCTTTTTACCTCTTTCTTTTTGGAGATTCCTTTGTTTTTGGGCTTTATTTTGAGTAATCTTTCTTTATATTGCTTGTATTTTATACAACCTTTATAGCTCGCTCTGGAAGTCGCTCCTCACACTTAGTACAGTGAGGTCAATGTCGGGGATCCTTTCCACATTTAGATATCACTTTCATTAGATTCAAGTAACTTATATTAAAAATACTTTTGTTATTTTTCCTTGTTTCCAAATCTACGAAAAATAGTGGTGTAGTGTCTTTGGTGGATCTATGTAGCACATCATTTACATGTGTCTGATTTTATATGCTTGTAATTTTAGTTCTTCAAAGAAGTATCTTCAGTACAGAACATTTCTCGTAATACAACTCTATATACTGTTTAACTCTTAAGTTGGCAATTATAATGAGATATATTGTTAGTGACAAAATTGTCTCTTATAGTTTTATATCATGATATATCATATGACATTAGCTTAATTCCATGTCCAGATCGTAATGTGTACGATTTATTGTCTATGATCTTATTTAAAGTTTCCTTTACAGATTTAATATCAATGACTCTTGTCCGAAATATTGGTACAGGCTTGGGTATGTTTTCTTTAACAATGTTCTCTATATCTTCATAATTCAAGATTTCAAACCGGTTTTGTGTATGTATTGTGAAAGGTGATGTAGTCTTTGCTTTTTTTGTGTCATTATTCTGCGTTGGCTTTATTTCTTTTTCTTTTCTCTCTTTTCTGGAGCACTTTGCCACTTTCACATTTATGTCGTATAGTAAATTGTGCTTTGTTTAATGTCAATGAGAGAGCTGAATTTTGTATATCTGTTATTCCACTATTTTCATCATTATTATTACTTGCATTATTTGATATTGATAATAGTACACTGTTACTCTATTTTCTCATGAACAAACTTTGATGGAATGTCTATTTTACCATGTGGATGAGGTTTTTTAATTTCACTAATTTTTCCAACAAATCAGGCAAAAATTGTAGTCGCTCAAGGAATTATGTCTGTCCTCTCAAGACGGTACCGTCCAACGATAATGGCCAGGTTTGTGAAGGTCGGCGCTAGAGACTTACCTCGTGCAAGCCTTACATCCTTGCCACCTTAAAATAAAGGCGGGAATTGTGCCGACAGGATTAGGTGTAAATATTTTAAAGAAGCTTTCTACCTTGTGACACGAGGGTGGTAATACAAATATATAAAGTAAAATATTTTGGTATTTAATTACGCAATTTATGATGAGCAAAATGCTAATTGAAAAATACAAAATGGGAGATATTTTGTATTTTACCAAAAAATAATTTATTGAGATAGTATATAACATACAATCCCAATAATCAGAAACTAACGAACAAAAAATGGCAATAGTTGGTCTTAAGTAGATAAAACAGCAATGCTTGAACCAGCTGAGAGGACTTCAGGGATGAATATTACAATGATCGGGAAACAATATTTAAAGTTATTTTTAGATGATGTTATTTATCTTGCTGCAATAGACAAAAAATTATCACTATTAACAAAATTTTGAAATTTTTAAAGAAACAAAAAAATCTAAACTTTATTCTAACAATTTTAACAAACCAAGTAGGAAAAAATACTAAAGAAAAATATTGATCTACGGATAAGCAATCATTTTGCCTATATATACAACATGTCATTTCAAAACCTAAACAACAGTTGTAAAATAAAAATATAATTTATTTGTGGAAAAGATTACTTTTCAAAGTAAATAATTTAAAAAATGACAAAGTATGAAATTCATTTAAGGATGGTATCCGAGTCAACTATAAGATAAATTTTAAATTTAAAACTTGATATTGCTTCATAATTTAATGATAATATAACCAAACACCTACAAATATATATAACAATACTACTTGTATATGAATTCAACTGCAATAATGTAGTACTCGTTGCCATTACAAAGCGAAAAAAGATACTGCAGAACAATACAAGTCAATAAAGGGTTTCAATCTGTTCAAAATTCTCCAAACTAAAACGAGGAGATATTTAAAGTGGAAATGGTAAAGACTAACAAAAGAGATCGAAAAAAAAGAAAAAATATGAAAACCGGACCTTTAGTGAGTATAATAAATAAATGGAGGACATAGACTGAATGGATCAATATTTATCACATTATCCTAGGAAAAACAAAGTTATATACGTTTCAATTTTCCAATTCTCAATTCCTTTCGCAAATTAAAAAACAAAATGATAAAAACGTAACTTATAAAAATGTTTATGTGCAACTGAACACCATTGAATACCTCATCGATAACTGAAAGAAACAGCTGAACCGTTTACAAGCCATCTAACTAAATACGATCCCTTATTAGATATGGCATTGAACGTCACCGCTATGCCTGCTAAAACTGCTATTAACAGAATAACTTTAATCCAGAAAAGTAGACAACTATGTCATTAGCAGTGCCATGTTTGCGCAATGCATTAAACGAAGTAAATAGAAATGTAACTTTCCAAGTAATATGTAAAAAAAATTTATTAATTCTAGAAAATATAGCTTTGAACAAATTTTTTAAAAGATCATCACCCAAAAAAAGCAAAAAACAATGAAGAAAAAATGGTTATTATATGTGTATTTAAAAACGAATAATTATTTTGTCCACAAATTTAGTAAATTAAACTGTATTTAAAGACTGTATAAAAATTTTTAAATATAACCTCTATGTTCTACAGAGTTTTTGTCATTTAATTTGTAAAAATCAATGTATTTATAAAATTCATAAATATTGCAGAACTTTAAATAGTTTTGGAATAAGTGAAGTTTAGCATAAACGGAAATATCCAAGTTTTTTTTTTCAAATAAAAGAATACACATTAAAAATAATGTACTTAACAAAAATGTTCCACAATTATTTTATCATAAAAAATGTATTTGCAAAATCTTTTCCATACAAACTTTATTTTTGGAATGAATATAATTATTATCTTTTCGAATAATTGTCATTCTAAATTGCACTAAACAATGAATAAGCAAATACAAACACCATTTTATACAAAAAACAAAATACCCAAAAAATCTAAATAAGCAAAATGGATTGCACAGATGTCATAAATTTAATGTTTGACAGCAAATTAACAGCAGTCTCCTCTTATATCTTTTTAATGAATATTCTTCCATTTAAAAAAAATTTTTTTTTCCATTTATACTAAACTGCGTTAGTACAAAAGTCTCCGTTTTCAATTTTAACATTACAGTATATTCACCCACTATATCTAGCTCTAAGTCTTAACAAAAACAATTTCCACTCGCGCAAGCCATTTATAAAACTATTTTATTCTACCTTTAGATGCTGGTCACTTTTCAGCATCTTGAATGCAACATCAATCTTCTTATCTGGGCTGACGTTCCACATCGCTTTATATGTGATAGTTAAACCTTCTGTACCTTCAAATTTGGACCCTGGAAAATAAAAAATTAAATTGTTTTATTATTCTTCTCGTAACAACTATTATTTATAAGAGGGAATATGTCACAATTTATAATAGAACAATGAGATTGTTACTAACAAAGGCCAAAGATTTTAACCAGATAAATGTCATTAAAAATTAATACATTAAACACATAGACATTACCTTTACAACTAAACATAGCTATAACAATGCCAATAATTACTAACACAATGTAACTAGTAATGATTAAATTAAGTAATCAATAAATAAAATTAGGAGAATAAATATTTCTAAATATTTACAATAAAATTTGATAAAAAAAAATTTACATCAAAACTATTTATAATATAGAAAGAACATAAGATTTTTATCCAATAAAAATAATAACGAAAATTTAAAACAAGATTATTGTCCATATTGGAATTTTTATTCATTGTGTCATCTATTTAAGCTATCAAAAATATTTTGATTTTAAAAAATACAGATGTGACTTATTATGTAAAATACTTGTGAAAATAAATAAGTACTTTTGTAGTAAAGTCACCTAGTTTACTCAAAATTTCAACTGTATGAATTATAAAACACATGACACCCCTGTAGCGCCATCTATTAGTAAATACAGTAATGACCTGAAATAGTTTACTTCCTTTATAAGTTTTGTCATGACTACATACAATAATCAAGCATAGCTTAAAATATTGACCAACAATAATTTGCATTTTATAACCAAATAGGTACTCAAACTCACATTCGCTTAAATTACACAGAATTGTAATTAAAAATAAAATAATCCTACTTATTCTACTGTGATAAAGACAAGTAATTTTAAACACAAACTAATCAAAAAATAAATAAAACTCTTGTAAAACATTGCAGTTTAAAACATTTTTATTCACGTACATTTTTATAAACACTATGAAAATAAATCACTCATACTGTAAATTATAACTGGCCTTCTCAAATTAACTAAAAAATGTAAACATATAGATACATGGCATTTTCGCCCATGCTAAATGAGACCTTTGAAATGTGTCTCTATGCAATAAGAGAGCTACAAATTCGATCATTCTAAACGACCACAAACCACTTTGAATAATAGTTTCAGATTCAGAAAAAGCTCGAGATAACTTTGCTCGTTTAAAAAATATCTTATAACGTCCCAATCGGCCTTCTTCCGTCTACTCTTCTACTGTTCTGTACTAAGGACTTCACAAAATTTATTGCATACAAATCATATTGGACAAAGAATAAACAAAAAATTAATAATGACTTCATTTTATTTTTAACTATGGAAATAAATTAGCAGCAAAGCAGCCATATATTACACTTTTGAACTCCATTTCAAACCCAACTTTAATAAAAGATACATTTTTAAATAAAAGTAAATGAAAAACCAGTTTTGTGTTAAAACAATGTTATTGTACAAATTGAGTATTATGTTATCTATATTTATCAAGACAAATTATGAAAATTTACAATGCGTTTAAATAAAGAATTTCAATAAATTAAAATAGCATTCAACTGGAAATTAAATGACAAATATAAATATAAAACGACTTTAATACTGAAACTTTTATTTAAAAATAATTAAGAACTTCATCATACATTAATTCAGAAAGCAAAATATTAAGAAGCGCAAGTAGAGTCTGAATTTAAACCGAAATCAGAATTAATAACAACCATTTCAACATCATTTTTATTTTTACAGTGATTAAATCCTCTTTTTACATTAACTTCCTTTGATGGTGAAAAATTACAAACGTCTACATTTAAAGTAGCAGGTAAATATTGTTCAGTGTCATGCTTGGTAAGATCCTTATAAACATCTATATGATCCTCATTAGCAAAATTAACCAGTTTTGAATAGTTTGCATTACTTTTACCAATACGAGAATTCCGAAACATATTTAACAATTGCTCTTTAGTCGGCTGTGGAACTTTTTTGCTATCAGTTTGCTTCTTTAATGGCTTCTTTCTTTTCCAAGTAAAAGACGTGCAACAAATAGCAACTAAAAAAATTATAACAACAAACACGGTCAGAGCAACCATTACTTGCTGCTCCGACTTAAACATTCCAAAGACTGGTTTTGTTAATTTATCTTGCATTAAATGATTGAAAAATGAGTTTGTTTTTACACGTAACTTAAATATATTTGTTGTCCACATAAAACCAAGACTCTTCTGCTCAACAATACAACTCCAAACACCGCTGTGATTCACGGTGACATGTTTGACAAATTCATTGTCATGCACTGCTAATGAAGTTAAGCCGTAATTGATGTAAATAGTAGAATTAATTAACCACTTTAAAGATAATTCGCTGTAAATTAATGCTAAGTAAGTAGCTTTGCAAGGAATGGAGAGTGATGATCCCATACGCAGAATTTGATCGTAATTATAAGACTCCACAGCAATTGTTACAATGCGTATGGGAATCTGCTTAATATTCATATGGTATAAGAGATACACATAAACGCCACTGTCCTTAGAACTAACATTTCTTATTAACACTTTATTGTCTTCAATCGACATTCGATTATTATTACTCATGTTTAGAATGTGGCCATCGAAAACCCAAGCAAATTGCGCGTTAGAGGAATCCATTAAGATCGCTTTTATTAAACCTGTTGGATGTGCGAAAGTGACATCTTCCCTTTCTGATGCTACCACACTATAATATTCCTTCTGCATGCTATTGTGAATGGTTTTTAAGGTCGAGGGGGAAATATCACCACAGTTGTGTGAATTACATTTGCCTGTCTCAGTCGATGGTCCTATACACATGTGGCCTAACACATTTGGTTTAGGGTTTGTACAATTTCTTGTGCGTATCTAGAAGTAGTATAAAAATAATATTTATTTTTTTGTCAATACATTACAGGTAAACTAATTGCAACAATTAAATAAACATTTAAATTTATATATTAGAGCTGAACAAAAAATTATAAGAATTATACAAGATACAATTATATAAGAATTATACAATTAAAATAAAAATAAATTTCTATAAATTTACTTTCACTCAACATAAACAAATCGCACTCTGATGCGACCATGAATTCAGTTCTAGAGGGGGTGTTATTGCAAAAAAGTGATAATTGTGGGGGAGTAAAAAATGTATGAGTACGAAGAATGAAAGTTTACTCAATAATACAAGCCATTGAATTTTTTCTTTTGGGAAATTTTTAACTGTTGGGAGATAAATTTAAAATGAAAAATGCCTCTTCTGCTTTCAAAAAATATAAAGCTGGTATATACAGAGGAAATCAGTAGGAAATTAAAGATAATGTTATTTTACTTTCTCATGTACATATATGGTAGGAACGTCTTTTGTAGATGTTTCATCATTAAGCCGACATAAACAGCATAATTAAAAAATGAGAAGGATTCCAGAAGCTAAAAATTTTTTAATAACTAATGATTTCAGATACGACATATGGATACAACTTTAATAGAAAAATATTATTTATGGATTTATATTTGTCTTGACAATTTATACTGCCCTCATTTTAGTTTTCAAAATTTAAAGACATATTTTGCCATATTCAATGACAAAAATTTTAAATAACACAACTCTGCTGTAAAGTATATTCCACAGTTAAATCCTAGACTACAGAACTAAAACAACTATATTAATAAAAAAAATTCTGACAATTAAATTTGCTTATAGGTTATACATTAAAAAATTAATACATTTTAATAAAAGAGAAAAAAACTTAAGGGAAGTAAAGAGTAAATGACAGAAGAAAGGAAGAGAAAACTAAAGAATTTAAAGAAATAAGAGGTAACAATACAAGTAGATACCCCTGATAGTTTTCAAAGTTGTCAAAGATAATTTAATTTCGCCGTCAAATCATCTCACGCTTTAAACATTTTGACCCTGATCTCTTATTGTAGCAACAGGTATGGCTTACTTACTCCGACACCATTTCCACAAGAGACAGAGCAAGCCCAGTCGCTCCAATCAGACCAACCGCCATCGACAGGCGGCCCGTCAATATCAGGTGGATCACAATTTAAAGTCCACAAAATCCATCCTCTTTCGCATGACATAGATACCCAATAAAATAACAATGGTTCTTTGTTCCTATACCCAAATACCAACTTGCCTTCACGATGCACTAGCAAATGAGTCTCTGTATGGTATATATTGTAACTAGTCCATGTGTGGATTGATATTAATTTGTCAGAAAAGTATTTTGAAGTGAGGACTGTGGCTTTCGGAAGATTGTTCTTTATGAGTGCTATGTATTTACCATTCCTATCTCCTATGGTTAATATAAGGTAATTTGGACTATCACCTTAAATTCAAACATAAAGCAATTTTAAAAAATAAAAACAAATATAAATTTATTTCATTTCTTACAACAAGTAGAAAATATATAACTCAAATGTATTTACAAATATTTTCAATCATACTAGTTTGAAAAATATTATCAAACACTTTCAGAATACCATTCTTAAGTTTAATTAAGAATAAAGTTACTATAGATTTAATGGCATGTTGCCTTAAAACAAAAAATTGCACTAAAGTTCAGAAGTAAGCAAAATTTCTCAATTCTATTACTTAAGATCCATAAAAATTTTTATAGACATAAGTGTTTCTTGCATATTATAATCTATTACGGATTATAATATGCAAGTTTTTCTATATTATTATCCATTAGGGCATATGTTACACCACTGCATATGTTACAAAATGATTCAGAACATCAACAACTAACCAGGAAACTGCAGCAGTGGTATTGAAGCAATGCCGGTACCACGCAGGTGAATAGTGAAATTAGAATAATCTTCCACATCAGTTCTCCACATTAGTATTGAATATATCCTTGTATAAAACGAGGTCGACGTGTTTTCCATATGACATTGACGATCGGGAAAGTTAACACCGAGTACATTTCCCTTGAGCGACTGATAACTCATAAACACCGGCTCAAACATCTCATCATCATCAATAATCTCATATTCAAGCAATTGATTCTCACCACTCTCATAGCCCAATCTAATTTCACCCGGCGGTACATGCAACCAAAAGTTAACCCATCTTCCAGCAGGTATGAGATGAGGTAAGGTATTCTGAATAAGAATCTTATCTCTATGGGCTTTTTCGTCTTTATATCGCAATATCACTTTCTCATTACTTTCAGCTCCAATGTAAAGCTGATATGATTTTGTTTTATCTAACGAAAATAATATAATAATGATGCCATCTGAATCATCAGGGTTCCATTCTTTCAAAGAAAATCGTAAGCCGCCACCTTGCCCTTTTCAAAGATCAATTTTATATTAGTTACATTTTTTGATAATTCAACTGCCTTTGAAATGAATTCTACACTTTCTATAAAACAATATAAGATGGTATCGTCTTTACAACATACATAAACAATTATTAAATATTTAAAACTACCTCATATGATAATACACTTGTATCTCGTTCTTATGTGGATAATACACAAGTGTATATGTGGATAATACACTTGTAAGTGGTTCATATGTGGATAATACACTTGTAAGTGGTTCATATGTGGATAATACAAAAGTATATATGTGGATAATACACTTGTATGTGTATGTGTTTTTCTGCCAATACAATTCATCGCATCGATTTAGGATACATTTTTTTCGGCACAAATGAATCGGACAAAACAGAAGCATATTCATTCAGATTGATTGTCCACATTCCAAAAATTAATGTCTAAAAAATCTATAAAACTTTTATACCAAGTAAGCAAAAAAAATAAATTGATACCATTTTAACCTTTGTATTTCCATTCCGGTAATATATAAATATAACGCAATGCACCACCTTTCCGTGTTAAAACAATATTATTTTCAGTCTTATAACAATCTCTAACATAACATAAGTCTCTCACAATTTGCGGATCTGTTGTAAAACACCAAACTCCTGAAAAAATTTATGTATTTCTCATTTGAAGTGATTGCAAATCAAAATGATTGCAAATGATTTATATATTATCTTTATCTTTGATTATATAGCGTTCGTTCTCTCCATAGAGAACCTTTGCCAATGTCAAGTGTGGAAAAAAGGCTATGGCAACACTGATTAAATCAAATTTCGGATATTTGTCATTGTTGCTTGATAACAAAAGAATAAACTATACAATAAAACAAAAACTAAATAAGAAGTTGGCTACAATTAAACTAAAAGAAGAAAACGACATTATAATATACAGAAAGTACAAAATAAGTATATACAAACTTAAAAAAATAAACATGAACATAAGTATAAAAATTTCTATATTTTGATGTCGTTCTTTCTTATGAACTGAATGATTAATCCTAAAATGGGTTTGTTGGCAATAAATAAAAGTGATCTTATGTTGATGGGCAATTGAATTTTATATTTTAATAATTTGGAAACAAACGAAGGAAATCTATTATTTAATGGACATGAAAAAATGAGATGATTTAAATCGCCCTCTTCAAACCCGCAATCGCAAATTGGAGACTCTCTGACCCGCAGTCTAGCCAAATGAGTAGGAACAGAACAGTGACCCAAACGCATGCGAGATACCACAGAGGATTCCTTTCGAGCGAAAGTAAATGTTGAGAACCAAGGTTTTAAAGGAATAAAAGGTTGGATCTGGAAATATCTCGCACCTGTAATCTGGGATGATCTTTCCCACGCCCTCTGCCAGTCAGACGCCATCCAGAAACGAGTCATGGGAAGAAGATCCTCAATGAAATTAGTAGTGAAACATGGATCCCCGTTCACTGCGGCAAACCGAGCTTTTGCGTCGACTATTTCATTACCTACTATGCCACAATGACTAGGGATCCATGCAAGAACGACATCGGATCCCGATCTCTCCAAATCAAGCGTAAGTTGCTTGATCCGAAGAATCAGGAAACTACAGTTTGAAGAAAATGGATTAGCAAGAAGGGACTGTAAACAACTTAAGGAGTCAGAGAAGATAAGGAGCCTGCGAATCTTTTTGTGTAGAGCATAATTCAAGGCCTCCACAATAGCACGGCATTCCCCGGAGAATACCGAACATTCCTTAGGAAGGCGAAAGTAAGCTGAATGAGCGGTGGATGGAGAGTAAAATGACGCTCCGACATAGCCATCTCTACCGGTTTTTGATGCATCTGTATATATTCGCGTCCAATCCATCCAAAACGAATTCAAGATAGAATTGAACAGCAAATTAGCATTTTTGGACTCCTTATCAACTCCAAAACACAAATTTATATTTGGCCTGTGAAATACCGAGTCAAATGGGAAGCTATAGAGAGGGAGAGAAGAATTTTGATAAACGGGGTTAGTAAGGGATTTGAATCTTTGGAAGCTAACGATAAGAAGAGGTCGGGACTTAGAACGCCAAAAAGGAGTATGTTCAATAAACCTAGAGAGGAGGGTGAGTTTAGGAAAAATAGGGTGAGTAGAAAACCTAGCTGTCTTTAGTAAATAACGATCAGCTAGGTATTGTCGCCGGAGACTTAAAGGAGGATCAACACATTCTACTTGTAGGGCATTTATGGGACTGGATTTCATAGCACCTGCTATGATTCTCAGAGCTTGAGACTGAATGCGGGTCAATTTAGTGGCATTGGATTTGGAAATAGGATCAAGTAGAAATGAACCATATTCTAGATGACTACGGACTAGAGCGTTATATATTAACTTTAATGTGGAAGGGTGAGAGCCCCACCACACTCCCGAAAGAGCGCGGAGGATATTCAAATTAGTCTGGCATTGGGAGATGACATATTCGATGTGAATGTTCCAGGATAATTTTGAGTCTAGGAACATACCTAAGAATTTGGTATTGGAAAGAACAGGGATCAAAGAGGAATTATAAGAAATAGATAACGGAGGAGTAATTCTCCTTCTCGAGAAGACCACGACAGCGCTTTTGGAAGGGGATAAATCCATACCATGAGAGGTAACCCATTTATTTAGGTTAACAAGGGCAGAGTTCAAAGCATTTTCGGCAACAATTATTGATTTATCAGAAGAATATAAAAGCAGGTCATCAGCGTATTGCAAAACACGACAGAAAGGATTAACTGTTGAGTGAATCATATAAGAGTAAATATTGAAAAGTAATGGACTTAAAACAGAACCTTGGGGAAGACCCTTCCATATAGTTCTTGAAAAGGGGGGGGATCCAGGGGATCTAAGAATAATAGATCTTTCTAAAAGAAAATTGAGAAGAAAATTTATAATCTTAATCGGAATCCCAAGATTATGAAGAATTTTTTGGAGGACTGAAAGGATTACATTATCATAGGCTGAAGAAAGATCTAAAAAAGCAGCAACGAGAAATTCTTGTCGAGAGAAAGCAAGTCTGATGTCAGTGGTTAGGACGCTGAGATTGTCCAACGTACTTTTAGCTCTTCTGAAGCCAAATTGGTTCCTTGGAAAAATAGAATGGTGTTCAGTAAACCATTCCAAACGATTCTTAATTAAATGTTCCGTAATCTTCGCTAGAACAGGAGAAAGAGCTATGGGTCTGTAGGATGAACCTACATTGGGATCTTTATGAGGTTTAGGGATGGGAATTATTATTTGAGTTTTCCAAGACTTTGGAATAGAACCTGATTTGAACATACAGTTAATGAGGGATAGAAGATACCAACGGGTAGATGGTAAAGTATTTTTCACCATTGAATATGACATTCCGTCAATACCAGGGGAAGAATCCTTAAGATGGTGTAAGGAGAAATCCAATTCGTTAATGGAGAAATCTTCTTCTAAAAAATGATTGGCGCTAGTAAAGTTATACCTGAAAGGTAATTCATCTAAATTTGGGACGGATGGGGGAGCAAGTTTATTTAAAAATTGATCAATCCAATTCCCGTGAACAGATTTGGGAAGATCAGGCTGAAAAATAGACCGAAAGCGTTTTACATTAGACCAGACGACACGGGAGGGAGTAAAAGGAGAGAGGGATTGACAGAATTTCTTCCAGCCTTCCCTCTTTTTTTTAAGGAGAATTCGTTTAGTCTGAGCTTGGGTCTTTCGAAACAAGAGGAAGTTTGCTTCCGACATATTAGATTTATATATCGCTTCAGCCTCTTTACGGGTTTTAACCGCTGCGGAACAGTCTCCATCCCACCAGGGGGGAGACGATCTGAAGTGATGGTTAGATCTTTTAAGTGGGATAAATTTCCGAGCGGATAGGTCTATAGCCTTTACAAATTGGTCATAGCAAGTGTCAATGTTATCCAAGTCCACTGGAGGGAGGGAATCCACTTCGACACTGAGAAAGGTACGGAATCCCACCCAATCTGCCCTATGTAGGTTGTATTTTTGAAGAGGGGGAGTTTTTTCAATATGTAAATTTACGTGAGGGAAAGAAATCAAAATGGGGAAATGGTCGCTTCCAAAAGACTCAGAAAGAATATTCCAGGAAACCAAGGATGCCAAGGATGAGGAGCAAAGAGAGATATCTACTGAGCTCGGGTTCTGAAATGGGACAGGAACTCGTGTTGGAGAACCATCATTCAGTAAACACAGGCCAAAATCGTCCTGGAGTTCCACCAAGGAGACTCCAAGAGGGTTGCTTCGGGTGGAACCCCAAGACGGGTGATGAGCATTAAAATCTCCCAGAATAATATACGGGCCAGGAATTGAAGATAAAATATCCCGTAGTTCTAATGCTACGGAACATGTTGGAAGGGGGACATATATGGAGAGGATAGTGATATCTTTAACTCTCGCAGCAACAATATTGAAGTGACAACTGCGGGAGCCAAGAGAAATCTGGGAGAAGGGAAGAGATTTGTCAAGTAATAGGGCGGATCCGCCCTTACCATCCGCTCTATCATCCCGGAGACAGACATAGCCTGGGATCTTAAAAGGGAATCCCGGCTTCAGCCAAGTCTCCGAGATGGCAGCCACGGATGGAGAATACTTGACAAGGAGGTGACGAAGATCTGCTTTGTTGGAAGTTATACTGCGACTATTCCATTGCAAGACCCTCGCCACTATCGGCGAAGCCATTGGAAAGGAGGGATTGAAGGGAAGTGAGAATAGATGAGGCAACGTTGGACGGTATTTGATTGGGGGAACTCAGAATTTTGACCAAGGTGGTCAAAAGAAATTGAATAATACTCGTAAAAGAATTAGTTGAAGGTTGTTGATTTAAACCGCAACCATTTTCAGGTTGAGGAATACGGAAGTCTGCCCAGGCTTGTTCTAGAGCAGAGCGGTCATAGCCCTGGTTGGAACTAGTCGAAGAGTGGGATCGGGGTTTCAGAGAAATAATTTTTTTGTGGGATGAGTTGGTAGGACGAGACGGAGAAAGCAAACTTTGGGAAGAAATTGGAGAAGGAAGAGTTAGAGGGGGGTGAGCTGCAACTGAGGCGTATGATTTTTTAGCAGAAGGGACCAATTTGGACGCTTCCGCATAGGAAATATCTCTTTCAGACATTTCGAATTTGATTTTTCTTTGTCTTTCAAATTCTGGACAATTTCTATCAGTGGAATCATGATTTCCACTGCAAAAGATACATTTTGCTTTGTCAAGAGGAAGTGGGCAGTTTCTCCCAACGTGACCTTGACCACATCGGAAACAACGCTCAGAAGATCGGCATTTGTCAGCAACATGTCCAAACCTACAACACTTGAAGCACTGTATTGTAGGGAATTCGTATTTTGAGACTGGAAGCGATGAATAAGCCATATATATCCGTTGGGGACGAACTTGGCCATCAAAGGTAATGACCATCGTCTCAGACGGAAAATATTTAGGCTGGCCATCAATTATCTTTTTAAAATTTAAGCGGCGGACCTTAGTAACTTTACCGCACCCTTCAGGGACTTCTATATTATGTAAAACCTCCTCGTCAGACCAATCGACTGGAACATTGCGAACAATTCCCATACGACTGACGTTGAAGGAGGGGATAAACAATTTGTTTTGACCTGTGAAGGCAGAGTGGTTAACGAATCGGTTGGCGGAATCAGCAGATGAAAATTCCACCGAAATCCTGTTCCTGCCAATTTGTTTCACTCCATCTCGTATAATTCCATCAACATTAAAATTTTTTAAAGAGGAACCAAATTTCACAGCATGGAATGAAAATCCGGAATTAGGCTGGGGTTCTTTTCTCTGAACGTGAACGATAAATGGACCAACGTCGCCAGGGACGTATAAACGGCCCTCAAAAGAATTCGGAGGGAGAGAGGGAGGAGAAGAGGTCGGGATTGGAGGAAGAGATTTTGAACTTGCTTCTGAAAGAGGAGTGCGAGGGGTCTTACGTGGGATTGTATCCTCTGTTTCTGTACATGAAGAATCAGAAGGATGAAAAGAGGGATTATTCTTAAGCTTATTTTTTTTACAGTTGGGCCTTTTACAATTTTTATTTTTTCGTTTCAGTTCCGGTTGGGAATCCGAAACTGTAATAAAGCTGGCAGGCGATGTAGGAGAAGCAAATTCATTGAAACATATAGGAGGCTTAGAAGGGTCTGGAGGTTTCGGGGGAATAACTAAGTCCATTTTCCCAAAAAATAACCTGAATCACAAAAATAAATAATAAAACAAATGAACAAAAGAACAAACTTACCGAGAACTGGATAAAACAATAAACGGGATACAGATAAAGTAAACAATTAAATAAAAATAAAAATAACACAATTCTAAATAAGTTATTGCAACAGATTAAGACTAAATATCACGAAAAAAATAAGGAAATAATAGAGTTGCGAAAAACCTCTCCACTTTGTTTGACGGTTTCTATGGCAATCGATTTATATATTACACTAACTGTGCTGTCAGCTTTCGCTATCTTGACATTTTTTTTTTTAAATTGAGTAAACTTTTCTATACATTCTAAATTCAAATTTCCAACACTAGCTAATAAATTTTACTCAATTTAAGTATAATTATTAATATATAGTCTCATCCAATACACAAACAGTTTTAAAATCTGTTATATAGTTTATAAATTAACTGCTACACTTCACATTTCTCCTCATTGTTCTTTTATTAGATTATTGAATTCAATTGTTCTTTTCCTATATGTAATGTAACAAAAAATTGCTTTTAAAGAGATACCAAGCTGCAATTAAAAAAAAGCTACTAAAATTCATTGCTAATCTCAAGTTACACATTGTATAAAAGGAAAGATCCTCTAGTACTTCAATTCTAATTGGTCCTTTAAAAGTACCAATGAACTAATGTGAAAGACTTAATGTAGACCTGCAATACTCTGTGTTGGGTTACGGCAATAATTGCGAGCTTTAATCCTGCTACCATCAGGGAACAGGGAATCATTACTGACAGAAAGGTTCGTAACTTGTCTTGAAACTTTATCCCAAAACTGGCATGTTCGATTTGACCTGGAAATAGATTACAATCCTGTCCAAAGCTGTGTAATGTAATATTTAAAATTTATTTAAAAATTAAACTATTATTAAAATTTTAAAATTGTCATATACACAATGAGGTACTGTAAACCTTTTAAGGCTGATTTATACTTTGTTTAGTTAAGTTAACTTATGACTCTGGCGAGTTAAGTCCGGTAAGTAGCATGTTGTATCCCAATGTTCAAGTGTCACTTTTTCATTGTGACTTACAAGAAAAATAATCAAGTTTGTCACCAAAAATCTAAGATGAAATTAATAGAGAAATAATATGTATTCACATAAGAGAAATAATGATATACTATAATAATTAAGAAACAAAACTAATAATTAAAACACATTGTGTCCGGTCAACTTATGCACTGTACTAAAAGTGCCCATCCGCATGCGAGGTGAATTAATTTGTTAGAGTGCGGGATACATATGAATGGGACGAACTACACTTACTCACAAAAAAAATTTAACGGGATTCTATTTTATCTACTTAATCAAAGTCTTACTTCTTTAGACTTAGTCAAGTTACCACTTATCGGATATATTACTGTCCAAAAAACGATAAGGTCTTAACTCGCCAGAGTCGCAAATTAACTTGCTCCTTATACAAAGTGTAAATAAGCCTTTAAGGAAAATCACCAATATTGTGTAGTTATTAACCTAAAAATAATTATTTTTTAGATTAGAAAATTTGTCTCAATGTGTCTCATAATGTGTTTATATAAGTAAACTAACCATAAACAAAACTGTTATTGACTTGGGCATTAAAGGATACAAGCCTTAGCTATCTTCAAACACAAGCTCATTCTATATTAGTTTAGAACAAAGAAATCTTACTGTTACATATGAGAAAAAAGATAATGCAATCAAACATCTAACATTGGCTACAAAACAAAGTTGCTCAGGTATACCCTCTATATATAATGACCATTACCTATATATAACATATAGAATAATTTCAAATTGCTCCTCAGATTTCAAACACTGTTACTTCTTCACATTAAGTTTATGCTCCTTATTTCTATTGCCGTATTGCAGATTTTTTAAACAATTATTTGAACACTCGCAATAAATTAATTCAAAGACAACAGATCGACTGCTTGAACACTTGACTTCATTAGAACTTATACACAAATAACAAATACTTATAACAATTTTTAATAGCATAAAATAGTTAATTTCTAGGATCCACAAAATATATTGAGTGTGCCTCTCATGTCCAATATATCTTTTAACATTATGTAGAAACTATATTTGTTCAGTATATTATTGATTTTACTTATTTATTTATATATGTACATACTTCAATATACAAAAATAAGACATATGGCAGACTTATTGCTATGAGAGCAATGTCTTACGAACCAGAACAACACTTTCAGCCCCACTCGATGAACAGCTGGGAATCAAACCCGGACCACAGACCGTATGCTCTTTAACCTATCCAACACACCACGGCGATGACATAATTATGTGATACTTCCGTCTTTAATCTATTGTTGCATACGTTTCAAAGTATCATGAAAACTTACAAATGGGGAAACCAGTTAATAAAATAAAATAATATTGTCTACTGAAAGTAAACACAAACCTAGTAATAGAGATTTTTCCCAAATAGTCGTTAGCTGTCCCGGCCAACTTGCAATCGAGAGGCTGACAGCGCCTGATGCTACAGTATTCTAACGTCATGCCATACTGTGTCACAGCTATGCAAGCAGGACCACGGCTACTTCTGAACAAATTCCTACAGTAGTTCAATGAATTTCCAATTCCATTGATAAACAATTTATCATCTTGCATTTTGTTCGGTATGTGAATTTTATCAAACCATGGAATACATGGATGTCCTTCGCAGATATAAAACCACCAGTAAAATGAAACATAAAACCATATGGTGTAGACAAAATAAAACACATTTTTTGAAGTGCTTAAGCGGTAACATCCCTTAGCAAAGTTTAAACACTCAAAATATTAATTTCATTTCTAAGGAATTGTTATTGTACCTATATAATCTGTAATTATGAGAAAATACTATTAAAGGGTGACCAGCACTAAGAAAGAAATTTTATTATAAAATTTAACGAATTTATGAAACCATCCCTTAATATATTTCAGCATATAGTTAATACTATAAAACTGTGTCTTTAGTTCCTCTGCAGAATAATATTTATATTTAAATTGTTTTTTAATAGTCTTCAGTATATTAACTATGATTGGGAAAATTTAAAGATTAAATAAGAGTTAAGATTTTAAATTAAATACGAGTTTGAAGGGTTTTGAGTTAATATATAACATCCCTTAAAATATAAATTTATTTCAGTCATGGAATAATACAAGATGATTCATCAGAATATTGAAATCAAGCAACACATCTGGCAAGCATGAAACAGATGGAAAGAATCAATAAAACCATACTCGATCAAAGTTAACACTACTTTAGTAAGAAGCGTTTGAAGATGTTCATGGAAGTAAGGTTCTTACCTTCATGGGCATTTCGGTGTTTATATACATGAAACAGACTATGTAATGCCATACAAATAATAAATTTAGTATTGCGCAGAAGACAATAGTTTAATCTCCCATAAAATTTTTAAACACCTACAAAAGTTGCAAATGGACGCGTTATAAGACTAATAGTAAGACTAACTAGTGTATATTGTCGTCGCCGTGATGTGTTGTGTTGATCACAAGGCATACGACCTTTGACGATGTGGCACACCGTGGGGACCTGGGTTCGATTCCCCGCCGTTCGTCGAACGGGGTTAGACTGGTATTATGGTTGGCTGTAAGAGATTGCTCTCGTAGCAATAAGTCTGCCATATGTATCAATTAAATACATTAAAATAAATAAATTAAATATATTGAGTAGTCTAAACTATGTAGTGTATAGACTAGTTAACATATACTAGTTAGTCTTACTATTACTCTTACTATTTTATAAAACAATAAGATTAAACTATGTTGTTAGTATATACATAGTTTAGACTACATAATATATATTGGTTAGTATTATAGCACGATAAGTCTAAACTATGTAGTATATACTAAGAGAGTACAAAAATATATAGAAGGTAGGGATATTGCCAAAATGCATATAGAAAGAGATGAACGGGGAAGGATCTAAACTGAAGAGATTGTGTGACGACAACTGAACGTTAATTCGTAATCTGGTTTGTATATATTAGAATCAACACTGCCAGAGTTCAATATATAAGGAATGAATTCGAAAAGAGCGTTGATAATTATGACATTTCTATCTCTTATTGTTTATAGAAATCATAGTTCAACACTCTTTTTAATATATTAAAACTAAAATGTATATTTGGCTCAATTAAAAAAAAGTAACAAAAAATTAACTGTCTAACCAAATCGCGTAACCCACTGGCTTCCCGAATAAAACGCTTCCTTCACAGTGTAAGCACACTCGGGTAACTGCGGTAGCGGTATTTCACTCGGTTCACAATACAAGCTCCAATGTGTAATTGAATAGTTGGAACCGATCGAAAACCATCGTAGTGACTTGATAAACCGATTACGTGCTTTCATAACCATTTCCATGCGTGAATCTACTTTCCGTAATACTTGAACAACATCACCATTTATTACAATTTGAAACTCAGACCAACTCCAGTACTCAATTATATTAGAAATTGTGGTATTTATTAGTTCAATGGATTGCTGCATATCGCTTGACGTCTCATAAACTATTTTACTAACATTCCCTATGACACCAAATGTAATTAAAATGCGAGGATATTTATATACTGGGTTCGTTCGAAGATTCACAGTAACTGCCCGATATGATCGGACGTAGACTCGTATGTAGTATCCGAGTTGATGTTCACGTATTGGCCAAGATAATGTAAATTCTAGTGTAAATGTTGTATGTTCTTCACATACGTTTTCATCATCACAGAATGGAAAGTTCCACAATAAGTTGGTACCGTTTATGCTGTAGTAATCAAAGCCGCGATTCATGCGTTGCGTTAATGGACCAATTTCGTCAATTTCAGATATATACAAGGGTTTTGCATCACCCTCTAAGCCTGTGAACATGCAAATTATAGGTTGAAAAAAAATTTATTGTATACAGTAACTTCTTTACACAAACACATAGAACCGGAAAGTTAAGTAATTTTTTTGGTCAACAAGATTTTAAAAAAAGCAATATAACTTATAACTTTTTCAATAATATTTTACATCCCATAAATTTATTCACGTATTACCAAAAATTTAAATATTGTTAAAATATGTAAACTACTAAAGAAAAAATAGGGACAGATGTAATATAATTCCTAAATAGGGAATTTTGTGAAATAAAGCAATTAAAACATTCAGTACTGCATGATGAAACAGCGTCATTAAATCTCATCATTCTTTGTCAAGTTTAAAATGATAACATAGCCAAATCAAGTTTCAGTCAAGTCCCGAGTCTAAATGGTTTTCCCAGATTCCAGTTCCAATTTTGAGAGTTTGCCAATTCAACGCTGTGGGGGAATTTTGAAAGAATACCAAGTCCGCTACTTGAAATGCAATTATGATTAACATATTAAAATGGTACACAATAACACATTGAACATATTAAACTTGAAAACAAAACACATGTAATATTGCTGGCTGGTACTACACAACATAAAATAAAAAGTGATTTTACTTTTTATCACAATTAATCATTTACATCACAAATAATATTTGGCGTGATGTATTTTTCTGCATGGATCATTCTTTCTACATTAAAACGTTCCAAAATTCGAAAGAGTAGAAATATTGCTTTTTAGTTTATTCAGACAAAAGAAATACTAGCTAACTTCAAAGCATGGTTACCCAATGTCACAATTCTTTCGTAGTACGTCAAATAAAAATTAGTGAACTCTGTAGCCTTGAGTAAATTTTTATAAGGTTTCAATAACACCTCCTCAGTACCGATCGTTATGCCTATACCTGTTGAAATATAAAAAATTATAACTATGTAATGGGTGGATTTTCTAAAATCTCATAACATATCATTTCTTCTATGGGTAAAAAACTTATTAGAGGTTAGAAATTCAGATTTAAGCAAGTTGTTTATTATAAAAGTTAATCTATTTGGCAATAGTTTCTAGCAACTTTAATAGGGCCGAAACAGCAAAGCATTTATTAATTTTCACAAACTTTAAGTCTATTAAATTTTATTTCTAATTTTATTGCTAATCTAAGAATAAGTCCCATTATAAAAAAAATTTAAAAATAAATTCCAATAGCAAGTTAAGAGCAGCTAAAGAATTGCACAACTTGACGAGCTACTCAATACTTTTGAAAATGACAAAATTAATGATGGCAATTAAAATTATATATAACTCTATCAAAACCCATAGTTTCACAAAGATCGACAAAAGTATATCATGTTGAACCAAACCAAGCTCGCAAGTACTAAGTCCCGATACTCAATGGTAGTTTATTTTGTTATGCCGGTAATCCAAACATATTGGATGTAGACCTCAAGTATTGGGTAACAAGGGAATGATGCTAAAATGCTAAAATTTAACGCATCCGTTATGGTTCGAACGTTAACACAAGCGCTATCATTAAAACTTTGCATTTAGTGTCAGAAAAATTAGCTTCATATTCATGAAAAAAATAAGAAGCACCACATCAATGTTGTTCCATTGAAATAAACGCCACCAAACAAGAAAAGGTTTAACTTGCTGTGTCTGCTTCATGTGGATATTGCTTTTTTTAAACCAAATATAATTGAAGGCTATAAAACTAGTGAAATTGGTCATCTTTTCATAAGCTAAGAAATATTTCACTGCACAAGATCCAATTTACACTCAGCAGAGGGTGGATTTTTCTAGGAAAAGGCTAGACCTAGAGTGCTTTTTTTTATCGAACACCTTTTTGGGCATTGTAAAAGTGGAGGTGAATCAATAGATCAATCCTGGAAAGGATCTCCCAAAGCAAAGAATGTTTTGAAGTTCTGAAGTGGTGTAAATATAAAAAAGAACTTTGCTAGTTCGAAGCACAACGCAAGGTAAGGACATCTCTCCATTTTAGTTCGAGGCACAATGCAAGGTAAGGACATCTCTCCATTTTAGTTCGAGGCACAACGCAAGGTAAGGACATCTCTCCATTTTAAGTGGTAATAAAAACATTGATTGTGTGCATTCTTTCATGCTTAGTGACCAATAATTGAATGTTAAAAAGGCAGCAGAAGAACTTGGTTTGGGAAAATTATCTATTACCCATGACCTTAAAGGGACACACATTTGGAAAAAGGTATATATAATAAATTTAAATATCTACTTAGTATACTACTATGAATTCTTTAAAAAGTTCATAGCACGTATAGATCTACAGGTATAACACTAAACTAAACTTGTGAGCAGAGAGTGAACACAAACAAATGAGCCGGGACCGAAAACATTATGGTAAAAGAAGCCATAAATCAAAATCATGTTAATCTTCTTTTTGGCTGTCATTAGAAATAGATTCTCTATCATGATAATATCCCTGCGCACGCCACCTTAAACAGGATTGTAATTCCATAACCATGCTAGAATACCTCAACACATTCTTTTTTTTAAATAAATGGCAAGAATTTCTTAAACATGCTACATAATATCGTATCTTACTCTCTCTTCTCATAAACTACAAAATTACAGAACTCTCTAAAAGCCGATGCTACTTGAGGTTCACACACTAGATAAATCTACTAAAAAATCAAATATAGAAAGACTCTATGATACATGTAAAAAAATACCATTATTCGATATTGTTATCTCAATGCCCATCCTCCACCGTCTCATATCATCCTTACTTGCTGGGATGCTTAACACAGCAAGAACTAAATGAGCAGCATAATCATAAACAACATCGGGATCCCAAATGCGCAATGCAAATGTGATGTTGGTTACCGTATCGTTTAATCTAATAAAGTGGGAGTAGAAGTGCAGAGTTGTTGTAACAAAAACTTCACAATCAAGATCGTCACAAAATGGAATATTGCAATAATCTTTCTGATATTCATTCACACCGTGATTTGTTTCAATGTAGCACCATGGACCTAGCAAAATAGTGCAAAAATAATCAATTTAAATATCTACTTTGGTCTCTTTTAACTTCTGAAATCTCTAACAATTTTAGGTCACACACCTTTCCGATTGTCACAAAATGGAATATTGCAATGATTTTTCTGATATTCCTTTATATCTTGGTTTGCTTCAACATAGCACCGTGAATCCAGTAAATATAATAAATTTAAATATCTACTTTGATTGAAATCTCTTTTAACTTCTGAAATCTCTTTTCAAAGGTCACACCATCTCTGAATGAAGAATAAATATTGAAAAGATAAAAAATTTTACTGCGTCTGGCTAGGAGCGTGATAATAAAACTATAGGAACGTAACATTAATTGTCTTTAAAAATTTTATTTCATCATCTATTAAAGGAAATTTAAATTTGCATTCACTTCATTTTACATGATCAATATGTGCAGCGTGGATGTAGAAACATTGTCGATGGAAAGAACCTACTTTCTGTGACTGATATTGCACATCTTCTATGAGGACTCTATATGTAATCAACATGTAGAAAAAATTGTTTACACGAAAAGTGGTTAAATTTAAAACGATAAATCGAATTGGAAATCAAACTAATTCATTCACTTCGTCATTCACTCGATAGTGTAATTATTAACTAAGAATTTATGCTCAAAATTCCGCTAATTTAAAAACTTATAGAATACAATTTCAGGTTTCCGTAACCAAATAAAAAACACTTTATAGTTTCGCCATTTCCATCGCTATGTCACAGCCATTTGACTCTCAGATTACTAGCGTTATAAAGCTGAAATTTGGCATAGTTATACATATTTTTAGTGCCCACAAATTTATGAAATAAATGTTTTAAAAAAAAATTTCCATGTAAAGTGGAATTTGTGTAAGGTATCGCTGAATAAGGCATTTCAAAACATCATAAACACTCTTTTGATACAAGGATCCGTTTATAAAATTTTAATCTTTAAAATGGTCATTTTTGTTAGAGTTACAGGTCCCCACCTTCTACCAGTTAAATCGCTATTTTTGAATACCTGAAATGTTATATATATATATATATATACATATATAGCATTATTCTGAAAACATTTCAGGTATTCAAAAATAACGATATATATATATAATATATATATATATATATATACACATAAATACATACATACGTACGTACGTACGTACGTACGTATGTGTATATGTATATAATGTATATAATGTATATAATGTATGTGTATATATATATTAAAATAAATGTAGTTTGTATTTAAAACTTTTGTATTGTATTTTAAAAATATTTATTATATCTGTGAAAGATATACTAGACAATATATTTATATATTTACATGATGAGAAATAATATTAATATATGTAAATATTTTATTGGAAATGCTATATAAAAACAACATATAAGCTTAAAGGTTACATACACACTCAAGTTAGAACAGAACCTGCACTATGCAAATTATACTCGTGCTAAGCAAGCTTTTCCTCTTCCTATATACAAATACATTTCCAATAATAATCGATATTACCTAGATAGAATATTATCACTTTAAAAGACAGAAAGAACTGACAAAACGAAAATTATTTTTTGTATTAAAAATACCAATTCAACGTAGTACCTCCGATATCGCCATCCGGGTTCCTACAATAATTATTAGCTGAAACTATACCATTGTCAGGAAAATGAGACTTTGCAAATGTTTGTCCAGTAACAACAGAACCATTCCACTGTATGACCCTTCTACCTTGCCAATCCTCACTCCACTTCAGACAGCGGACCGAAGATACAGTCTTCCCTAACGTACCAGAATACTCTATACCCGGGCCAGTCATACGACATTCAGTAAATGAACACAATGGTACGTCACAATTTTCAAATGGGACATTGGGATCTATAGTGTAACACCAAGGGCCTTCCAAAGAATGTGTTGGATTCCTGCAGTAATTTTTCGCTACTTCTTTAGATTGATCGGGAAAATCTTCATCTCGAATTGACTCATCTACAGCATGAATTGGCGCTTCTGTGAACCACCTTTGACACCTAATTCCTCTATAAGTCTTGCTTAAGAAACCAATGTAACTTAAACCTTTATGTGTTACTTTACATTGGCTCAAATCGGTGAGATTTTGGAGACAAACTATAGAATGAACGAGTGAATAAATTATAAAAATATTACAAGAGACCATATTATATTTTTTCCCAAATAAGCACATATTTCTTGCTGTTCATTTATTACTTTTTAATATGTCATATAAAATAGTTGTTATTCATTTTTCAAATTTTAATATTGTGCCAGTATAAAAACAACTTAACTACAATGAAAGTTACAAATTAATTCCAGTAAAATTGAAAAATTTGCAATACTTATTAAATTTTGTGGGTTACGTAGTTCCTTTGAAATACTGAACTAATGAAAAAAGTATTAACCTAAACCATCATAGTAAGAGAAATAAAATATATATTTATTTATAATTATAACTTTGTTAGAAAATCTTTAATCGAAGAATTTGTATAAGAACTTTTACGTCTTAATTAATCGTCATATAAATGGATACATATATATATTAGGTTAGCAACTTATAAACACACCACTTTTTTGACCGATTTCCAGAATGTTATAGAAGCTTTTAGAATATTTTTTGTAGGATATATAAAAAGTGCGGCATTCAAACTTCTGTTCAGTTTGCAATTGAGTAATCGGCGAGTAAAGAATAAATGAAAAATGGACATATTTCAAAGTGAACTTAGAGAACTCTTTCTTCATGAATGTTGTTTAGAGTGAAAAAACAGCGAAACATCATTATATTATATAATATATACACAACGATGGATGATGGCATATGTAAAAGTTTATTTTTACATGACCATGCTCGACAAAAGTAACGCGTGGAAAACTACTTTCACTTGGATGGATTATGCCACTTCACTCACCATACTCTTCAGATCTTTCACCATCTAATTACTATCTGTTTCTCTCTCTCTCTAATAATTTACGTGATTAAAAATTTAAAGACGAAAGTTATATCAAAATCGAACTTCAACGATTTTTCAATCAAAGGCCAAATATTTCTGCAAGGACAGAACTTTAGCTCTGCTTATGCATTGGCGACAAATATTAGATGCCAATGGTGCTTATATAATTAACAACTGATTTTATTGACTACATATAAAAACTTAAAGAGTTTGTGTACAGAGATGACAGGTTTATAAGTTGCCAACCTAATAACAATATTAGTCACTGTGTCAAATGGCCTTTCGACTGCATAATGCCCTTATAGCAGGGAAAACAAAAAAAAATAGTGGAGTAGTGACAAATCATTAAAAACAAAAAAATACACTTTATGAAAAAATACGAGAGTTGAAAATAAACCGTTACTTAACCACCTAAAAGAAATTATAAATAAATAAAACAAGTTAGTATGAATGGCTATACCCAGGTATTTCTTATATGGAAAGCGTAGAGACATTAAAGCTCAACTGGTTTAGAGAATAATTTAATACCATCATTGATTGCCCGTTGAACAAATTCGATCGTTGAAAAAAAATCATTTGCCTTATTCTTGGTTCTGAAGCCCCTTTTGCTGTTCTTCATCAGAAAAATTGTTGGATTCCTCTTTTAATTACTGATGATCTTCCTTGAGTGCATCTTAGAAATTCCGAAGTATCACCCCAAAATTAATTGAAATTTTCTCATAAACAGAGTAATCTTCTTCTCGTATACAAACAAAAGTGACAAAAAAAGCAATAAACTTGGAAATTGAGTTAACCCCTACACATAAAACCCATCCAGAAGCAATTTTGGCATCGGTGTATCAAGGCAAACTAACTGATAAAATGCAACATTAAATCATGTACCTCAAAGTGTTTCTATAATTCTTACCTTGGCTTTTTTTAATTCAAACTTACCATACAAAAGCATCACACAAGGTTCACACATTTAAATATTTATTGTCACATACTTGTAACATTTATTTTTATATAAATTTAAGTTTAAATTATGAACTTAACTTTCCAGTGTAAATATCTTTGAATATATAAAATTCATATAAAAAGTTCAATGGCTTACCTTTGAAGAGTAAAACGTCTTTGGTATCTATGCAGCGCGGATTTCTACTCTGCTTCAATATCTCATCCAAAGTAGCCTGGTCGATGCGGTCACCCGCCTTCGGTTGCCTCCGTGACCAACATAATAAAAGCGGTGATTTGTCTAAAAAAAAGTATATTCCAGAATATTTATAATCAATAGATTTCATTCATTTAGCACTAATAACTGACGTAATTTGCCAATAATTGAATATAAGAAATATAGATAATTTTTTTCCTATTTGTAACTACATTATACAAAATTATAATTGCCATAACTAAAATTACCAACAATATCAAGTTTAATTACTTAATCGTTATACATACAAATTAGCTCTTCCATAAACCTTGTTTTTTCAGTATATATTATATGGTCAACACCCGTTTTTTAAACAAAATTTTAACTAGATATTCTTATGATTTTATGTAATGAAATGAAAAAACCTTCAGGGAAAATTACATTCAATACCTTAAAAAAATTCATGAATAGGTTATTTTACCTCTCCAACCCACTTTATCTAACCCCAAAAGAAAATCTGTGTATATTCCGGGAAGCCTAATTCAAGTACAATCATACTTCGCAAGCACCAGAAATTCATCAAAATACCAATTTTTATATTTCTCTCACAATACTCTGGTTTAAAAAAAAACCCCAAACCATTTTAATTACAAATTGCACATATCTAAGTTAACCATTTTCAAGTACTAAAAACTATGAAAATACTCTGTATTTGTCTATATTTTCTAATTTCTTTCCCACTTAGAGTTATAATTAAATTGTTAATCTTACTGAAAACATAACAGACAATAAGCGGACTTCATTACATCCATCTCTAATGTATCACTCGTGAGGAAATACTTATAACAAAACCATAGAATAATAAAAATAACAACACCACTTTATGACTTACCATATTCAGAGGCTGGTAAACATTCCTTTAAAAATATTTTCGCTTCAGGGTCCTTATACAATGAAATTAATTCTTCTAAGCTTCCATATTTTGTAACTTCGTCATTGTCATATAAATAGTAATTAGACTCTATAAACTTTATTTTATATGACTCAGGTGTTTTACTAGAAATATAATTTTATAATTATATAATTTTGAATAAATATCATAACAACGCGGTAAAAAATTGTTTGTAATCAGTTAGGAAAATGAATATAATTTATGACCTAAGAGAAAACTCTATTAGGAAATTATTTTAAGACTTAATTTTCAAATATTCTATCTTATATGTATTTTTCTTTGTATTTGCATTACTTAAATACAATTAATTCAATTTAGTGCCTAAAAAGGATGGAATAGTGTCAAATGAATAATAATTAAAAAAATAAAATAAAGAGAAAAGCGTCTGTCTTGCAATGATTAGAAAATAATTAACCACTAATTAAAGTGGTTAATTATTTTCTAATCATTGCAAAAATTAGAACACAAGTAAAGTTTCGAACACAAGCCATATATGCATAAATATATAACATGTCTCTTCAATATTACATCATTGGCCTTTCGGTATCCTATATTTAAAAATATTTCCAAATGTCATGAGCATATGCAGCAAAATTTCAATCATCATATTTGTTATTAGTAAAAAATGTATATATTTTATGGCATTTTATAACTAAGTATATAAATATAAACTATATGTTTATTACCTATGAATGGAGCACACGTCTAAATAATAAACATCATATTCATGTTGGCACTGTCTTAAAATGTAACAGCCGGGAACACACGACCGCTTCTCTTGCAATTTGTTATACGAAAATTCACCACTGGAAATGTTATAAACATCTTATATTAAGTATCTGAAGGTGAAATGGACTTTAATTAAATGACAAAAACAATCAATTAACAATCTTCGGTTTAATTAACCTATTCGTACCCATAAACAATTTTTAAAATTCGTCTGTTCACAACGCTCTAAATATTTCACATAAGTTTGTTGTTTTTCAAAATGGCTAAGGAACATTCAGCTATATTTTAAAATATGTTGAATTGTAATGAAATTACATGTTCCAAAATCGTTGAGATATTATTTACATAGAGACATCATACACACTTGGTCCGTGAGCAATCGAATTGCGGTCCACGATAGCATTAGTTGTTCACAAACGATTGCATTAGTTGTTAAAAAATGTCAGTATGTGCAATAAGATACTGAACAAATCACACTAGAAAAGTGTCAAAAAGCAATGGGTGAAAAAAATTATATAAATATTTAGCGCTTATAGATTTTACTTTTTAACAAAATATATTTTATTTGCTACTTGACAATAATGGGCATTTTTCATGTTAATGCTGTCACATGCAACTCTAATTGTATTTGCCGATCAGTATGAAAAGGTAAGTCAATCAGTGCGAAAAGGTAAACACAACTTTCCCTCTCGCTTCTCCACGTTAACGAATGAGAAATAAAAAGCCTTGTTAGAAATAACTGAAAAAATATGATGATTGCCGAACGATTAGTTGTACCACAATAGTAATTTGATATTGTGTGAAATGTCTTCTCCATGCAAATAATACCTCAATATCTAAAATGCAACTATACACAAACCTTTCTGTAACACCATGAAACCAGTCACTGGACTGTAATATTTAGTTTCTAATTTTGACACTTGTGGCTCTGTATGACCAAACCAACAATCATAGCAACATGTAGAGAAATTATTTCAGTTAATAATGACTTGAGTGAAAGTGATTATTTTAAAGACAATTCTAATAAAAATTTATTCAAATTTGATGGGTCTTCACGTTGAAAATGTTATTACAGTTTCAATTCTTTTTATGTTGTTATTTAAAAAGTTTGTCTTGTTAAATTTATACTTTCCACTACAGAAATGATTAAACACAGTCTTTTTAATCATTTTCTGACAGAAACATACTATGTAACAGTATAATAGTAATTTTTTATTTCCTTATATTATGATCATCCTAAACTATTATTCTAATAAAGCAGCTGACAGGCTAGTAATTTTAGAACACGGCAATGTATTAGCAGTTGCATGGTCGAACATGGTCGAACATTGACAATATGGCCAAATATAATTTACCCAATAAAGAAAAAGGTAACATTTTATAAAATGGCTACATTTATAAACACACAGATTTTACAATTTGGTACACATACATTACCGTCCAAAAGTTTGGAAGCACATCATTTTTGACCAAAACAAATTATTACCTACTATGTGCGGTAAAAAGTCATAATAAATATTATCTTGATGGCCTTTTACGATTGTTTACGCAAAAAGAAAAGGAATATCTGCTCACATTGAACAATTTTAACAAATTCCTAGATTTTAACCAAACATGTGTTTTATGACTTAATCCTTCGGTGGCTTTATTTTGTTCTTTGACGTGTTGCTATTGGTAGTGTTTATTGTTTTAAACTTTTATCGGTCCTATTTAGTCGCACTTGAGCATTGGCACGAAAAAGTTGTGACAATAACAAAATTGTTGACTACTGCTATTACCATAATTCTTCTTCTGAAAATGGCAAAACGCAAGCAAATCACGCTTGACCAGCGAAGTGCTATTTGTACTCTTCGTGATACAGTGAACGTCAAATCACATCAAGGCTCGGAATTTCTTGTAAAGGTGTTCCCTACACTCTTGCTAGAAAACAAGAAACTGGAAAAAACGAAGACAGAGAAAGATCAGGAAGACCTAAGACCACAACTAATCGAGAGGATAACTTCATCAGAGTTCTCTCTAAACGGAATTGACGCTTAACAGCTCCACAAATTACGCGAGAAACGCCCATCTCAGTGACAACTGTTAAAAGACGACTTTTGTCTGTGGGTCTAAGGGGATGTGTTGCTGCCAAAGCTAACAATTAGATACAAGAATAATAGACTAGAGTGGGCAAAGACCATTAAAAATTGGACTACAGGTCAATGGGAAAATGTTCTTTGGAGTGACAAATCGAAATTTCAGATTTTTGGATCCAATAGACGTGTGTTAGTCCGCCATTCAAAAGAAGAATGGGCTTCCAAAGTCTGTACAGTACCGACTATGAAACATGGTGGTAGTAATGTGACGGTTTCGGGCTGTTTTGGAAACAATAAACCAGAAAATCTTGTGTGGATAACCGGAAAACTAAAAAAAGATGGTTATTTGAAAATCCTTCAGGACTCAGCCATACCCTGTGGACTGAATCTTATTGGTTCTGAATTCACTTTTCAGCAAAACAATGACCCCAAACATTCTTCTATTCTGTGCCAGAACTTTTTAAAGAAAAAAAAGATGAAAAGATTTTAAAAATCAAGCAATGGTCATCACAGTCACCGGACCTTTCTCCAATCGAACTTGTTTGGGATGAACTCGATAGAAGGGTGAAAAATCGTTCCCCTGCGAGCTCAGAGCATTTATGGCAACTATTAGAAAGCGAATGGATCAAGTTAGAAGAAAATTATTTTAAGAAATTAATTAACAAAATGCCTAAAATATGCGCGGAGATTAAAAAAGCAAAAGATGGACACTTTGATGAAGCTAAAACTTAATTAATTTTTACATTTTATGTTAATTTTCTATTTTGTTTAAGTTAATTCTTGTTTAACTTTTCATTTTATATCAATAAAAGTAATTGAAAATTGCTTAATTTTGTTTTATTTCATTTTAATTCCAAACTTTTGGACGGTAGTGTATATTTCAAAATCTGTTTTTTTGCTATCGAATTGTTTAGAATGAAATTGTATTGGGTTCGCTAATAAGTGATGAGCTTTTTTTCAACAAATATTTAGAAAATATGGGAACATTTTAGAAGCTTCGAAGAATCATCATATAGAGAATCATTTACAACATCCTATACCACAGCCTAAGACGCTCCTACGGAACTAAAGAGAATCATTTACAACCCTTGAGAAAAGCTTGAAATACGGCGCGTGGGTACCACATGAACTTAGCTGAACCACATCTTCTCTTAACTTTTGACTTTTTGGCGAATCTTTCGCTGGTTAGATCATCTTATTTCCCCCAACTTCCATATTACCCAGACGTTGCACCCACTGATTACTGTTTATTTAGATTGCTCAGCAACGCCTTACATGAAAAAAACTTTAATGATGAAGGCCACCTATTACAATTTATAAGCTGATTTTTCCAAGCCATTTGAATTTTAAGTAGATGCTATCCACTCCCTGCCAGTGCGTTGGACATATGTGGTACAAAATGATGGTGATTATTATATCGACGATTAATTAATTTTAAAGTGGAGATATAATAAAAAATTATAACATTAATGACTACTCATTACTTATTAGCCAACCCAATATATATATGAGGATTGCTATAACTACGTATTTTATGATACATGTTCTTACAGCAATGAAAGAAATAAATAGTTCTTAATGCAATGCCAAACCAACATTTGTACAATTGATAAACAAGCAACATAATTAGACAATGAGACTTTAACCAAATTTTCAAATTTAAATTTAGAATATAATGACAATAAAACATTAAGAGTAGGGGCAAATGGCCAGGTACTGTAGAAAATTATGCCTGTGGTAAACTTAGATGGATAGCCAAAAAAAATACTAATACATGTTAAGAACTCATGAAAAAAACAAGGAATTCAGTTTTTTGAACGCATTCATGAATAAAATAATCAATAATAGTTAGATTATAACAAAAACAATAACAAAAAACACATAAAAATATCCATAATGAATAATTGTAAGTAAAAATAAATGGTATACACTAACGGCAACAAACATTAAACTGTTACTTGATTATCATATTGATTCTACTCATAAGTATAATTTTATACACATTATGCTATGATTTTTACGGCTGTTCTCTGCTATATAAACAAGTTGTTTTTTTTTATTTTATATTTGCAGAATATCAATAAAATAATTCAGTTGTTTAATATTGATTTATCTAGAAGTCATCTGATTATAATAAGTTGACCTCTAGAAAAATTGATGAACTGATTATAATTATTGATACAGTAATTATTGCAAATCATGTAATAGTAATATTAATAACATAATGTGCTCCCCTGGCTCAGAAGGACTAGAATTCAGGGTCACAAAATCAAAAGAAAAAAATATATGCCCACGCCTATCATTCAAGTCTTTAAAATGATCATTATCAATTAAAAATCTCATTTTAATTGTTACTTTATTCTCAAGTTTTCAACATTAGTAAGTGTTATACTCGAGTTAATAAAAAGGAATTTTAATTCATAAAATGATAATTATTTCTGTCCCCTACAAGCAGTGGTCGTTCAGTGGTCGTTCTCCTTTATCGTTGCAATTGAGTAAGTGGTGAGTAAAGAATAAATTAAAAATGGAAGTGTTTTAAAGTGAACTTAGAGGACTCATTCTTCATGAATGTTGTTTAGAGCGAAAAACAGCAAAGCATCACACAATATATACACAACGATGGGTGAAAATATGCCCCCTTACGACACAGCCAAGTACTGGTTCTAAAGATTCAAAGAAGAGAATTTTGACCTGTCCAATAAACCTAATCCAAAGTGACCTCCTACAATTGATTTAGAAAAATTTAAAAGCCTTATTGAAACAGATCCCAGTTTCAGTTCACATTGTTTAGCAGAGCTATTTTCATGTTCTTATAATGCAATGGAAGAATAACTTCATGCTTTGAGAAAGAAGTGGAAATAATTTGTTTGGCTATCACAGGAACTAACACCCTTTCAACTTCAGAGGAGAGCTAATGTGTGCTTGGAGCTACTGAGTTCCCATCGTACCAACGAGAGGCTAAAGTATCTGATTACAGGAGATGAAAAGTGGATGCTTATATTAATTTTTAGCGTAAACATCAGTGGCTAGGAGCTCACCAAAATTTAGTCACATCTCACATCGTCACAGCTCACACCAAAATGTTGTATTGGACAAAGATACTTTTGTGCATAGTGGGGTATAAATGGAGTTACTCATTGAGTTATTCACTGGGAACTCTTTCAAACTATCAGTACAATGACAGCTAACATTTATTGTGAATAATTAATCAGTCACCGCTAACCGCAAACTTCTTCAAATCAAAGCAAAGTTTATATTTTATGTGACAATGCTCGACCCCACGTAGCAAAAGTAAACAACAAACACTTTCATTTGGATGGTGTATGCTACTTCATCCACCATACTCGCCAGATCTTTTGCTATCGAATTACCATCTGTTTCGCTCTCTATCTAATCATTTATATAATAGAAAGTTTAAAACTATGAAAACTTCTACAAGGACGGAACTTTAGCTCTGCCTATATTTTGGCGACAAGTGTTAGATACAGATGGTGCTTAAATAATTAAAGATTGATTTTATTGACTACATATAAAAAGTTGAAAAATTTGTATACAGAAATGGCAGGTTTATAAATTGCCAACCTAATACAAAAATGATAATAAGAAAGTCAAAGTTTGCAGTGCTAAAAATCTAAATATTTTCTTTAAATATATACATGGCTAATAAATGTACTAAACTAATTCACACCAAAGCAATGTCGAGTAATGACACACCGTTATGAACTAGACAAACATTACATAATAGCCTAAGCTGAGTCAAGAAGCCTAAATAAGAACAAACTATGCTGTTTACATTTACAATAGATATTCCCTCATGAACAGTAAATTTTCTAAATGTATGATTTAGAAAATTGACTATTAAGTTTACAAACAACAATGTTAGGTAGTCATGTTTGAATGCACACTTACCCAACCGGTCCATGGCACTTCATTTGGTATAATTGCTCTAGTGAGGGTGACGGAACATCCTTGCATAAGTTGAATGTCCATTTCACCATCAACCTGTAAAATATTATATGGTCATAGTTTATGACATTGGTTTAACAAACTATAGTTTAACAATTATATTAATATTTTTTATTTTTATATTAATATTTTTTTGGCTATTTGAATAATAAATTTCTAGACAACCATTAAGTGTAATGACATTAGCACAATTCATATCAAACTTACAAAAAAACCAACATCTGCTTATTTATGTGAAAATCTTGCCAAAGAAATTTAATTAACCGATATTAATTAGCTGATGAAGAGTGAAAAAATTTTTAAATAATCTTAAAAATTGACCGAGTTATAAAAGTTTAAATTTAACCTTTAGACAAGGACGGCAACACTGTGTTGTGAGGTCATTTTTAATATTGCATATTATATTCTACGAGAGGAAAAGAGACAGGGATATACCCAACTCTATCCATATCTTAAAAATTTAGAAGCCTATAACTGGGTTATTTTTCAATCAATTTTTGAATTTTTTTCAAGAATTTTTAATTAACTTATATTTCACAATATCGTACGAAAAATATCAAAATTTAGAATGAGTCAACTACCCAACTACCGTATTCACATGGTTAGGTGTCCAACAGTTAAGCCAATTAAGCACTATTTTTTAACGACGTTATATAATTTTGAATATTTTTAGTTCCTAATTCAACGTAGAACATTGACATATGAGTCTATTTGCCTACTTTGTGTAGGCATATTCAAAATATTGGGTTACCACCAGTGCGGTAATAAAAATAAATATAGTAAAATATTTTCAATCAGAAATATTTTAGGCAATTTGCCTACTTCTTCTTTTACTAATAAAAAACTTGGGGTATACTCTTTTTAGGTTATTAGAGATTTTTATATAGAATATTTCTTATATTTTCAAATTCCCACAAGCTGCCGTACAGTCTAACAAATGTCCAGGATGATTAAAAAGAAATTTCTTCTTAAGCATTATAAGCTTGATCATGCTTCCCAAAAAGTGTATTATCAAAACATTAATTTAATCTTATTTATATCTTAAATTGTAATATATATTTAAAATGATTTGCCATGACTTTTAAGACCTAAAGAAGTTTTAAAAAAAGCAATTTAAATTGTTATCTACTCATGACAGTATTATAATATGATGTGTCCAAGAAAAATAAATTTTTACTGTTGATCCTATATTTAAAGTTGGATTTTTTATTATTTACGCGTTAAATGAAACATAATTGTTTCATATACAACGGGTGTCCGGAAATAAATGTCGGACAAAGAAAGACATTTTTCGCTAACTGAAAAACAGATTCTCATTAAAATAAAATTTAAAAGATGTCTTTTTTTGCAGAAAATTGTAAATAACATTCATAATTATTTGTTATCTTTTTTGTACAGATGATACTTGTGCACATTATTCAGCACCGTTCGGGGAAATAACTCGCAAACAACTGCGAAGACATTTAGCTACCCAGATAAGCACCGCACACCGAGCATGTATTGGGTGTGTTAAAAAGAATTGTGTAATATTTTTTTGCACTCAATTTAGAAAGGGGTGTGTTTTACGTTTTATTTCAACGACAATTTATTCCTTTATAGGCAACGAATAGCATCTTTCTTCATCCGATATAATCATACATAAAACCGACACCGTGTATAATAATACATAAAATTTTTTTTGTGATCTATAAGTTTGATAAGACTTGATTAAGAGAAAATAATTTTGATTAGTATTACATGAACAAATTAAATTAACCCACATTTTTCATTTTAAACTAGATGTGCTATTACTTTAATGATTCAAGTGTCCTGGATTGTGAACAAAACGTCCAGGGTGCAACAAAACTTTCGTCGAAATAATGTGTGAATCACTAATAAAAATGTGAACATATTTGGGCGATTCCACATAAAGAATAGCAAATTTATTAGTGTCACAAGAGAAAAAAATAACCTCTAGAACTTAAACTGTCAAATCACATAATCATAGCAACGGCATTAACACGATTGTCATCTTTATCTACTGGAAAAAATTCAGCTTTTTGTCTTTCCCGACTTGAAACCAATAGGTACCCTCTGTGGACCAATACGAATAACCCGTAGTTTATCCGACTCCCATCCAATTAGCTATCCTTTAGTTCTTTGAGGAATGATTTAACATGCTATATAGCTTTAAAATTTATATTAAATTCTATATTACCAATATTAACAACACCCATAATTAAATGAGGATATGCAAGTTCTAACAAAAATACAGACAGAAATGATCATATTTGTATGTAAATACAAATAATTTTCAAAATAATTTGTATATTAGCAAAATATGCTGTGAATTCCAATCATGAACTGACCTATAATATCCATCACACACACTGAGAAACGACAGCATATGTGTCATGGTATAAAATTTGAGGTAGACAGGTATACCATTTTTCCGTGATATTTCAACAGTGCCATCGTCCCTCATAGCCAAAAAGCCTATTTCTTCTATAGTACAAATATGAAGCCACTGAAATTAAACATGACAACAGTCAAATTAAATATGCACATCAAATTTAAAAAAAAATGCTTTCACAAATTATTAAGAGATATCAAAAAGTCACAAGATTCTTGGGACGAATAAAATAATTTACCATATTTTTTTTCTGGTTTGTCATTTCATCTCATAACAAGCGAAAACGCAAAACTTTCTAAATCAACTTTCAATCTATCTATTCAACAACTTTCTAAGTTGGAGCTTCATCTTCTGATTATTTATTTATTTCTCAACATGCTGTTACGGCTACCTCACAACTGGAACACATGCACTCCAGTAATGAAAAATAACTAACAATTAGTCATTGTTAGAAACAATAACATATTTCAATTACTTTATTTTTATTCATCGTGCAATAATTGCAGCCTTATACTATAAACTTCAAGAAATTGTTGACCCAATCAGGTAATAACAACTCAAACAAGTGTTTGAAGTGCTATTCAAATTCTATTCTATTCAAATTTTTTATTTTTTATTTCTTATAAAAAGGCTATTCAAATTTTTTAAATTCAGAATAATATAATGATTGAACATGATGAAGAAAGATTTTGCAATATCCTTGCAAAATCTTTCTTCATCATGTTCAATCATTTTCACTTTACTATAAAAATAATTACTTTTCTTGATATTAAGGGTTTTATCTTGATTTAATTACCGGTCAACAATGTGATTAAGTGATTGAACAGTTGAATACATGAAGAGTTGTGGCATAATCTGGTTATAATTACTCAGAAAATTGTCCTAGATTATCATTCAGGTTTTCCAGTTATTTTTCATATCTTACACAAGTCTTGCGAAGAATATATTTATTATTTTTCAAAACAGTCTCTATGCTTCATTTCATTCAATGGAATCACTGGGAGAAGCAGTCTTCCTTGCAACTCATCCTTGGACGTCTCTCCCACAGCCAAGGAACAAAGGTATTCACCGCTCCTTCGATGTCTGACAATCGTATTCCTCATTGTTTTGTCTTTTATCCTTGAGGATAAACAGACTGGTGTGAATTCAAGGCTGTATAGCAGATAACCCATAAATTCTACACAAGATAATTAGTCAATATTCTTATATTCCGCAAATAGTCAGAAGTGCCGTTATCATGATTAAAGAGGATTGTACTGCGATGATGTTGTTTTCGAACTTTTCCCAAACCGATAAGCAAACAATTACAGTAACAGTTCTTTTATTTCCCGAACAATCATTGCATGTGTTGCAAATAACACCTTTAAATCGAATCTGGGAGCCTGCGATGCACCACACTGTCAAAGCCCGTAAACCTGTGATTGCCGTGGCAATGTTCATATACAATTTTCTGTACTCGACTCACACCAATGCTTAAACTTGCCCAAATCTGCTGATAGATTACTATCTCGTTAGTCTTTATCATGGATCATGCAGCATTGATGTTATCTTCGGTTGTAACTGTTGTGGGAAATCTCTCATACAGGTTGTTACTAAGATTAGCACAACCACACTATACTCATTAAACAAGTTGAAATAAAAGTATGGCATGAGGCTACACCATAAAATGAAAATCAAACTCGATCCTAACTTCGTTTTTGATTGAGACCACAACGATAATTTAAAAAAATCATTGATCGAAAAATTTCACGTGTGAAATATTGGTTCACACAATTTTCCAATTACTCCAATTTATAATAATAGATGACAAATTCAAGCAAAGTATCAAACAATCCAAGTCCAAGCATTCAATTTTCCAAATTTGTATTTACTTCTATATTACCATTATCAAAAATGGCAAATTGCAAGAATTTTCAGTGCTGCTTTCCTATTACAAGGGAATATTAAAACTGTATTATCAGCGAACAAGCATTTTAATATCGTCTGTGAAAATAGATCTGTGATTTGCAGTAATATATTTATGAAATTAACGTTTGACCAATATTTTAGATTACAAATATATTTATGAAATTAACAATTACCAGACACATTGTAACCTACTTAGCAGACACATTGTACACTACTTAGCAGGCACGTTACACTACTTAGCAGACACGTTACACTACTTAGCAGACACGTTACACTGCTTAGCAGACACGTTACACTACTTAGTGGACACATTGTAAATGATACTATATATTAAATTGGTACTTAACAATTACCAATTTAATATATAATATCATTTACAATGTGTCTGCTAAGAAAGGACATCTGTCTGCAAAGAAAGAAAAAAGTGTATACTATGTATTTCATCAGAACAACAACAAAATAGCATTCTATAGTTGTCCATACCTTTACGAAAATGTTAATTCAATTTAACTGAAATAATTTTAGATCGAATCAAAAGTTGGTTCATAGAATATTTTAGAATTTTTAAATCCATTTTAAGTCCAATCTGTTAACCCTCAACTGGCCGGGTGGTTTTTTTGTAACATAACGGGCCGGGCGCAGTCACCGTGACCGCATGTACTTAAAGTATAATATTTTTATGATATTATCCTAATAATAAATAAATAAAAATACTCAGTGTTACTGATAGTGTTTACTTTTAATTAGGAAAGAAAAATTAACAAAATATAACTTCTATTAATGCTAAATAAAAAAAAAACTTTACTCAAACGCCAAAACGAAACAAAATCTCTAAACTTCTGTATAAATTCCTTAAAAAAAAAATCTTAACTAATTTTTGGAAAAAAAATTTGGTTTTGTTGTCTTAAGAGATCATATAATATAGAGAAAATAAAAAATTAACTTAAAAGATATTGTTAATGACAAATTGACAACCGTCAATCATGGTCTTATTTCGCGACAATCGCGGCACATCTTTTGGCTACATTCGATACATATCGGCTTTTTACAACAAAAACATACATGATAGGTCTTTCGTTTTTTTTTGGGATCACAAGTATAGCATGTTTTTCTAGTTTCCAGCTTTTCTTCTACCTCGGGTATAGGTTCTTCTATGTTTAGTACTCTTCTTATAGCTAAGCGAAGCTGTCGAGTCAGATGTTGATTACTTGCTCGCCTATGTAAATGCGGTTTGACAAGACATAATGCGATATCTTTCATAAACTGAAGCCTTTTAATCTTATCCTCTCGCACTGAGTTATAAACTATAAATGCATTAGAGCTCGCAATATCCAGCAAACGATAAAAAATTGTCATCGGCCATCTACGAGTACGTCGGGCAGTGCTATAGTTTGAACATCTTTGATCTAATAAGTCAACCCCATATTTAGTCTCATTATAATACATTATTACTGTAGGTTTTTTCTTGACATTATCTACTGCTAAATCGTGATGCATGCTTGATACGAGTATAACCGACCTATTTTTTTTTGGGACATAAGATACTAATGTAAATTCATTTGTGAATCCAAACAAGGAACTTTCTACTTTACGAGTTTTTGATGGTAAAAAATCTTTGGGTATTTCTCTTTGGTTTTTCTTCATTGTGCCAACAAATGTTAGACCTTTTTTCTTCAACTATTGTACTAACTGTATTGAAGTAAACCAATTATCGGCTGTAATATTACGATTTGAGCCCTCTATTTTTTCTACAAGTCTCAAAACAGATTGGGTCGGTTTTTTTAAGTGTTTGTACTGTTCTGGTAAATCTTTTCCATCAGAATCTTTACCCACATAAATGTAGGCGTTGTGTAAATAACCCGTTTTTGCATCCGTGATACACTGAATTTTCAAGCCATATTTTGCCGTTTTTTTTGGCATATACATTTTAAATTTGCATCTGCCGCGAAATGCAACCAGCATCTCATCAACACAAGCTTCAGTTCCAATTTTGCATACGTCTTGACAATTGCCAATAAAATCATTAAAAATTTCAGAAATTGGCGCTGCGGGATCATTTTCACGTCGTTCTAGCCGAGTTGAAGATTCATCAAAGCGTAATGCTAGTAGAAGTATTTTCAGTCTATTTTTCACCATAATACATTGATAAATACATCGGCCAGTTCCATCCGAGCTATACCAACTTGAAAAATCTGCGTGATTTTCTTTGAACACCGCTGAATAATACAATATGCCTAATAATGCTTTTAGTTCAATCATATCTAAATTATAAACGTAACTATTGTCGTCATACTTGTCTCGCATCTTTTCTAAGTGACTGTTGGTATGTGTTATAACGAAAAAAATAATTCCATACATCTTCTACTGTCGATTCTGCTGTAAGGCTGTGTCGAAGACATTGACGTATTCCTGGTTGTACATCTACTATGTTATGACTTCTTGTTCTACTTCGGGCGGCAGATGGAACAGAAGACCAGCGAAACTTATTTTTGCCGAAATAGTTTTTATCCCTTAGTTGAACTTCCTCGCTATCGGAAATACTTTTACTTGCCTTGCGCTTACGACTCGGTTGAAGACTTGACAAAGGTTGATCATCTTCATCGTTAGATGAGGTAACTTCTTCTTCAGATTCTGAGTGGTGTGACTCATAAATCACGTGATTTGGTTCGATATCCTGATCAATATCACTGCATTCACCATCGCCATCAGAGGCAGGGTCATCATTATCCTCTTGTGTAAGCCACTCTTGTATTTGTTGGTCAAAACGTTCCATTTTGTTAGTAAAATGAAGACTACACCGAGAAAGGAATTCACTTTCTATAATCACACAATAGGCCGGGTGCGGTCACTGTGACCGCTGCAAACTTTTAAACAATAAAAACTCAAAACAAAAGACGCGTGCGACTATTACTAAGCCGGGCCTCGTACTAATCGCCTGAGTTGCACCAGGAGGGGCAAAATACCATCGAATATTGGAAGAGTATAAAATTGACAGTGTTGCACCTACTGGGGTCATGGTGACCGCACCCGGCCTGTTAAGGGTTAAATGGTAGGGAAACATTAGATGTCGTTTTGCAGCTTTATATTTTGCAAAGAAGATCAAAATATTAAAAATAATCTATGAAATCATAGTTTAATTTTGAAGGACCTCTTCAGTAGTACCCCTCTCAAAAGAATGCATCCAAACCGATTCCTTGTTTACCTGTGGAACCTTTTCATACATTTAATTTCACTCTTTAACTTCTGATATCACATTTTCTCTTTTATACATTTTTAACCTAATTCCATTCTTTATCTAATAAATATACAAATTCTATCGGCTTATAAAGTCGTAATCCTATAGATTTTTTTTGTTATGAGAGAAAAATATTCATAAATTAGCCTATTATCATCAATTCTTTCTGTAATAAAAGGTGTCTCAGCACCAAATTCAAACTTTAAACTCGAATATCTCAGGAAGCAACAGGTCTAGAAGGAGGGGTGGGGCGTTCAATAGCTCATTGGTGCGGATTTTTTAATCACCATATCCCAGTGGTCTGGCACACACCGCGCTTACCCTGTGGAAGTGTATTTCTGCAACGGTTTTTCTGTTAGTGAGGCACGATGCAAGTTTTGTAATCATTTTGAATCTGGCATTTTAATGATGGGCCCAGTTAATCAAGTTGTGGGTAGCGAAGTTCAAAGCGTCAGGATGTACACTAAATCATTCAAGTGGACCTCGAAATAGACCTGTGCAATCAATTGAAAACATTAACCGCATCGCCGCTACGGCCGAAGAGCATCCACGAAGATCAATTAGAAAACATGCTGCCTCTTTGAACATCCAGCGTTCGCCATGATGGAAGACATCTTGATGGTGTAATATTCCATACATAAAATCCACATAAATGTACGTTAATTTACTCTAATTAAAATATTATAAATACAATAATTGGTTTTTTTATATTGTATAAAGTTTTAATTCCACACCGAGGTGTCTCTGTGTTTATTACACAATATCAAACATATATTTAGTTTCTAGAATCCTGGCTTATCTAATATCCTCACTTCTTTCTCTATATCTTGAAGGTTCTCCATCTTTTGTAGGTTACATAATAGTTTGTTATTCATAATGGTTACATAATTTTTAATGGAACAAAAGAAAATGGACATCTCACGCGATATCTTATCAGCTCTAAATTAAATAATACATTACAAAGGCCAGAATATTTACAATCACACATTATCACCGATAACGATACTAACATGTATGTAGTAGCAGTGAAATTGCATGATGTATCTAATCATGTTATAATATTATAAATGAATTATACTTCAAAGTAGTTAAATTCTATCTCCTGCAGAACAAGTTTTTTTTTATGTAAAGAAGATCTGCCCCATTTATTATAACCAACAAATGTTTATTATAAGAAATATATCAAATTTAAAAAAAAAAACTTTGCGTCAATAAAAGTAAGCAGTTTTATTAAAAGTAATTATTATTTATTTCCAATATTCTAGCAATCTATCACATATCCATTAATGTGAACTATTTTAGATTATTTATTTATTTTTAGTCTCTAATGTAAAAACACAACATTTTTTGAATTTATTTCAACAGGAGCAATCTCTTCCGCTCATCCAAAACACCAAAAATTTAAAAGTTACTGTTGTGGAAAATCCCAACAGACAGCCAGAGAGCCATTATAAAATTAATTAGCTATAACAGTAAAACAATTAAAAATATAACCATATAGTAGAAATTATTCTAAAAATAACTAATTAACAAATAATTTTGACATCAACATAACATGAATAGGAAAAAGGGATAAGATATGAGAAGAGATCAATTGACTTTGCGTTTCAATCGAGTTTATTCCAGAGTTTGGAAGCGCGTACATTGAAGAAGTTCTCATAGAAGGTAATATTATCGTTAAAAATGCGGAGAGTGAGAAGGGAATGAAAACATATTCCAACGCTATGAGCCCGTAGGGCTTTGTTCAACAAATTTGATATAAGACTGACTACAATGTAAATTGTGCTGATCACGTATTTCCTTTCAGTTGAGATATAAACTTGGTAATATGGTCATATTTTCTCAGGCCAACACATTTATTTATTTACAAACTTTTAATGTACACAACGGACATATATGGTGGATTATTGCTTCAAGAAAGATCTCTTATGGCCATCTAGAACGTCAGCCCCGCTCTATAAGCAACTGAGGAGCCTGAGGCTCTTGTAGAAAGGAGTCTCAGGCTCCCCAATCTTAGTAACTTGGAATTTAGTTGGGTTGATTAACAGACTCATTTCTTGAACCTAGTCATCAATCAAATAGAGATTTGCATTAATTTTAGAAATAGCATTTGAAATAGTAGAAGCGTATGTGTACATGTAAATTTGCAGATCTGCATATGAATGATAATTAGCCTATAATATCTAATTAATCAAATACTTTGAACCATCTTATTTCTAATAATACCAAAACAGCTATGCTGCCATGATCTGATAATTATTTTTTCCACAGCCGACAACAAAGTTGCTAGATTACTCGAATAACACTGTAGATAAAATGCAGAATTTTATTGTAGGAAATACCTCTTTCTTATACTGAAGATGGATACGCAAACCAGGTTCTTGGCTATCAAACGGCATCACATGGACGTCCACTTCATATATCGAGCCCGCCTCTTCGTATAAGGCATTGTACTGCTCTGCTAAATAGTTTGGTGCCATACTTTCAAACTTTTCAAAGTACTGACCTTTGATGTACCTACAATGAAATTCAATATTTTTTTTTCGTTTGGTTCAATTTATTACTAAGTTCGAAAAGTTATCAAAACTCGAATATGATATTTATTTCCCATACATCAACTTCTACTAATAAGTAGATCTATACTAACAAGTAAATAAGATACCATTTTACAGGAATATTTTTCATTCCAAACAATTCCGAACACCTGATGAAGTATTCATTGTTTTAAATTTCAATATTGGTGTAATATTTGTTACTTTGATATGTGCCGTCTTCAATAAAAAAAATTGTAGAAATCAGGCTTTAGGCAAAGATGTCTATCTTCAAAGAAAATGTTTTATTGAAGAGACCAAAGGTCAACAGATGGATTGTCTTCAATGAGCCCAATAATAAACTACAGCCAATGTGTGGACCTTTATTATTATGGCACTTATTACAGCAACAAGCTTTATTATTTGACGTATGGCAAAATGGAATCAAATTTCACCAAATGGCTGAAAGTAAACTGTTAACTTGTATCAATATTGTGTGACTTACTCAACGTCATGGTTTTTTTTCTGTAACACTGCTAGAGCATTGTTGATAGGCTTCTTAATAAATATATAATGCTTCTTTATTATTTCCTTTGGTATATATTTGTTATAATCTTTAACAACATCTTCGATTGATTTTCGCTCTTCCTGCATAATACGGTACCTACAATTGAACATTTTATTATTCAAATATTAAAAAAGTTATTTTTTTTATAATAATTAATTAAATACTAGTTTATTTTAAACATAACCACTCCAGTCTGATAGGTAGACATGTCACCAGTAATCACTCACGCATAGATTTAGATATGGTCCAAGGTAGAAATTTACAATGTGCAGTATTATTACAATTCTTATTGTCATTGTTCGACTTGGAACACATTTAAAATAAAATTACATATCAACAACAGTGACAGAATCATTGGTTACTCTTCCTGCTTTTTGCCAAAAACTAAGCAGTCATGGTAGGACAGGTTTTGTAACACAACAGCGATAATCGTGACACACAAATACCACTTTAAATCAGCCTCAGTAGCAGATAATGTAAAATTTATTTTCGTAACATATACTTTTTATCTTAATTTGTTTTCATTCCAAATTCTTTTAACTCAGTCAATATAAAACTTGAATTTATACACAAAGTTATTAATATTTGTGATTAAGTTTCGGAGCTGTATGGTACTTAATAAATTTTATACATACTGTTACCTATTTTGAAATATTACATGGCGCACCCTAAATCTTTCCCAAAAATATTTTTGATAATACTTACGTTATTTAAAGATTTTTTTTCATATTGAATCTACTTACATATCTGTGGTACCTAATCCTAGAACCTCTTGTTTATGTTTGGTGTATACAATTTCAGGTACAGCACTCTTGAGGACGTCATTCCGCACTTGGTGAAAATAGTAGTTGTAAGTATTAATGTCTATGACCTTCAAATACGGGAGGTGTGGAACCTAAAACATTTTATTAGCGAAACCCTTAAAATGGAATGAGTTATTAAGAACAGAACAGATATACAAGATGAAACTGATTTACTTTATGATTAAATTTTTTCGTTCACCTTTTTTTATAAAACTATAACAATTTACAATAACGCCCATAGCAAGCCTCAGGTTGAGAACAGTATGGACCAATAAACAATTTTGTTAATGGGAAATGAGATTTCATAAGTACTTTTCTGACAAAAAAATTATTTTATTCATTTTAAAATTCAAAAAATTAACGTTGGGTGTACAAAAATTGTATTAATTTGAAAATACTGTAATCATTATTAATGTATAACATGTATATAAATAACAATTTTTTGAGTAAATTTCAGAAATAAAACAATTCTTCATCATGAACCTTATTGAATAAAATCAATGTTTTCTTAGTTATGTTGACTCAAGTGACAATTGTTGAAACAGGTGTATTATTAACGTTGTCTACAGTTATAATAAAAACTAAATTATTATAAATTCAAATTTGTACTAAAATTGTATATTTCTAATCAATATATAATTAGAAAACAAAATTAGTGGACAGTAAATAAAATAACGACTATCGAAGTTCTATGCAACAAAAAATTCCTTAACATTACTTACATACACATTTTATCACTTTCTAGACTGAAACATTTCTATTTTTAATGCTGTAAAAATAAGCAGACTGTTGCGAGAATGCTGTAATTAAAACTAGAGAAAAACAGGTTCTATGCGGTATTAAAAGTTTATTAACACATATCGATTAAAAATTTAGTAAATTAAAAAATACTTGCCTTGTACCTAATTCGTAATTCATATGTAGCATTTTTGTCAATATATGAATTATCAGCCAAATATAAATTAGCATCTTTTAACCTTAGACCGAAGAGGGTCCTGGTAATAGGGGCAATTTTCAGCTGCCTGCATAACTTTATACACAAATCCTCTGCCTTCGTAGTTGAAGTACATATTATAACCAAGTTATTTCCATTTACCAAAATAATATTTAAATTAAACGAATCCATTATTTCAAATGGATGAAATAGTCACTTCACTATGCCATCGCTACAAGTTTTAGAGTTTAGATTCCAAAGTCTTTAATAATAAATTAAGCTTAGATGCAAGAAAATAGAAGTAGTGACATTGGACGCCCTTTAAAACGTTTTTTTTTTCATTAATCATGTAATTTCCCGACGTCAATTTACATTTTTTTAATATAAGTACCACTCAATATAAAACAATTTTCAAAGGCATTCAATCATATTTTTTTTAATATAAAAATATTTTGACAACCTCAATAGAGATTTGTAAACATAATAAGTTATAGACAAATCAAAATGTTATAAGGGAGAAAACTTCTATTATCGCTGGTGTCAAGAATCATATCTGTATATGTGTAATTCAGGGTAACGTGGCCAGTCCTATATTATGGCGAATCAAAATACTTCAGTGATGATTAATTATATATCTCAAAATAATCTGATATTAAACGATAGCTACTAGTACATATCAATCACTACAAACGTTAATCTTTCTAAAAAAAAATAACAAAACAAGCATTTTTAAAGTAACAATTTGAATCTAACTCACTTTTTTTAAATACCTATAGTGATCAGGTTGCAGTGTTTTCAATTTTGAAACAATGATGTGTTTCTTGTTTTTCCCATGGGTGTAATCTCTTATCGGTAATATAACCTCGAAATAAAGTACAAATTAATAAATGTCGCCAGATTTGCATATGTGGTCATATTATGATGCTGCTAGGTAAGTTCCCCAACTGTTTATTAATGTGATATATTCACATACGTTCTGCGCGTATTTTTCATAAAAATGATAAATTAATATACTGCACTTTACGAAAACATATGCATATATACCACCTCCCTTACTGTCGTCATATGTTACAGGGCCACTATAAACAAAGCGAAGAATCCAAAGGAATATTAGATTCCAGTTCGTTGACTCGTATGTATCTAATGTAGGAACAGCTCAGCATTGTGAACAAAAGCAAAATAACTGACTACGCTAATGACAATTTATCCTTACTTGAATGGCTAATTTATTGTAATACCCAATAAGATGGTTAATAAAAATTTATTGTTAAAGATCTCAATTTCGAAAGAAAATTAAACATACGTTTAATAAAAAATTTAGCAATGATATATCTTTTTATATTGATGGCTAAAAAAAATGTGGCAGTATTGTGAATCATCCTAGGTTGAAACCTTTAAAACATATGTACTTCGTTCAAATATGTTAAAAACGCAATTATTATATGTCTCGTAATTATATATATAATATAGAACATTTTTTTACAAAATTTATCAAGTATGGGTTCTTTCCAAAATTTTAGTGTTGATATTAATCAATAGGGATATTTTACTTTTAATTTTATGTTTGTAAGTCTGTATTAGGTTTATTATTTTCTTACTCTTTATCTTTTTTGTCCGCTATTTATAATAAAATTTTATTCTGTATTTATTACCTAATTTATTTAGGATACTTTGCATGCCGTTGTAAAAGCACTATGTTCAAAATAAATATATGAGTATGCAAGGCTAAATTATGATTTGTTAAAAGTGTTTGTAATAATATTTTTTCCAAATAATATGTAGATATTGTGTAATTCCTTACATTAATAATTATTCTTCGCTTTATTGTATTAATAACTAATTTTACTTTCGCTTATTGTTTTATATAGGTTTAAAAGGCCATGAAATTTGATTTCCAGTAAAGGTATTAATAATCTTAGTACAATTTTAAAAAATTATTACCATTATTTGGACATTATAAATATACCACAATAACAGTTTTATTTTTCGTTTATAAGTTATGCTATAGTTCTAAAACATTATAGAAAATATTCTGCCATTGAAGGTTTAATAACTTCTTTATTTAAAAAAATCTTTAGTATATTAAAATAATCTTTCTTGTGAAATATTAAAGTGGCATATTTTTAGAAACATTCATACGTAGTTTTCACGTCATGTCCTTTATCCTTTCAATAGTTTTTTGTTAAATCTGCTTTCTTTTACGCATGTAATTTTTCTATCCATAAATATTTTTTTCCATCTATCTGTCTAGTATCTATATCTTTTTCACAATTTTGGTTTACCGCCTAGTCTGATTAGGTTTCATATGCGATATCGATACCACGATTTATATTATTTTAATAAATAATTACAAGGTAAATATAAAGAATTTTATATTATCCTTTTATATTTACATACGTTTAGTTAGGCATATTGTTTAGGTTTTCTTATCACATTATTGTCTTTTTAACTCTAAATAACCGCACACGTGTGGCCTTGAATTTTCGGTTATTGTCCTCCGGGTACAATTTAAAATTATAAGAACATGGTTGACTTTATTCAGAGATTGTATTACGACCCTTGAAAATTGTCTACTTATAATTCTGTTCTTATAAAGAGCCAACAATGCTAATATTTTGGTACCGTTATTTCCAAACCGATTGCTACATAGACTTGTATTTTTTACTTACATTACAAGATGTTTGAAACTGAAATGTGTACAGTAAAATTATGAAATGTAGTTTCGCAAATAATATAAGATGAATTACTTTATCTTAAATGAATTTGTTTATTTTTAATCGATATTGGATACTTTTAATATTCGATAATGGTATCCTTTGAATTACTTTAGCTATTCCAAAGTATTAAGCTTTTACTTATTATCAAACATTTTCATTAGTTCCTCAGAATGGGTGACGACGAATGGGACGAGTCTCCCACAGTTGTAAGTACCTATTTTCTTACCATATACTTTAACTACTTTATTCTAACATTAATATAAATTAAAATTATTACTCTTAAATTAATATTTATCCATTAATACTTGAAATGTATAAATATTCTTCATTTTCAGTGTGTCTCGACTAGCACAAACAGTCCCGAAATTGATTCCGGATACTCCCTCTCCAAAGGGAGAGGTTTTACTGCTTTTGAAACTGAAGGTAAAATAATGTTTTTTCAAAAAGATATATTTAAAAAAAATTAATATAATCCTAAAAAATAATCTTAATATTATCATGTAAATAATTGTGAAAAATGTGAAGTGAGAAATATGGCACGTACTATTATGTAGTTTGTCATAATGTGGTGATTTGATAAGATTTTTTCATTGGTGTCCATATGCTTCACTTGTTAAAGTGTATCATAAGGACACCAATGAAAAAATGCCCACTTTTTACATCAGAGCTGACTGATTTCATTTGTACATAAAGAAATTTTAATTTTTTAACATGCTACTAATAATTGTGGTATATCTAAAACCCATGGAGTACTGAAATTATTTGAGAAAATATTTTCATAAAAAAGTGGCATTTCATGCCATATCTGCTTTCTAAATGCATCGAAAACATTTACTCATCTCAGGTTTGCTATATCACAAATAACTTTTATCCTTAATTAATTTTTAACTGATTAAAAATAACTACTTTTATTTTGAAATACTTATGTTATTTATCCAATAAGTAGTGCTTATTTTTGTACATTGAAATCGTTATTGATTATGGTGTGGCCAAAAATCGATTACAAGACTACTTGCTTAATGATCTATAAAATCTTTATACCCTTTGCAATTGTATGCAAAATTACAATATTTTACGATAGATCTAATGATTTCTTATAAAATACTGACTAAAACATCAAATAAACCTCAGATATGAGAACCACAAAAGAATGAATGAAAAAAGTTTGCAGAATGAAGGGGAAGGCAAGGAGTGGGGATCGTTTACTCGCAGAGTCTACATGAGCGACTCTTTACGAGTATATATACCAAGTTTCAGCTTAATTGTGTCATTAATCTCTCAACTAACGTCAATCCAGCAACTCTGATCATCGACTATGGAGAAAATTGAGTTTCAAACTATCAAGTTCCTGACAAAGCAAGGGACATTGCGCAAGTCATATTGAATGAGGTGTCATAGGTTTACAGAGACCCTTGCACTAGTAAAACTATGGTTTACAAGTGGCATTCTTCATATCATTCACAATTCTTCTAAAGAGGCATAGATTTTATCGAATAGGATTCTCGCTCAGGATGGTCAATCGAGACCACCTCCTGGGACATTGTTGAAAATGTTGTAAGACTTGTATTGGAAAATGGTCGAGAAAAGAAGAAACAGTTGGGAAAAATGCTTGGAATATCTTCTACAACCATTTTGAAAATTTGCGATGGCTGTCCTTCACAAGTGTGGCTTTCAAATATTGCAACACCTTGCTGCCTTGGCTCGGCTCCCTGCGATTATTATTTGTTCCCAAAAATGAAAAAGGAGCTTCCTGGAAAAAAATTTAGCTGGGGAAAGAGGTCTAGTCAATGAAATTGCATATTTTCAAGATAAATATCTCAGAATATATTCAAGATAAAAATCTGAAAATTTTTATGAGGGTAGAAATAAATTAACGGATAAATCTGACAAATCAATTAGGGTTAAGGGAGAATATATTGAAACGGAAAAATAGCCTAAGTTTTTTCCACCTTAATTCCATTCTGCAAATTTTTGACCTTCACTCGTATTTTGCGTTCAGTGTATTTCTAAAACCCTTTTATCATTTTATACCGTATAATGTTAGAAAAATTAATACGTAACCTCAAAATTGTTTAATATTATTTTTACTTCCCACCCAATAAGCTCATTAATGTGTTCATAGTTTAAAATTTCTTTGTACTCTTAATATCTGCATTTTTCTTAATATCTGCTGTTTGTCCCTTGAATAGCATCGCACCCTAACTATGATAAAAGAAATAGAATACAAGAAACTATGCATGTAAAAGGTGAGAATCGTATGATTGAGCTAGCTTTTTGAAAGAACTAATGAATTCACTTTATAATGTTATTAATAGGATTTATGTAGCTAATAATAATAGATATTTTTATAAAGTAAGTTTGTTAGATAAATCTGATTGAATAACAAATTAAATTCAGAATTTGAATATTGATTATTTGCAAATTATTCCAACAGTCTTAAATGCTAAAAATAATAGTATTTTGTGAATCAAATAGTTATTTCTGTCTTCAATCTTTCATGAGGGGCCTGGTTTCATTGCAATTTATTTTATACATTTTTTATTTATTAACACAAACTTGTTTTTCTAATAAAATACTGTGGAAGCTCGTAGTAATGTGAAACAGAAGGTCAAGAAAAATACTCTTAATGATATTTATTAATGTTTTGAAAATTAAAATGTAATAAAAATATAAACATTAGTCAATTTTGAACATATTAATAGTGATCCCATAAAAATATAATGCTTAAGATAACCATTAAGCATTTGTGCTTAGTAAATCAACACATGTAACTACACTTACCGTATTTTGAGCTTATTGTAATTTGTTTCACTTTCTTTGTTTTTCGCAATGTTAGCACTGACATTAAACAGTGCAAACATTGCAAAATTAATTTTTTTAAGTCTTTGTCATTGTACCACACTTCCTCAGTTACTTCTTTCAAATGTTAGATATTTCCAAGCTTTCCAAACTGCTCGAATTTTCTTAGTTACAATAAATAAAAATTGCAACTACATATAAAATGGCTACTATATAAATAAGAGTAGATCATCATATATAGTTTGTTCTTATTTTATATTAATATATAAAGATAGAACAGTATACTATATATGAAGAATTACTTACAGATCTTTCTATAGAAAGGAGTGGATTATAATGAAATTATGCATTTTAAGTTATTTATGTCATTACTGGAGACGCACATTGTCATGTTGGCTGTATTACAACATTCTATTTAATTGTTATGGCTCAGATAAATTAGTAAACTTACTGGGCAAGATGTAATACATCCCCACACCATTATACAGCAAGGTTGTTTTACAGAGTGGCTAAGACAATCCTTGATGTTCATCTTTCCCGCAGTGCACGCTCTGACTGCCTTCAAGTTCAATTTATTTTTCTGAGAATTCTGCACATTTAGTTCTTTGTTTAAAAGATTTGAAATATAAATACAATGAACAATATAATATAATGAAAAATATACTGTACCTATTGTAATTCACAAGTAACAAAACTTACCTAAAGAAAAAATAACATATATACTCACACAAAGCTAGGTAAAATGGATTAGCCTGTTTGACGCATTAATGATGCAAAATTATGATTTGAGTTATGCCCACTTAGGAGGAACCCGATTTCGAGGAGCAAATAAGAGGTGATGTTTTGGTATTTTTGACTCCAATTTTTTCTTACATATTTCAAGAATACAAGCGTTTATAATTTATGATTATATGTATGTAATTGCTGATACTTTGTTGGCATAATCTGAAAAAGTTTACATTTGGCGTACAATCTACTAGTAATTTTGACCTGAAACAAAACAATAATTTTGATCATAATTGTTTGTCAATGAACTAAAAGAAATTTAAGAAAAATCGAAAGTTCATTTATATCATAGAAGAAAAAATTCATTTTTGACTTCAAAATGTTTCATTTCTTTATTAAAAAGCTATGAAGACAGTTTAGTTTTCAGATACAAAAAATTAAAAACTGACTTTGTATCTGTGTATATATGCTTTCATTCACTATACGACCATAAAAAATGTTGATAACCTTCTTATTCGCTGCCCAATAGCATTATTATAATATTCATCTATCAATTTTATGATCCAGAGTGAATTTCTCTCTGTCCACATATACATCTAACAACTTATTTGAACCCTAACCAGACGCAGCAAAGTTTAAATTTTACTTGCATTGTAGTAAGCAATAAATGTTTCTACCAGTGGTAATGCAATGGGTTCATGACATCACCACTCTCGATTTTGCATAATTTTTTAGCACTTATACTATCATTGAAAATCTACACCACACTCAACATTTATGTATCTATTTCTGTGAAACTTTGTCTCTCAAGTCTTGGCAGTTTGTTTTCCGTTATCTTTACTTCATTTCGGAGAAGAATTCGTTTTTATCTTTACTAGTCAAAATCTAGTTCGAACTGATGTTAATCTAGGTACATCCAGGTATATAAATATAAAGCCAGATAAAGACTACAAAGAAACTATTAAATTTTGTGCTAGTTATGCACTAATATAAACAATTGATTGGTGGTTTCCGCCTTATGCCAGTCGCACCAACGGTCTTTTCCGAGTGAACAGTATATATAGTGACCCCCCCAAAAATAAAATAATGCAATTTTTTTATAAACAAATTTTTTTTGTCTGTATATCCTTATTTTTATATATGGTAAGAATAGAATAGGAATATTCTATTCATTTCTGATTTTTATATTGTATTATGTATGAAGATATTTAGAATCAATTGATATTTAGAATCATATTATATAAGGATATTTAGAATCAACACTTTAATGTCACCTCATTTAATAAAGTGGGTACTTGCTAAAAGCAACTGTGTGAAGGATAATCCTCTTACAGCTTTTTAAATGTCTATGAATTAATCATTTATTATGAAATTATAATATACTATTTATAGCCGAGCAAGTTATTGCCAAACTAAAAATCCAAAATTTTCACATCTTCCAATTGATGTGGAAATTATTCAAAAATTATAAGAGCTATCTAGGAATAAAATTAGTCTGGAAGAGACATTCCATATTTAACATTTGGATTATTTTAAATATAACACTTTTATAGTTTATAAAATTGTGTGATAGAAAATAGAAATATCTTATAGAAATTCAATCATTTATGCTGTGAACTTGTATAGATCTTGCACTACGAGGGTTTGGTACACATTTATGCGCTTTTAAACGTTTAAGAATACTTGGTATTTCTATTAAATTATTTAGAAGTATTAATTTTTCACTACACGAATATACTATATAATATATATATATATATATATATATAATGTTTTACATGTAAAATCATGGTGGATATTTAAAAAATTATCACATCTTAAATCATCGCATACTTGCAGATATAAAGGTGGGAACATATTTTTTCAGTGTATCTGAGACATTCTATCTAAAATTATGAAAAATATTTTGAGGTTCTTATTTTTAGTCATTTCAAATGAAATAGTTAACACTACGTATATATATGAAATTAAAAAAAAATGGTGGTGTCTGAGAAAAATGGCTATGACACAGAGACAGGAGAAATGTGAGTTACCTTGTACAGTTGTGCTTTTCCTTTTGAGCTGTGGTTTCTTAAAAACGTCTTTTATCCAATGACGTATTAAATAAACATGTTATAGATTTATAAAATGAATAAAGTGACTATGGGTAACATTCGCACACGTACTGTAAAAATAGGTATTTATAGTCAATAAAAGAAATAAGTGTAATAAAGACAAGAATATTCTTGCGTTTTAGACGGAGTATTAAAAACTTGCAAATCTTAATTTTTAGTAAAAGACTCACGAGTGGGAGAACACAGAGGTAGAGGGGGAAGGGGACGCGGGGGAAGTCGAGGCGGCGGCGATGGCGAGAAAGGCGACAGAGGACATCGAGGAGAAAGGGGTAAAGGTAAATTGAAATAATTTGTTTTATAGATATCTAATGACTTGGTGACTTTATGTACTTGTGATTTTTAAAATCGTCACCACTGCATTACATATAATTTGTATTACTTCCAAAGACTTGCTCTGGCTTTACTCGTCTATTTTTTTCCACTCTCTACTACAGGTTGTATTATTCAATACTGTTGTAAGAAAAATAATAAAAATGCTTCAAGTGAATCACTTGCAGACCGTCTGTAGAAAATTTCTTGTAGAATTTCTAAATTTCTTCTAGTTTTCATATACCACTTGGAATAATATAATTAACCTTATAATAATTATATAATTTACATAATTGCTTATATAATTTTCATAATTACATAGTGCATTCAGTTTTTTACTAATATTATTAAATTAGTTTTATTTAGTGCTTACAGTTTTTTACTATTATTATTAAATCTTTTAAATTGGCTTATTGCTTAAGTGATTTTAGTCTATTCCTTTAAAAATAATTAAATTTTTATTTGATCAATCTTCCGCAAAAATAGAATGGCACTATTCTATCAGTCTTGATAAACAAAAAAAATACTTGTTTTTCAAATTGTGATACTGATAAATATATGAAAATAAGATATGTATTTATCTTGTATATGGGATTATGATGGAGTATAAACTTAAAACTGTTTAGCAAAATTTCACTTTGTTTAATAAAATTAACAAAGTTTGATCTTGTAGTATTATCTGAGTGAAACTACCGGGCCTAGTTTGCAATATAATTTAGGCTTTTGAATTTGAAACTTCTGAGAATAATTTGCGCAAAGCTTCTTTTTGTTTGAAAATTGAAATACACACAAGGACATATTTAGGGGAACGCAAAAAAAAGTAGAATACAATTTTTTCTCATTTCTCACTGGCCATCTATATCAGTATATGTAATTTGAAAAAACAAGGATTTCAGTTGAATTTTATTTTTGACTTTCATGCATTTTTTTTAGTTAAGGATCTGTTAATTTCTTTATTGCATACAATATTCAATATCGAGTACTATAAGAAATTTTGTAACATTTTATTTTTGTTGTTTTTCTCACAAATTTGTTATAATTGCGTTGAGGGAACATTATTTAATAAATTTAAGTGATAATGCTAGATCTCATTGTTACTCAAGTGTTGAAAGCTGTAACTTTAAAATTGAAAATGGTTACCTTTACAATGAAGTGACTCAAACGTTACGAGTTTCCAAGTCATGTGATTTTTCACAATGTTAAAGGATACCGGCAGACTAAAAAGTATACAAGACATAAAGAGCAAGGTCGCAAAAAAATAACAACAGAGAGGGACGATAGGATAGATTTATTGTAAGCAGTGTCTTAAGAAACTTTCCGTTTTTTTCCTGAGGTAAGAACCAAGTTTCAGGACAAGTGACAGTTAGTTCGACAAGTGACAGTTAGCACCAAAACCATTAGAAGAAGACTTAAGGCAGCTGGAATAGGTACATACTGCCCGCCAGAGAACCCTTAGTCACCGCAGGTCATAGAACAGCTTGGTCCAACTTACAACAACTCTTTCGCGCTGCAACTGGGATGATGACACTTGAGCAAAGGTACTCTTTACTGATGAGTCCATATTCTGTTTTAAATCAGATGATGGAAGGGTTAAAGTACGGAGATGACACGGAAAAAAATATGCTCAGTGTGACATGGTTGGAAGAGAGCCTTATGTGGTAGGTCAGTAATGGTATGGGGTGATATTTCCTTAGCAGTACGTACAAAGCTGCACATAGTAGAAAATGGGTCCCTGACTACGGCAAGATATGTCATGGACATTTCAGAGCAGATTATGGTACCTTTTTTCCCATACATTGGAGATGATTTTCTTTTAATGCATGTTAATATGAACCTCACACTGCTGCGGTCGTTTCGGAGTATCTTAATGAGATCGGAATTGAAGTTTTTGGGTGGCCAGCACGCTTACCACAACTTAATCCAATAGAACATGTGTAGGATAAACTGTGAAAACAAATTAAGCAAAGAAATCTATCACCAGCTAACTTAAGGGACCTCAAAAGTGCATTGATGGACGAATGGAACATAATGCCATAAAGTTTCATTGACAATTAAATAAAAAATATGCTCAGAACAATGCAGGTAGTTTTTACAGCAAGAGGTGGTAACACTAAATACGGACTGTGCCACCCATTAAGGAAAAATCATTCTTTAGAATAATATTGATTAGTATTATATAATATTGATAGATGATTCCTTAAGGTGCTGAAATTACTGTTTCCAATTTTATTTCCGTTAAGTCTCAATTTTTTGGGTTCAAAAATGTTAATTAATTGAGTCAATTCAGTAATATTACAAGTCCATGATTAAATCTGTTTTTATGTAAATTTGCTCTAAATATGTCCACGAGTGTATTTCGTATCATATTTAATGTAGCAATTGCACAGCAATTATAAAAAAATTTGTTTATTATATAAATTTAATTCTATCATTCGTTTAAAAAATGTGAAATAAAATCAAATTACTTTAATAGTTCATTTTACTGAAGAAGTTTTCTCTTCAATTAAATGAAACTATGTGATGAAGTATTATTTCTACTTTATTTAAATTCTTTTTAATTCCAGTTTTATCCTTTTATGGTAACTCCTTTATAGCAAAAATATTTTTAAGTATGATCAAAAACCTTATTACTAGCTCACTGAAATCATGTGGTTTTTTATTCTCTATATCTATTATGTATCTCTTTTTATTTCTATTATTCGCAAAGTACTGAAATTAGAAAACAGTTTTCAATATTCAAAGTGAATTTTTTCCAGATAAACATTCGCCCACGAATTGTTCAGTTTAATGGTATAATTATTTAAAATTATATAAAGTGTGGCTAAGTATGGAGGACTGAATAAAACATTCTCCTAAATAAAAAAATTTTCTAATCTAAAAGCAGATGCTTTTCTAAATAGGTGTCTTGTTTTTGTATAATTTATTAGTTAGTAGTTGTAACTTTTCAGTTAGCATCTCTCATGTAGAGTTCTTCAATATTACATTGCAATTTTTGCTAGATTTTCACAGTATAGTTATAGTGTTTACCATTTATTTTGTCTGTTTTATATACAGTGTCATCCATACATTGAAAATAAATTCTTAATACTACTGATCATTAGACGAGAAAAATTTGTGTAATCATTTTAACATGGAATAGGACGAAGCCTGCCATAAGTTGAACGGATTAGCTGCTTCAGTCACTAGAGCAGAAGGATGGGATGAAATCTGTCAAGACTACAATGCTGTATTATGTGTTTTCAAAATCTTGCTTCATCCTAAAACAACCTAGGGCTCTTGCTGGATGGAATATAATATTGAATAATATGGAATATATTTAAAATTTTGATAATCGGGAAAGCAGCTTTCTAAAGCATATGCTGAATATGCTTGATTCATATAAATTTCATATAAATTTCTAAGAAAATTACATTGCTGTAATTTCCCTAGAAACTAATATGAACAAATACTGAATTATAGAATGTGAAAATGTAGGAGTTGCTATATGTTCCCAAAGAATTCAAAAAGATATTTCTGTTACACTTTGTCACATCTTTATGCTACATTAGTGTCGCATATTTATTTTGTCACATTTAAATACTGCATTCAGGTAAAATTCAATATTATACATACCTTGACATTTTTTTATTTATTACAAATCTTGCAAACAAAGTACACTACTGTATAGATAATAGACTTTATTGGAGATACCATTGTAATTTTTTGGAACAAGCATACAAAGCATCATGATAGCTTTGTGCTTATCCTTTAAAAAAGAATCTATCTAAACTTTGAAGTTCATGTACTTAATATTTCTAGAAAACGGTGTACGCGGACGCGGCGGTCGTGGCGGTGGACGCGGAGGTGGACGTGGACCGCCACGGGATGGTGATGATAAGGAGGCCCCAGAGAAGCCACGTGAGGTCTACATCCCGCCTGAGCCCACTAATGATGAAGATGAAATGTTCAGCAGCACTATCACTTCAGGCATCAACTTTGATAAGTATGACCACATTACTGTCAAGGTGTGTATAACTCCACATTTGAAATTTTTAAAGAATGTGTTAAAGAAGAACCCGATTAAACCGAGACTTAGTATGTGTACTAATAATGAGTCTTATAAGTACACCTTGAAAGCTCCCTCTAAAGTGAAGTCTTGATTTTTCACCATGACCCAAAATTTATAATGGGAATTGAAAGATTTGAAAATTATATACATTTTAACTGCCTATCCAAAATGATCTAAAAAAAATTACTAATCTGCTATATCTAGATCATATACTAAATCTATTGGTATCTTAGAAAAATCCATCTTAGTAATTTTCTTTCCTTCATTTTTCTTTTTCAATACTCTGAGGCAGATTGATCCGTTAATAATATAACTAATGACTAAGACGTATTTGTTGCTCAATAGTAAAATTATCTCTTCAATGATCACTTGTGTTTTCCTTTGAATTCCTAGTCAACAGTTTACTATTGAATTTTTACATTTTAGGTGACAGGTGAAAATCCACCTAAAGCCATAGAGAGTTTCGACACAGCCGGATTAAGGAAGTATGTTGTGGAGAACATTAATAAATCAGGATACAAGAAGCCTACTCCTATACAGAAGAATGCTATCCCAATCATTATGGAGGGCAGGGACCTGATGGCTTGTGCACAAACTGGTTCTGGAAAAACTGTACGGGAATATTGTACATTTTTTATAATTGTGCATGGTGCAGTTATACACTTTAAAACCTATGAGCAGTAGTTAATAATGAAAGTCTAATTTTAAAATGACATGTAAAGACGGATGTGCTCGATCTCTGTGTGGAAAACATCACCTGTTTGTCTGTTCAATTTTAGTTAAATTATAATTAGTATGATGTTAATTAGGTTTTCAGGATTATACTGATTACTTAACATTCAAATATTTAATGTTAAATTAAACCTGGCTAAATAACTTGACTATTTGGCAAATACTTTAATTAATTCTTTTATACATGATTGTTTATCGAATATTATTAAAATAATTTGTAATTTTTGTATAAATATTTGCCTCTTTTTTCATAGGCTGCCTTTCTGTTGCCTATCATAAACACCCTCCTCCAAGAACCCAAAGACTTAGTAATGGAAGGAGGTTGTGCACAGCCGCAAGCGGTCATCATCTCGCCCACTCGAGAGTTGACACTACAGATATTCAACGAGGCTAGAAAGTTCTCACTCGGCTCCATTCTGAAGATATGCGTCGCTTATGGTGGAACTGCTGTACGGCATCAGGGCGATCATTTGTCAGTATGTATTCCATTTTTAAGATTATCCAACTATTTATATCATCGCATCACTCTCCATCCAGATAGGTAGTAGCTAACGAGTATGATAAGATTATGGTATTGATTGATGATTATTTCTTTGCAAGAACACTCTTGTGTAAGTAGTGTCATTACACATGTAATTAGAATGCATTTATAGACTGATATCTAGTATTTAACAGAAAACTGTTAAAGGAGTTTGGCAGAGTTGTGCTTAATTGTACGAAACAAATTGAGATGTTAATATTAACATTGTACAATGGGTTGCACAGGTGTTGGAGAATAATTTTAAAACTTTCATGGCAGGACATTTCCATTTTGACATTTACTTGTGTACAGGCAACTAAGCAAGCCCCGTGTCGTCTTTTGTTTTCCTCAAGTTTTCGTGCAGTACTACTTCACTATCATATCTTTAATCATATGAATTGCATTCCAATACTGGTCAATCGATCTACAGATATCAGATTCTGTTCGTCTGTAAGGAAAAAAATAAAATCATCACAGGTTTATTAACAAGGAATAATTTAACTGTTTTAGTGCCATGGTTTTTTACTCATATATACTTAAAAATGCCAAAGAAATCTTTTGTTTTTTATGTCATTTACCCTTGCATCGAAAAAAAACTGTATCTCTTCCAAAAATTATCCAATTTGAATAATTTTTTTCTTAACAAAAACTTGTACAAGGATAATAAAATACAAAGAAAATTATGGAAATATATATTGTGAACAAAAATTATAACAAAAACTGAAATCAAGGTCACATTGTATTCTTCACAACTTGAAAAATGATCACTTTTGCTCAAATTATTTTCGTATTCTGACATTATGGGTTAAAAATTTTCTTTTCCTGGATCCTTTTTATATTGTAATTACTAATAATATTATAATTTGAACTTTATGTAACACGTAGAGATATAAAAAATTAGCGATGCGTGCGAGAGCGACCTCCCCTACCGCGCGCTAAACAGCAACTGATTTCCCAAGCCCAATCGTGTTCATGGCAAATTTAGTTAGTACACGCACAAGCGCGATAGCGCTCATTGACACTCAAACGGTAAATAAAGGAAAAAAGGAAATGAGGGAAACAATTTTTTTCTTAAATTGAAATCATTTAATCGTTTATGTTGCTTGATTTAATTTACATGTTTTATTGAAGATTGTGCGTATGTTTTGGTGAGGCTTGAGGAATTGGAACTTTGTTCACCATTATGACTCTGTACTTGTCTACGGTCTTGTTCGCTATGAATTCCAGAAAGAGAGGACATAGATCAGGATACTTTAAGTATGGCTAAAAATATGGGAAGCATGATGCTAAACTACAGTTAAATGAAAAATAAGACAACTAAAGATAACATATTGGGGTAGGAATGTGAGTAAACACAAGACAATATGGCTGGGCTTCACTCGGTTGTCTAGAACTGTAACTCTGTATGTATGTATGTTGGATAGGTGCTTTATCTGACAAATTGCTGGGCTTCACTCGGTTGTCTAGACGTATAACTCTGTATGTAGTATGTATGTTGGATAGGTGCTTTATCTGACAAATAAGCCACGATTGTGCTAATAGGTGATATTATGACTGCACGTACATAATTTTATTGCATTCAATTAAATGATTGTTTCATGTATCGATAGTGAACTTTAGTGCATAATTCATCGTTAGACATGTAAATTTTTCTTGAGAACTATATGTTACATATAATTATTCTCTTTCTTTTTCTAATAATTGCGTGTTACTATTGAAATGTAATGCCAGGTTAGTGTTGAAATGCCGCTTCTATGGTACCTAGTTTATTTTTCAATTAGTTGTAAAATTCATAATTAAATTTTTGCAGAAAGGTTGTCACATTTTGGTGGCGACACCTGGTCGGCTGCATGACTTTGTGGACAAAGATAAAGTTTCCTTTGCGTCAGTGCGTTTTGTAGTGTTGGACGAAGCAGATCGAATGCTCGATATGGGCTTCATGAAGGAAGTTGAGAAGATGATGGACCATGCCTCTATGGTCAAAACTGTGAGTAGCAAATTTATAGTATTTGAATATTTTTTCAGCTTAAGGGCCATGATGTTTACCATGTTGGCTGCAGAGTTTCTTGTCTCTTTAACCTTGAATTGTTTAATAAAATCTATTAGCTAGTGTACTGTTGCTCACATGAGGTTTCCAAATTGACATTTAGGACATAGTTTTAATACATATTGCCTCATAAGTAATAAAATGTGCATAATAAAACAGAGTACTCCGCTGCAGGGCTAGGCTGGTGAAATGGGTTCTGTGTTAATGTTTATTTCTTTAATTAGATTGGGAACTAATGTAAACCTACCACTTCTTCGAGATTTCTCGAGTGTTGTGGACACTCCTTAAACATGTCTTGTGCATAGAAAGAGCACAACATTCTATCTTCCGTTCAGTTAGCTAACGAGTTTTGGCAAGTAAAGGGTAAACAAAATATTGAAATTCCTCATGATAAATGTAATGGAAATGAAATGTAATTTCATAACTGTCAACTTAGATATGAAATCAAAGTATTTTTGATTTTATCTGAAAGATACTATCAACTTGATTTATTGAACTCTGGTTGTTGTTTGTCATTCAGTAATCTTCTAAAAGCAGCCCTCTCCATCATATTTGCAAGTTCATTATCAATTTCACCTTAGAATAATCAATTTGGATTTCTTCACACGAATCTTGATTCAATTGCTCTCTGTATACCTCACGCTTACTCTAGCGCAGTCTTTCTCAAAATGAGCGATAGCGCCACCTTGTGGTCGCTTGAGACCTTCATAAAAAATAAGAAAGTAAAACATGTGCAAATGTTAAAATTTAGTTTTTTATTTTATTCATAGTGAGAATTTTTTTTCTTTTTGTTAATTGACATTCTATTTATGGTTGGGTCTTTGGCTACCCTTGGATTTACTGATTTTAGTCAAATGATGTGAAAATATACTTTAATTAAAAACAAGTAGCAGTGAAGTTATAAAAATTGAATTAAAAATGAGCTTTCAAAATTAATGAACGAGATAGAGTAGAGATATCGCCCGTCTCATTTGCTCTTGCTAAATACAAGAAGCATTACTAAGTATGAGGTTATCATTTCAAATTGCCGTTCTTGTCTAAACGTTAAGTTTAAGCTTTTGAACTCCTTTCATTGTTCAGATTTGTATAAATTTTTTTCATTTCTCATTAGCTTTTTAAATACACATGATTACACTTGACAAAGCCTTATTCTATTGGTAAATAATCTTTGGGACCATGGTACTTTGTTTTAGGCCAGAACCATTCTAGTAGGATGTGCTGGCATGATGATTACTGAATTTAATATAGGTATGGAAATTTGATTGTTTAGTGGCATTTATTGAAAAAAAAAAACATTCAAGTAGATAATTTTCAACAGCCTAGTGATGGTCATAATAATTGAATTTTTTTACAATTTTGAAATATTATCATTTTAAAGAAAACTCTTCCGTATATGGCGCATTAAGTGTTTCAAAAGTTTTTAAAATTACTTTATTTTAAAAAGGTGACACATGCGCTACAGTAATAATTATGTTCGATCGTACCTATGTGGTTTAAAACACACCTGCATAGATAGAAACATTTAAACATCAATACCCATTATCCAAATATATAGTTGCACTAATAACAAATTTTTTTTAAATTACTTTTCTTATATTCTTTAAATTATTTGTACATAAATTAACAAAGATGAGATACACGTGAATTTTACAAAGTTATTATGTGAATTCTATTAAAGAGATAAATCTATCTCTTGGCCAACATTGTTTGCCAAGGGTATTTGCATTCGAAAGTAGTTTGTTGTTTTATTCTTAACAATGCCTTTCACATTTTAATTAACAAGTTTGTCATTGGGCAGCAAAACGCTGTAAACGTAGCGTGACGTAATTTAGTATGCACGTTTATATCCATCCATACCGGAGATACAATTACAACTTTTTTACTCTTCACATTTACTTTTTGCACTAAAATTTGAAAATATCTAGAAATGTTTAAACTTCAATACTTATGATAACAGTTTTCCAAATACAACATTTTGCCATCCGACATAGATATATTCATAGTTTAAGTAGTAAATAATATTTAATGATAAATTTTTGTATTATATTTTTTATCTTTATGATTAATGTACAAATATGTGTTTTTAAACTTAACTTTGTGACATATGGTTTATTTGTAAACAGATTTTTCATGTTATAAAATAGATTAGCAATAAATTACAATTTGTAAATTTCAACACTCAACACAGCAATTTAACCACGTGCAGGACGAGAGCGCTTTAGTGATAGTATATTTCCTATTTTCTTTATGTAATTGAAGGAGAACTTATACTTAAATCTTGATGTAACAAAATCTCAACATTAGAATAGTTTTTTCTATATAAAATGTTTTTGTGACACATCTTTGTTAGAGATTATTCGACTTTGCATTCCTTTGTCACGAAATAATCTAATATACAAATATGAATACAAATTTTCAAATATTAATTCTAAAAAAATTAACAAAACAAAGTAAAAGAAGTAAAAAAATAGTATAAGATGTTTAAAATTTGGGTCGTTTTAAAGTTTCGGTTGTAAAGTTTTCATTTTTTAGCCTTTTTGCCACAAGCACATATATATATAAAATTCACACCACTGTCAAATTCACACCAAGCGCATATACATATGATCGCTGGCGTTGCCACTTAATTATATGGTAAGGGTTGGTCAACAAAGCTTCTAGGAATTATAAATGAGTAAAGAAACTAACAAAGACTATTGTATTATGTTATTTATAAAGTCAATTATAAAATAATTTGTAAAAATAATAAAAAATGCCGACATAAAAGTTACAATTCTTATGTCAGTGGCAGGTAACGTCACGCGCATGCGCCGCCAACAGTTACTGCATGTGACCACTGTGTTGATGTGAAAAATAATACATGATTTTTTTTAAATTTTGCTTTTGGTCATTAATCAATTTCAGTAATGAAACACAGATTTTATCGATTTGCAAAAAACCTAATGGTTGCAATCAAATTTTAAGCATCATCAAGGATGTCGATAACCTTTGTATATTTTTAACACATAGAATCTGTTAAAATAATTTTTAATTGGAATAATAAATATTTAAATATGAAAAAAGTTCAATTAGATTAAAGACAAATTAAAGCTTTAAATAAAATAATATAAAAAAAATTTTGCTTATTTTATTAAGACCAATTTTAAAATTAATAGTATAAAATTTATAAAATGAATGTTAATTATAATTGTATGAAAAATTTTAACTAATTTAAATGTTTATTTAAATTGACTTTAATTTATTTTATCTTGTGTATCACAGCTTAATAAGTAAATATTTTAAATATAGATATTCTCAAATGTTGCATAATTATTAAGAAAAATTAATTAGAAATGATACGTTAATCCATTTTAAGAATATTTAATTGTTTAAGAAATAAATTAAATTTTTGTAATTATTTATAAAATTATAAATATTTTAAAATTTGATAAAACCTATAAATATTTTATTGGACAGGATATAAAATTAAATATTAAATAAAGTATTTAATAAATTTAATTTAATTTATAATTATTAATTTTCTATAAACTGTTCAGCTTTTAAAAAAATAATATTAATTTAATTTACATTTAATTATTTCTCTAATATATCATTTTAAAGCGTATACCGTAAAATATTTGGAGAAATAATGACTTCATTCACCATTTTAAAATGTCTGATTGAAAAACTGGAGGGGAATAATGAATCTAATTATAACTATTCACTGATATATGGATATGCGTAGAAAACCTATCTCAAGTTTTATCTGAATCTAAAAATAATTTTTTTAAATTCAGATAAAATGTTTATCAATTTCCCGAGTAATGTAACTGGCCGAATGTTTATTAATGTATATGGTACGAAACATACATCTATATTTCAAATGATTGGTGATGATAACCATTTTTGAAATGTTATATATTTGTGTTTTTTTTTGTATTATATATTTCATATAAAGATCATGTAGATTTCAGAATATTATGAAATCCTGTGGAAGATAAGGCAGAATTTTATGGGTCACAAATATTACGTATATAAAAGTAATATTTCAATTACGTCTATATAAACTTAATTTTTGTATATTAAATGTATTTTGACAGGGAGAACGGCAAACATTGATGTTTTCCGCTACATTCCCCGAGGACATCCAGCGTCTGGCGGGCAAATTTCTGCATGACTACCTGTTTGTGGCCGTCGGTATCGTTGGTGGCGCCTGTGCTGATGTCGAGCAGTGCTTCCACCAGGTCTCGAAATACCAGAAACGGGAGAAACTGAAGGAACTGTTAGAAGATGAAAGTATGATTTTACATCTTGATTATTGTTGCTAATTATAAATATATTTTTGTTTGTTAATTCTTATTTGTAAGTAACTCTAGTTATGATGTGATTAAAAGCAAATTAGGATAATCAATTTAATTTAAAATAAAAAAAAATAATAGTTAAAACTGCTTTGATAACCTGTTTTGATAAAAATATTATATTTACTGATTGTTATATTTAAACTATATATAGGCTATAGGATATGCGGCTGACCCTATTAATATTGTAGATATGTAATCTAGTATGATATAGAAAGGCAATATAGTATGATATAGAAAGGCAATATAGTATGATATAAAAAGGCAATAAAAATGTTTCTCGAATTATTGATAACTTACAAATTTAGTTTAATATTTGTCTCAATAAATGAAAAAGTAATATGCGCAATGTTAATAAAGTTTTTAAAATTGTTTATTTTAAAAGCATCAACAGTAGCGCTATAGAAAAACAAATTGTTTGTCGTACCCATGAGGTCCATTACTCGATCTGTGTGGGCAGTAACATTCATACATTTCGCTCTACTTAATTATTTTAGTATTGAAAAGCTTATTTGAATTACATAAGAACTGGTGTGTAATATAAAAATACATTAAAATAAAGTAGTTAGCAAGTGGTAAAATGAAAAAAGTTAGTTTCCGAATAGAATATACATTTTTTTTGTTTTTTGAATGATCTGCCACTGCTGGAACTATGAGAGCGAACGGAAGGGATAAATTGTTTTTGCTTACATTTGGGCCTAGACTGGAAACATTTTACCTATTTCCTTTTACCATTAACACAAACTAATAGCAATCATAATGAGGCGAGAAACATTAACCTTTTGTATGATATGACACCCACTCTATTTTTTTCATTCAGCAAGACGTGAATTTCGTATAGTGATGGGATATGTGTTACATCAGATATTCGAAATTGACTAAACAGCTTTGTGCAGAATACAGCTAGGCACAAAATAGACCAGAGACTATTATCTCAATAGATGAATTAAAAATAACACATTCTTCATTTACAAGCTAATTATAACATTAAACTTCATTCTCTATTAGCATCGGCTCGAACCCTGGTATTTGTGGAGACAAAGCGTAATGCTGATTTCATTGCTGCTGTACTCTCTGAAGCAAGCCATCCCACCACTTCCATCCACGGGGATCGCCTGCAGCGTGAACGTGAGGAAGCTCTCGCAGATTTCAAGAGCGGAAGACGGGCTGTCCTGGTCGCCACTGCAGTCGCAGCACGTGGACTCGGTAAGTCTCGACTCGACTTTCTGATTAGATATAACTACTCAATTTGGTACTGTAAAACTTGACCAGATCTAATGGCAGTACTGACAGTTCATACCCAAGACAACTTTATAACATGATATACTAAACAATGATGAAATTACCATTTTTTTGTTCTTTATTCCTGTTGGCAACATTGATCTGAACAATAGGTTTTGAAATTACTTTATAATTGGCTTTTTTTCCATATTCATTTCCATAAAAACTGAATATATATCCACCATAACAAATAAATTGTGGAAGTAAAATATTCTAATAGCGCACTTATATTAATAATAGATGCCACTGCTCAGTCTGTTATTTTATAGTGGTTCCCCACAGCCCGTGATGGGCTGTGCCGTGTAATTGTGACACACAGCAGGCAGTTCAAGCGATGACAGCGATTTCATGTACAACGCGTTCGTGATCCCCCCCCCCACTACGATTAGGATTCTGTGTTGAAATAAGAAACTTTATAATTTAGTCATTTATGTCTCTCCGTTTGTCTTGTCACAGTCTCACAATTTTATTAGTTTTAAATCTATATGCATAATATTTTGCAAGTAAAAAATTTGATGTACTCCCCACACATTTAAAGCGGGTGTGTATAATTTTTTCTTTCTTACCATTTCATTTATTTACCATTTTTAGGGCTTCATATCTTAAACTAAAAAATGGAACTTTTATAAGATCGCTCATGTCTGTCTGCCCGTGTGTCGCAGCCGATTTTCTCAGAAATGACATCTTATCAACTCATATATTTAGCATTAGCTAATTTTTTTATGTATAAGAATTGAAGAAGTTATAAATAAAATACTCGAAAATGTTTTTTTAATTTAAAAGTTAAGTGAAGTTTCCTTTCAAATGAAAGGGCTTGTTACGAGGAATATAAAAACATTTTTTTGATAATTATAAATTGAATATTTACAAGGGTATTCTAAAAAAAATATGTGTAATTAGAGCACTCTATCCCTCTTCTTTCTGAAACGAATGAACCAAAAATCTTGAAAATAACAAGATTAGAAAATGTTGACTAGAAGATTATAGGAAAACTAGCAATTATTTGTAATACACACCTGGTTCTTATGCCCTTGAGATATATAGTAGGCAATATATTTATGTAGTAAAAAAAATTATTACTTGTAAATAGTTTAATAGAAATACCAAGTATTCTTAAACATTTGAAAGTGCCTAAGTGTATACAGAACCCTCGTAGTGCTATTTCTACTCGTGCTTAAAAGGTTTCTCATTTCTTAAACCTGCAATATATCAAGCTTCAACGAGATGTGCACTGAATCCCGTTACCCCAATTTTTCAGCTCAGCTTGAATTAGCAATTTAAAAAAAAAAGATACAGACATTGCTATGGAACTCTACTTTATATGCTATTTTTGAAATGCACTTGGCTCATTTTTAGGGTTCCATATCTCAAAAGGAAAAAAGGAACCCTTATAGGATTAGTTCGTTGTCAGTCTGTTGATCTGTCAAGACCCTCTTTCTCAGGAGCACGTGGAAGTATCAAGTTGAAATTAATATCAAATACTTAGGTCTACGGTCCCTTGGAGCTGTAAAAAAATGAAGCTTCTAAGTTAACCAATCAAGGGGAGGGGGTACTTCCTGGTGACCTAGAATCATGTAATTTGGCATGGTCTAACAGCACAAGTATAGGAACAAATCCGAAAATTGTTAATTTGTAGCTATATAACGTAAACATTTTTTTTAAGTATACACCTGTGCAAGATATAGTAGGCAATATATTTTCGTTGTAAAAAATTTCAATTTGTAAATAGCTTAATAGAAATGTTATATACCATTAAATATTTATAAATGTCTAAATGTATACGGAACCCTCGCAGCACGAGTTCGACTCTTGTTTAACAGGCTTTTTCCTTATTGTTCTAATATTCAAAGCCAATTTAACTTTCGTTCATGAAGTCTATCAGAGATTTTATTATGTTTAAAAAATATATGCCTATATTTGAATAAAAGAAACATGCATCATCGAGAAAGACAAAGGTGTTACTGTAATTATCCACAAATATTTTTTTATTTTCAGTATAGCCTTTCAAATTTATATCGGTAGAACACATAAACAAAGGGTATCAAAACTTTGGAGAATGTTGTTTAATAAATGTAGTTGGAAGTACATTAAATTGTATATTTAAGCAAGTTTAAAGGTTTGCAGAGTATATTTTTTCGAGTCAGTTTCTTAAATTGTGCACTTTGTACGATGTTATCCAAAATTTACAATTTTTTTTGGATTACCTACAGGTGCTATATAAAATATTGTTTGTCGTACTCATGTTGGTCTTGTAAATCGACTTCATGGTCAGTAACATTCATACATTTATTATATAAAAAAAATTGTAAATGCTTGTCTCTTAAAGGTAGGAAACTAAATGGATGGTAGATGGAAAAGCAAATGGGTCATACTCCATTTAGCTTAATAGCTGTTTGTCATTTTTGCCCAAACATTTTGTATAATAATTCTTTTATAAAATATACTCTCTAGGGAAAGATCTACAAATTACTTGTATTCACTTTGCATATAAGCTCCATACGGAAGATACAACTTCTCTAATTTTATTTCTATGACCTTTCTTTTAGGTTAATTTGGTAACATTTATTTGATTTAAAAAATGAAAAGATCTCTTAGAAGTGATTAATCAGGCAACAAATATGATGTGGGATTTAGATATTTTAAATTTATTTTGTATTAAAGGCAATAATATGGTTTTTTTTCCTATTAAACAAATATAGTATTAATTATCCAAGTACAGGGTTTTATTTTGCTTGTCTGGCGAGTGTATTTACCATTTTTTGTGAATCGATAAAAATAAAATGGGTTTCTTTGCAGAGAGTTGCATCAGGGCTTGCAGAATAAATGCTGTAGTAAATTTTGACTCTGAACAAAAAACCAAATTACCTAAAGAAATATTTATGGACATTAAAAATATTGATTTTCATAGAGAAATCAAATATTGAAAGAAAAGTTTATTCGCTAACCCAAAATTTTTTGTGGAAACTGCGTATATCTGAGGAGAAACTAGTTTCGAAGGTCAACAACATTTGAAGTGCAATGGTTGAACATTTTCCGGGTTATTTCATTAGAAAAATATTTTATTTTGAAAGAAAACATGTTAAAAGTTTGTTATTAAATCAAAACTACACTAACTATACTAGCCAAACCGTATTAGAAAAGGTTTATGGTATTTTATTTTAGAGCCTTAAACTATCCAGCCAAAATCTGTTGATTTTTCAAACTCTCTGGTGTAATGATATGTCTTGAAGACTAATTTCAATGTTTGGGTATATATAACCGCTAATGTTGAATGTATGTGACAAACAATATATATGAAAGTAAACTAGTTACAGAACAATGCAAATAGTTTGTGATATGTGTGCTGCTATGATTGCATGCAAACTTTTCGATTGAGTATATACCAGGTTACATTTTGATGAGTGACCAAATTTCAAGGAACTATTAGGAAAAGTAAAAAAAATGTTTAATTTTTTTTTATTAGATGATTTAAATAATGTAGGCATAAAATGACACATTCAATATACCTACATTATGCGTTAATGCTAATAGTTAGCCAGGCTCTTAAACCATTTATTATTATAAATAATATTAATAATTTTAAACCTAAAGTTAACTGGACCGGTCAATCGCCCCAGTTTGATTTTTCAAATATTTTCATAAAAGATATTCCTAGTATGTTCTCAAATATATAAAAATAAAATAGATTAAAAATTTCTTTTCTTTGCAGATATAAAAAATGTTGAACAAGTGATAAATTATGACTTACCAAAGAGTATTGATGAGTACGTCCATAGAATTGGACGAACTGGGCGTGTTGGCAACCGTGGGAAGGCTATTTCTTTCTATGATCCTGAACAGGTAGTGTTTCATTTAACACAATTGAAGAAATTAATAAAATGATTGTATAGAAGCTCAATACGTGTTAATGTATTTTTCTTAATAGGATACACCTTTGGCCGGGGACCTAGCAAAGATTTTGAAGCAGGCGGACCAACCCGTGCCTGATTTTCTATCGGGTGCGTCTGCATCAGCGTATCAAGCTCAGGGCAAATATGGAGGCAAGGACGTTAGGGTTAGTAATGGTTTATATAATTAATTTGTCATTTTCTTCGAAAATTGATAGCTTTTGCATTAGAGGTGTTATATTGATTTTTTAAAATAAAAAAATACTGATTTTTTCATACTAGGTAATCCTAGCATGCAACGAAAACGCTAGACACAAATTATCAAAATGTTTTGTACCGGGTTTCCAGCAGTGTCCTTTACCTTTGTATGTGGACTTCGGATTGTCTACAATTGAAAATAACGTCTTCTGTACTGGTAAATCAAAATAGAGATTAAAATATAAGTAAGCAATATACTGATGACATGTCTTTTTTATGACTAAAAGTTTTTATCACTATAAATATGTTCATATTTTGCTCTTTGTATATAAATTAAACAAAAATTTGCAAAAAGTAAATCTAATGATAATTGTACGAAAGGCAGGTTAAAAGTACAAAATATGAACAATTTTTTAACCAACAGTAATTAACATTTTACACTAAACTCGCTAAAAAACAAAATCTGTGTTAACTTACTACATTAATACTCATTGTTTCTATTCTTATAAAACCTTTTGTCGTGGGCCTTATATGTGTTCCAAATGTCAATATGTAATGGAGTTTAGATGGATTGGAGAATATCTAGTATGAAGCAAGCACAAAGTACCAGCATATGAATTACAACCTTGTTCAAGGGTATGGCACGTCATGAATATGAAAAAAATATAAATTATAAGATTTTAGAATGGCTATGATTTTTATGAAAAAATTTAATTTATTTTTACAAAAAATTTGCTGAAATTAACTTTTTAATTTTCAATAAAAACTAATTAGGCTCTGTTGTTTGATCTGTAGTCAGTGAGTTATTTTTGTTAGACTAACATAGTTATTATAACGATGGACGTTCAACTAATGATTATTTAGTAGGTAAGTTGTTAAATAATATTGTGACTATTGTTAAATAAAACAATAGTTAATAACATTGTTACAGAAATTAATGAAAATTTATTTATTTTGTCACGAGAAATTGTTTTCAGTTTAGCGTAAAAATGACAATTGACAATTCATCAGTTGGTTTAAAATAAAAAAAATACTTTTTGCTAACGCTGGCAATAAGTAAAATTTTAAAACTTATATCTTTTTTTTTCATAATAATGATACTAATGTGCATTTATTATTGGAACATATTATATGCAATTTATCACAACCAATAACCAATGTGAAAATTTTGTGATTCAATAGCCACATTAAGAAGTTATAAACTTCTTCATTATTACTTTAGTGTCTTTGTAATCGGTAGCATGCTTGCGAAATGTTGGAACTTTAAATTCATTGTGCCAGTATGAATAATTCTAAATGCAAACGATTTGTGTATATCAAAGAAATCCCTTGATCGTGGTTGTGTATTTCCATTAGCAGAAGAACCTTAAAATTAATAGCATTTATTTCACAGATAACCTAATTTATAAGAAGTGGAGAGTAACCTTTTATAAAATTACTGGCGCTTAATAAAACTAAGAGTGCATTCTTTTGCCGTTAGATAACAATCATAATAAATAATCTCCAGTTTTGATTTGCGATACTTGTGACAGTTTTGAACTACCTGATAAGATATAATATGCTATTTCTTTATCATCGTCACATATTCATGAAAATCTCTCGTTTGAAAGAAATATCAACTGTCAAGTTCACAAGTGATGTGATCAGCTCTTGTTACAGAATTATAATACTCGTTTGGCTACCCGTTCATGAGAAGTATAAATTTTAACCAGTAGATGAGATGATGACGGACCATACAACCTACTAATGTCACATTTAATTATTGGTCACCTTAGTTACCGAATTTTGACAATTAGTTACTTAAACTACAGACCAGACAACAGGGCTGTAGTCAGTAATGTAACTTTTTGTTTATTTGATGAAGTTTTTTGGAAGGGGTATAAAAAAAAAGTAATAGCATCGCAAAGCTTATTTCTTATTCTCTAAGCCCATAGAATAAATCTCTCTGTTCGTATAATCTATTTTGAATCATCCACAGCTCTTCAAGCTAGTTTTGAAGAGTCTTGAAGCAAAGTAAAATACTATAACAATGAAGCTGTCGTTTGAATTTTGCGTGTATTAATTAAACTAAATATTATATACTATGAAAGATTTTCCTTTCAAAGTTTACAAAAAATAGTTTTTCAATTGTAATTTTCAATTGACAGCTTAGCTGACAGAATCTACATTTCATTGTATTGACAATTCATAGTAATTCCTAATTTGTTTGTGATGAAATTTTTCAATTTCCACTTTCTGTCAAGCTTCTCTTTTTTTAGCACATCACATAATTCCCATATCTCTTCTCCGAGCTGTGGTCACTCATCAATTATAAAGCGTTCTTTGAAAGTAGTTCTAACAAAACAATTTAAAAAAATTGATGTATAATTACATATACTATTGGTTTATGATACTTTAATTATTAGCTATAGAGCGAGTATTCTAAAATGTTGTATTCTGAAAATGCACATTTTAAAATTAAATCATCTGTAACAATTATTTTTGTTCGGATGATCACTAATTGTGCTATATTAAGTTGTTTGTCGTACTCATGTCGATCTAATAAATTTACTTCATGGTCAGTAACATTCATACAATTAAATTTAATCTCCAACATTGAATCGTTTGATTTATCACTTTTATTCTTGTCTGTAAATGAATAAAATGAAATGTTAATGTTCTCTAGGATTTCAATGCTACATCCAATACGACCGCCCCTGGAGATGAACCCGAAGAAGAGTGGTAGATCTCGGTATTATTGTGGACATTTGGAACGTTTTCATTAAACTCACCTAAATAGAGCATACAATGATTCAATTAGAGTTAAGGGTGGTGCTTGTCCAGGCCTCGTGAGAGTGCAGCAGCTGTGATTGTAATGTATAGATTCGTTTACGTTACGTACTGAGTAGACTTCAGACTGGTGTGTTAACGAAGAGTTGGACAAATTATTTAATAATTTACCTAAGTACCTATGTGTTAGTCGATTGAATTTAATGCCGAAAATGGTTTTTGAGCAGAAAATCATAAATTTATATCACAAATTAACTATATGGAAAAGTTACAAATTTTTTAGACCGATACTTATTATTGTTTTGGAATATCAACACTAATAATATGATTAATTTTGGTGTACGAGAGTCACATACGAAACACACAAATACACGTGTTGTGAAATTGATGTTTTGAGGCGGTTTTGTATTCAATCCCATTTGCGAGATACACTATTTCAATATTAATGCAAAAGTTAAGTGTCTTACAATGTTGTGGAATTGACCTGTCTCTGCCATTGAAGGTATTTACTAAAAATAGATTTTGGCAAACATAAAAAAGTAATAGAAAAAAAAATATTGTTCTTTATAATTTTTAGTCTGTTTGTCTGTGAGTCTGTTTATGTGTTCGGGCATCATGTGAGTTTATTTGGTCTGGGGTTTCATCGCAATTGACTAAACAAATAGCTGGCACTACGTATTGTATGTCACAGTTATCTAAAGTTGCACACAGCACTGTTAATAATATAAATCTAAATAATTTATTAGATTTGAATTGAAAAAGAAATCAGGGACCGTGCCATTTTATCAAAATAATTCACGGCTCAACGCGCATACAGAGGTATACGAATATTATTTCCCAGAAAGGCTAATACCTTACCAGGAGCCTTCACCAAAACCAACACACTACAAGTTTGGTTAATTAAAATACCAAGAATTTTTTTTAAATTCGTCTCAACAATATAGCACAAAATAAAAGTATTTATTTTTTCTTTAAACTTTTATAGAGAAGTAATTTATTTTCAATAAAAATATATTTTTTATTTTCAATATTTTCCAATCATAATTAAATGTTTCATTATCAAAGAAAACTTCTGAAAAAACTAATTATTATTTCAGGCAAAGAAAAATATATTACAGTATATTGTCAGTATAATATATTTTTCTTTCTGTTGAATTAGTATGTTATTAAATGTTGGAAACCCGATTAGGAAGTCCACGTGTTGCATTGTACCGCTTTATTCATGCCAAAGCGCACAGCACGACGCTTAACTCGCGTCAACATTGAAATAGTATGTCTCATGAAAGGGATAAGATATAAGAAAGTTTTATTGATTGTAATTAATTGCTTGTGTGCTCAGGCACTCGTAGTATGTACTTAATTAAAAACATATAACAGAATAAAAATGAAATATTTTTCTATAGGCATCTAGTTTTTCGACACAGAAATTTACTTATTATACAATATTGAAAAAAAAACACTTCTTATTCTAGCACAAATTTATCGAGTTCAACTCAAATCTTCTGATCCGTTTTGGTTCGAATTCCATTTTCGACATAACATACTGTCGCAGGCACATTGTTTATGTTAATGTAAGTTGCTGAAAAGTAAAAAAAAATATTTCTTATGTTTCATAAAGGTCGAAGTAATATTTACACTATTACAGGGAAGAAATTATATATTGTACATGTTTACATAGAAAAGTTGGTGCTTTCTCTTCTATTGAAATAAATATATATTTTCTTGTCATTTATGAACCGTAACGAAATGTACAGTTCCTTAAGGTTTTGAAATGATGTACCATCGTATTTTGAACATTTTGTTCAGTATTTCAATCATGTAAGTGAATGATTGTTTTATATTAAAATACTCTTTAATTTTAGTGTTACTTAGACTTCAATACATAACCTCGTAAATTACACCAATTAATAAAAATTAATGATTACAGAATGTCGACATGATCAAACTCATATTTTAAAGCTTAAATACTATATGAAACTATTTGATTGTTCACGAACAATCAAATAGTTTTATAACAGTTTTCACATTCAGTGCGATGCCAAAGCCTGAAACTTCGCTAGGGATGGACACAATCTTTTTTTTAAAACTTCATCTGTTATAGACGAATGGAAACAATAATGTCTATTGATGTCATACCATTGAATGTGTTGAGGGTAATTTTTTAGTTCTGTAAAATAGGTTGTTCGAAGTTAAGAGGATTTAGAATTAGTACGATAAATACCAATTTAAATATAAATAGATATATTCATTACAGTATGTATGTTGCTCTCCACTATTATAGATTTTAAATTATTTTAATCTGAAATATTTAATGTGTAAGTTTCTCGTCACATTAGTTTAAGTGTCCGCTGTTGAGTTTTTTCGTTTATTTTTTGTTTTAAAATTGCAAACTTTATTATGAGTCTGCTGTGCAAATTCAAAAAATTTTTAGTTGTAAGTATTTTTTTTAAGTAGTTCAAACTCTGCAAAACAATTAGGTTTGTACTTAAATTCTTATGAAGGTTTATGGAAATAAGAATCTATATGATCTACTGAAAACCAGTTTGTAAAGTATGTAGTATAACAGTACATAAATTATTTTTGGGTTTTTGAAATTACATTTTTTCTTTGCCCTACTTTTGTCAATCTTTTTAAGAACCAATTGGGACCTGAAACTACAGTTATACAAAATAGCTAAATTACAGTTATACAAAATAGCTAAATTTATCTATACATGCAGACAAGCATATTATTCCTTTCTAAACAACTGTTAACACTGTAACTCTTGCTGTTTTAAATAAAAAAGTTGTATTTTAAACAATCAATCGAACTAGCAAAATATCATAGAAAAGGCCTGGTGCCTCTAGAATCTATAAAAAAATTTCCCAAAAGTAAACGATCGTAAAACCATTTGCGTTCTATAACTTTTTTATAGAAATAAATGAAACAAGCTTAAATTTTGTGAACTATTCAGAATTGTATTTAATTATGTTATTGCTACAAATTTATAAAATGTTGTAATGAAGGATTCTCTCCATGTTAATTCACTAAGGTGATAAAGACTTACATAAATACGAAACTGGAGATGGTAGAACTCAGTTCGTATGTTCGGGTAAAAAAACAATATCTTTCATCCCCCACAAGATTTAAGCTCTATCTATATACTAAGCATGATGCAATATTTAAATTATTTAAAATATGCAAATATAATTTAAAATGTAAAACTTACATGCTATTCGCAAATGACTACTCATTAACTTGTACAATAATCAGTATAAATTTATAATAATATCCTGCATCTCTAAATTTATGTTGTATAACATGATTTTACTATAATTTAATATAAGTTTATAGATTTATTTATATTCTATTTACATTCCAGTGAATGTCTAGCATTTGCTTGTTTGGCAATTCAAATTTAATGCGCTAAAGTTAACCGTGGATATTTTATGCGCTGGCGACTTAACATTTCTAGCAAGATAATTGTTGTTAAACCTATTGAATATAAACAAATGTTATATGCACTAATAGATGTACTTGATTTAATTCTATGAGCGTTTAACTTGCATTTAGATAAAATTAAACACCAACCTTTATTGTAATCAATATTTTCAGTAAAATGACCTTACATTGATATATTTTTTCGCTGTTTATGAAACAACAATATTAATAAAGGCAATGAGGCATATTAACGGCTTCGAAATGTAATTTAGATGCCTTGATGAATATGGAAAAGCTTACGGATTAAATGATGACATTGAATATATTGAACGATTTATTTACGGGTAACGATATTGTGTAACGGGTTAGTATTTAATAGCTTGTGTCATTAAGCTCATCAACATTGACACAAGTACTTTCTTCACTGACATCTAACCAACATATTCAATTTAAAAATGGCCAAAGATTCTCTTGCCAAATCTAATGAAAAAGTAGTGGAAAGATGAGAAAACATATAGCCACCAACAGTTATATTAAGCGTATCGGAATGATGTAAAATGTTTTTCTATTAAAATAGAAACAAAAGGAAAAATGTTTACCTTATCTAATAATAAATATATACGTATAGTTTCCTTCGTGACCTGACATTCTGACGTCTATCAGGAAGAGTAACTAATTTATAAATATGATGTTTGGAATAAAAAAATTGAGGATCATTTTACATCGGTATAATTTCTAAGTTTTCTTGTTTTAAAAAAAAATTCAAGTTAAATATCGTTCTTGCATTTGGGGCATAGTTCCGTTTCCGCAAAGTTCTGATTGAAGCAATCCAGTTATTTATAATCGAGATCAGAATTAGCAGTTTGTTTATTTAACGTCTCATAAATTATATTTTTATAATTCCACCAAATTTAAAGCAATGCTTCTTGATTGGTGAAACTGTGTATATGAATAGATTTATTTTTGATTTTATGGCAACCATCGTTAGTTATATTGTCTATCTTCATATAGCATCTATTTCTTATCATACATGATAATTTGTTTTAATATAATATAAGCAGAGAAACATATCTCGAGTGATATGTACATCACATGTGTTCATGTTACCCAATATATTTTTGCCGGTAAGTCATGTAGTATCCAATTGTACTACTCAGTGATATACTTGATATCTGCTCGCAATATTGCATCATCGATGATTTTATAAGCCTTCTGGATCGGGGTTCCATCATCCAGGCTTAAATTTTTGTGACTAAATGTTTTTTTCCAAGGAAACTCTTCCGCTATCTTAAATGCAAGAGCTTAAAATTAAATGAATGCAATAATTAGGTACTCAAGATTACAATTTAATTAACATGTTCATTCAATTTAGTGAACAAGTTATGACTCGTTCGCATACTGCACAAAATTTTTTCCCGTACTCCTAATATATGTTTTTAAATAGTTTGAGAAACTTTTTTGAAAAATTCATAAATAGATATTGCAGTTTTAAAGAATGTTCGAAGACTGTCAGGTTAAGACAAATTTTATTTAAACTTTCCTCACATTTAGTATATTTGAAAAGTAGAAATTGAATCAGTTTAAAAATTCTGTGCCTTGTCGTTGCTTTAATATTTATTGTTTTTGACTATTGAACATTTTGAATGCACAAATATGAAAAACTTCCACAGGACTTTTATACCATATTAATGGTCACACATACAGGTGTAAAGTTAAATACAACAAAGCTGTGCAATGTTATACTGAAGAGAATAATAAAAGCTGCATTTCGAAATATGTGACGGTTCCGGAGTTATTCAAATTTGAAAATTTTCTATAAATTTTCAAATTCTTCATACACCAAATTTATTATCAAATTTCAACATATGTTTTTGTTTATTTCGTCAATTAGTTGAAGATTATGTACTTAATCTTCAAGCGGGCAGCAGATCTTTTTTAATTTCTCAAATGGTCATAATTTTTCCTTATGCGCAGAATTTAATGCAAAAAACGGTTTTCCCTGTTTCTCTTTGGAATATCGGAACAGAATTGTCTCATTTTGGCATTGTCATATTCAACTTTACACCCTGTGTATGACATAAAAATTAATTCAATTTTTTTTAATGATCCAAAAAATATTTCATGGAAGATTACATTAAATGTTTATTTTAAACATTTTCATTTATATAATACTACTTATAGGAGCCATCTGCTAATTGGGTAATGATGAACGTAAGTTTTTTGTGAAGCTGCTAATGAACGTTAAATGTTTTTATTGCAACGAAGAATGTAAAAGTGTAATTTAGCTGAATATTAACCATTCCTAAATTCAGTTTCAGACAGTACGATAATTAAGATTAGTTTATTATTTTTGCTTGACTTCATACGAAGATACAATTGTGATTTTTGTTATAAGGTCTGAATAAAGATAATTAATGTTTGTGTATTTGAGTTGTTTCATTTCCATCAGAATCATTATGGGACTGAAGTTATAAGCCCTATCATTTTTAACATTTTGTAGTAGAATATGAAGTTAGAATATTAATAAGTCTTATGTCTAAAACTCACTATATCATAGAGGAAACTCTGGAAGTTTTAAGTTTTGATTACTAAGATCAGCTATGTTGGTTGAATTGTTACACTCAAATAAAAAAGTTCATATTATATTTTGGGATTTATATACGCAAATTGAATTTTATATGTCGATGTCGGTAAAAATAAGAGGTGTGATATATCAATTTGATTATGTAAATTTGCTACTCAACTTTTGATCTAATATGACATTTATATACTGTTACAGCCACCTTTAATTAAATCATTAAACAGCCAAAAACATAATGCGTGAAACATTTGTAATTCATATTCTTCATATAGAGCTGGTAACTCCACGATCACCACCATTTTGTAGTGTATTCGCTATTGGTGCATTAGTGCAAAATAGTCTGTGTAAAAAAGACCAGTTTGATATGGTTATGCCATTGTTCAAACATTTAATGATTAAAGTATTGCAGAGGTATATATAATAATTATTATTTTCTGATAATTTGAGATCTATTAACAATTAAGTTAATTTTCACAATAGAAAAGCTCAATTTTTGGTCTTTTATTTAAAGATGCAACTTAATGTTTTAGATGTAACAAAGACCAAGCCCTGCAACAGCTAATGGTTCTTCAGATCTTGCAAAATAATTCCAAGAACTTAAATTTTGTTTCAGACTACTTATGAAGTATGCGTTATAAATTAGCAACTACTGAAAATGGACATTGTAATAATTCAAGTTTATACACAAATTTTTTGGAAACCTAATATACAGCCTTCTTTCCATCACTATTTTCATTATAGCATTTGATTACAGAAGTTTCGGATATTTCACAAAAAAGATCAGAAAAGAAAAATAATTAGTCTGACAAGAAAGCTAGGTATCAAAAAACAAAGTGGGCTGACTTTTCACTCTCTGATGTTAATATTTTTCGTGATATTGTTTATTGCGTTGCAATAGGCTACTTATTAATTACTTTGTTTAAGTTTTAAATATTTATTATGTTTAATTTGAGATTCTAGAAGTTATATTCCATCTTTTGTCAGTCTTTTGTTGGGCGATTTTTTTAATCTTTAATTCTTTTAAATTTTAATGTAATACTTGTTACTGCCAGGTTGACTACTACAGTGTGATAAAAATGGGTTTACCTATTCCCCTTGAACTCCTAGATCCTTCTAAATCACCCATCCCAATCAATTTACTCGTCCTACTTCAACAGACAGTCTGTAACAATAATTGATTTTCAATCTAAACTAAAACGGAATTTGATCAGAATGTAATAAAAATAAATAAAAAAAGAATTCCTCTCTTTCAAACATCTGATTCCTGCACCGAAGCGGAAGACACAGTTCCTCGTAAAACCCATGCCATCCTCTTGAGCCCTCACAAGTAAATTTGCTAAAGTAAACTTGCTCCCGTCGTAATATTCGACTTCCTCATCTCCCTCCTATCCTTCCAATTCCTATGATGGTAGCTTGTAAGTTGACGGCCACATTGGATTACTTGTTATCCACGTCCAAAGAAAAGAACCCTAACTTAATTCAGGATTCCCGTTTTAAGCGATAAAATTTGGTGCTATAAAAAAGACTCATGTTGATGTCATAATTCGGGACGGAGTTAAACAAATGAGTAGAAACAGGACTTCTGTGTAGTTTTGGTCAGCAGGCTGCCAACCCTGGCAGAAAAATGTCTCTGAAAAGGTGTTGGTTATTCAGAAAACTTTTAATAAGTCATTGAGAGGCAATTTTCTTAAATAATTTCGAACTCTTCTAGAAAAGTCATTTAGAGTTCACCAATTCTCTTCAAATCTTTTTCAGACGAAATAAGACTTGTCGAATTTTTATTCTGAATTATTCTAAGAGTGGGCAGAGAAATATTTCCACCGGGGAACTGTTTAAAAGCCACTGTTTATCCCCTTTTTTGATTTAAGACTTACGTGCATTGTTTGCAATGTTACAGTTGACTGGTCTGACGAAAACTTGAGGGACTTGAGAATTTTTGTTAAGAACAAAAATTCACTGTTTAAATTTTAAAAAATTGGTCGATGGTCAACCCAAGTGCTATCCTTCGGAGACGACGGTCTTCCCCTTTGGTGGCTAAGCCCATCCCCAATGTATATTCGAGGCCTTATTCCTCTATATCAGTATCCAAGTATGAATACCCTACGACCGAACGTTTCAAATGCGGATCTTCTGAACATTTGAAACATTGCCAATAAAACCAATCGATCGACCAAAAATGCTGATCTAAACGTTGTTTTCGATGTAGCGAAGAACACCTCAGAAAGAACTACCCACTTCCTATTAACAAGGCAAAATGTATTTCTTGCAGTGATAATCATGACTCCATTCATATATGCACTGATTCGAAAGACAAAGAAACATTAAATTTGAAATGTCTGAAAGAGATATATCCTATGTGGAAGCGTCCAAAATGATCCCTTCTGTAAGGAAATTATATCAATGCCTCCTCAATCCCACCTAAACTCTCTCCTCTCCAATTGCTTCTCAAAAGGTCCTATCAATTTTCTGACCACTCGTCCTATCAATTCTCTGAGCACTCAGATCATTGATTCTCTGACCACTCAGTCTAAGAGTAAGTCAAGGGAGACTTCCGAATTCTTAATTTTAAAAATGGTTACGGTCTTAATAATCAACATTCCACCAGTTGTGCAAGTCTTGCAGTGGAATAGTGGAGACTTGCCTTATTGAAGCCAGGACACCGTTTTAAGATCTAGGGAAACTCGGAAACTTGGTTGAAACCAGGGCACTATTTTAAGATATATACCAGCCTCCGGGATGATAGTGCAGAGGGGAGGGGCGGATACACCTTTGTAGATACTTGACAAATTCCTTCCCTTCTCCCAAGTTTTTCTTGGCTCCCGCAGTTGTCAAATCAACATTTCGGCTGCGAGGATGAAATATATCGCCATCCTATCTGTACATGTCCCCCTTCCATTCATCCCGTAGCATTAGAACTATGAGATGTTTTATAATTAATTCCTGCCCCCATATATAGGAACTTAAATGCTCATCCATTCTTGGAAAGTTCACCCGTGGGGCTCCACCTGAAGCAACCTTCTAGGGGATTCTTTGGTGGAAAACCAGGATGATTGACCATGAGTTCCTGTACGTACCATCACAGAACCCGAGCTCAGTAGATATCTCCCATCGCATCCTTAACCTTTTTGTATATTCTATCAGAATTTCTAAGTAGCAATCATTTCCTCATTATTATTATCTTTCCTCGTTGAAATCTAAATATTGCAAAAATTCAACCTCTCCTAAAATATAATCTTCCTGGAGCAGATTCGGTGGGTTTTCACAATTTTCTTAAGGTAAAATCGGATTCTCTCCTTCTAATGGACTTGGATAACATTGATTGCTGCTATGAGTTTTAAAAAAAGACCTATTCGCTGGGAGCTTTATCTCACCGAAGAGAAATACCCATGGCTGCAGATCGTCCTTGTTAGGATGGAGGCTGCTCTACAGCAGTTAAAGTCCTAAAAGGGACTGATGCGAAATATAAATCTAACAAGTCAGAAGCTAACATCCTCTCGTTTTGAAAGACGTAAGACAGGCTAAGTGAATTCTCCTTAAAAAATAGGAAAGCTGAAAAACAATTGTGTTTCTACTCCATATGTCATCTGGACTAATGTGAAACACTTTCGGTCTGCTTTTAGTCTGATTTACCCAAATCTATCCACGGGAATTAGGTGGATCAATTTTTAAATGAACTTCCTCTTTCATCCGTCCCCAATATAGATTAACTGCCTATCGTCAACCACTAATGTCAACCACTTTTTAGAAGATTTCTAATGGTAAAAAATACTTTCATCATTGGTATTTGCTATCCCTCATCAACACTATGTTCAACTCTGGCTATATTCTAAAGTCTTGTAAAACGCGTGTAATAATTCCCATTCTCAAATCCTTCCTTTACAATAAATACTCTTATATAATCCACTTATCCGTAAATCCTTTGAAATATTTTGCAATATGCTGAGTTACTTTTATATTCTGATAAGTCTATAACGGTCGTAGAAAATGCTTTAAACTCTGCTCTTATTAACTTGAGTAAATAAGTAAATTCTCACTTGCAAAAAGCACAGTGGTAATCTCCTCTAGAAGTAGAATAACTCCACATATATCTATTTCTTATAACTCAATTCTTTCCAATACCAAATTCTTAGGTACGTATGTTCCTAGTCTCAAGATTATTCTGGAATACTCACATTGAATATGTCATTTCCCAATGCCAGGCTAATTTGAATATTTTCCATAGGCGGTTCCTGGAGTGTAGTGGGGCTCACACTCTATCACATTATAATGCTCTGGTATGCAGTCATCTATAATATGAGTAATTTCTTCTTGATCCCTTACAAAACCAATGCCCGATTTCGATTTCCGGGATTGTCCCGGAATTTATGATGTTGTCCAGTGTCCAGGAATATAATAAGTATTTCCCGGAAATGTAAAAAATTGCCGTAATTCTTAAAAATTGCCTTTATTGGCGTTTTCCGCGAACCTATTTATGCGATAGCTGCATTTCAGTTTTACTATCTTGATCAATGGAAAGACCGGAATCTAATAATCACGGATCTAATCAAGGCTTTAAATAAATTGCGAAGAGTCTTGGCCCAAAATTTAACAGCCGCTATCCAATGGCAATAAATTGATTAAATCAACTAAATCAAAACATGATGAACATAATAAACTAAATGTTATTGTTATTGTTAAACTAAGAAAGTTAAGATTAATCATTGAAAGACAAGTAAATATTTTAATCATTTTATTAAATGTAATTAGCTTAATGACTGTGTGTGTGTTAAATTACTGTTACTTAATGAGTCAATTAACTTTATTAAAAAGTTTACTTTATGTTTTCTTGGTAACAGAAGACAATTTTATATTTATTTTGATCGATCTAAATGTTTTGTTAAGTTCAGAAAACTTTCGTTGGGTCAAACAATTTTTTTTCCTAAACCGTTAGTAATTATTGTATGTTGATTTTTAGAGTGTAGTTTAAAGAAAAAATAATAAATAAAAGATATGGATGCTAATATCGCATTAATTGCTTTTGGTTTCTCAAATTTATAGAATCCCTCAATACGTCTATGAAGGCTTTCTTTAATGTTTTCTATTATCACACCACAATATGTAGGGTTATACATTTGCAAATTTATTATATGCATTCTTTGCTAACGAGGATCATTTGTTGTGGTAGAAGATATCCACAGTAGGTATCTTTCTCTCCTAAATTCAGATGCCCTCAGCAATAGGTTGTAAACGGCTTATGTATTCCATAAGAAATTGGATTTAAATTTCTTTAAAAATTGCTAATCCAAATTTTCTGAAAGTTTCATTTAGGATCTCCTGTACTGCGAGTAGATCCTAAATATAGTTATAGTATGAATTCCATCATCTTTGACATAGAGAAATACGGGATTTTCCAGTTGATACTAAATAGGTTTCACAAACTTTAGGACTTTAGGGTTTCACAAACTTTACCTGGAACACAAATTCCAAACTGATTGATATTTCAACATGGCTGCATCATAAAGTTTTTTGTATGAATTATTTTGACCTTTCGTCTTACCCATGTCTCTTGAAGCTATTAAATGTAATGTGTGTGTGGTGCACCTTTCATAATTAAGCAGTTGCAACTCTTCGAAGTCTTCAGATGATGCCGGAAATTTCCTTAATGTTAACATATAATTATCATGCACAATTTCAGTGTTTCCGAATGGTTTCCAAGTGAATCTTTTACTTGTTTCTGTATCCGAATGGTTTCCATATATTTTGAAAGCTTTGACCATATTTATATAATAGTCATTACAATTTTTATCAGCTTTAAACCAAATTAAGAATGACTATCCACAATCAGTTCAGCTACTTTATCATAAGTATGCATTCCTCTAAACTACTCGTAAGTCAGAATTACGCTATTTCGTTCAAATGTTTCATAATCAATCCAATGAGCTGTTACACCCAGATAGCTTTTCTTGGATGATGACTAAATACCGACAGTGCTGCACACAAAAACAACCTTTTTCATACCTTTTTTTATTTTCTACATATTCTGTATTGTTCTGCAATTTTTTTATAACATCTTTTTCGACACACAATTTTTGGTGGGGCAGGTAATTGATGTGCGCGTTCAATAAGAATCTTTCATTTGCTACACTTAATATACGTGACAATGGTATCCACCAAAAATTCACAAGCAAAATACCATGCATCGATGGTACCGTACCGTACAATACTGTATTGTCATTAGAATTACTCCCAACTGCCAAATTTCACGTCAATAGAACAATTAGAAGTGGATGAAATTTGGTTTCTAAGATTTGTTTACATAGTTACAATTACAAATCTACGTACATACAGATCGACGTAATAAGTATGTTCAAAAAGTTTGTTGTAGCATTGATACTTTCTTTCAATGTTTTCAAACACTTTCTGCAAACCGCAGATACATTTATGTCGCTTCCAGGATTGTTATTAACATCTTTGAAGAATGTTTTAATATGAATGGAACATTCTTATTATCTTCCCTAAAAAAAGATGGAGAGAGAGTTTAGCAAAAAGGTGATTTTCCTACTTTTTTTATTTAATTGAAAGAATATAGGTAAAAAGGGAAGTATCAACCAAAATTAGGGCCCGGTTGTGATTAGTTTATTAAAAAAGTTGATCTGAAGAAGTGCCCATATAAAATTGCCCTTTGTGAAGGAAGTAAAAGTTATAAATGGTTCGACTTAACTGCCATTCTTCGTGATTTCAAACACAGTATTTGCAAATACAAAGAGCGATCGACCAATTGAAAAAAAACCTGTCAGTTTTTGAGTCAATTTACAGCCATCTTGAGTCACAGTGCCATATATTAATATCAGTTTGTTATCTATTTTATGGTTATAAATATATAATAAGAATTATTTAAAGTTTAAGGTAGTTTTGTACCAGCTCACTAGAATCATTACTTAACTATTAAGCCAATAATAACATTTAAAAATGTCGCACATCTTTTTTTTTTCAACATTAGCAGCCTGGTGTTTTCAGGCCAAGTTAGAAGCTAAATCAATTAGAAAATTGGTAGACAAATGCAATATGCAGCAGAAAAAAATCAAAATATTAAATGTAAAATGTCGAAGACAAGTTAAGAAGATAGCCAATGTTACTTCCATAATTCAGGATTTAAGGGATGAGAAATTTATTAATGTTGAATCTTCGATTTTGTTGCAAGAATGTGCAGGGCCAAAAGATTTTTTAAAACGACAAATTTTTATATATAAAGGTTTGCCTTTAAAGACATTTTTCTGAAGAAGTTCGCAAATTTGCTCTCACGCTAAATTGTTTTTCACTAAAAACATATAATTTTGTACGACGAGCGTACAATAGATGTTACCACATCCACTTACTTCGAACAAATGATATCAGAAAGTAAATACTTTACAAAAGAAGCTTTCGATACTTTAAGGATAAAGTTCCAACTAAGTGATAGATCAGTTTTATTCTCGCTAGTGCTCGACGAAATGTCGATTAGGAAATCTTTATCTCGGGATCCGACATCACAAAAATATTACGAACAGGTAGATATGGAAATTACTTTTGATAGTAATTCTCTGAAAGTGAATGCTGTTGCAAATGACTGCTTGGCAATGAATGACCCATTTATACAAGTATTCATTAAGAAATTACCTGTTGGATATTTTATTTAACCAGTTTAACGGGGAACAGAAATATCATCTGGTCCAAATCTGTATTAAAATGGCAGAAGAGGTGGGGTTCAAAATTGTTTTCCTAACATGTGACAGACACATTTTAGCATGATTGAATCACTGGGTTGCGACTTCATGAAAAATCAAACTTAACATCATTCCAATGTAGTAAGAGTACAGTTCATGTTTTTATTGATCCTTGCCACGTTATTAAATTGATATGGAATACATTTGGTGCGACCAGAATACTCATTGATCAGTTTGATAGGAAATTAGATTTCAAGTTTATTGAACTCTTGCTAAAGTTACAGGAAAGAGAAACTTTACATTTAGCTTTGAAACTACTTAAGGCTTATGTCGATTTTGTAAGTAACATAATTATGAAGTAACTCGGGAGCTGATGCTTTAGACTTTTGTAGTGAAAAATTAAAATTAAATGAGTTTAAAGGATGCAACGCAACATCTATCTTCATCTGCACATTAAATGAGGTGTTAGATATTCTCAATAGCCATTCAATACGAACACCAGGTCCTGATAATACGTTACTGATTATATACTTGTATTATTTTTTTCAGTGATTCGAGCTTGAGGTGGTTACAACAATAACCATAACGCCATACAGTTTAGGACAGCCTATAAAAGACTTTTGATTTGGTAGAAATACGCGATCAAGGAATCGGTAGTTGCACACCATTGGAGCAAGTTCATATTTTAACATGCTCCAGCAATATTGATCCAGTTATGACCATAAATAATTTAACTGGAAAAAATTCTTTCGCTGAAATTCCCAAAAATGGCAGTGATTTGTACGACAAATATTTAGAATATTTAAATAAGCGAGTATACTCTTATTGGGCCTAGAGATATTACAGTGAAAGGTTAATGAGATAAACTCGAGAGGAGGCTTAGTTTATCTGTAGAAAGATGGTTTATGAATACTTTATAAACGGTTAAATAAAATATAAAATGCTTTTTGAAGAATGTACTTGAAATACAAAATAAAAATAGATATTTTGTATTTCAAATAAATCACATCTCTGTGTGCTGCTCTACAGGTTGTACCGTAAGAAGTGGACCAACGAAATGTTGGTAATATAGAGGGTTATTACACATACGAAACAATAAATGTTATTATCCTAGGCCTAATTGTTTTAGGGAAATGATTTTTTTAATTTTTGTTACTGCGCATGAAAAAAAAATTATTAGGTATTATTACTATTTCTGCTTGTTTATTGTCCAAGATGTTTAAGAGAATATTCGTCTTCATAATTCAAATGTTATTCATTCATTACTATTGGCAACATAAAAATTAAACGTTGAAACATGTGCATTTTTTCAATTACAAAACTTGAAGTGATTCTTGAACAAAACTTCTTGTAAAAAATGTAAGACAACCTTATGGAACTTTATTTCAATAACATCTACAATTCACATAAATTCCAAAAAGATATAATTACAATCGTAAACTTTAATTAATTTTGCCAAATTTATAATTACCATTAATACAATAGGCAATCTGTGCAAAGTTCTGCAATAGCTGAGATTAGCTTATAGTTTCAATATCGTGATAAAATTAGTTATGAATGTTATGCTTAAGTTTTGAAGCTATTATTTGTAAATGTAAAATTCATGGAGATATATTTACAACTCTATATATATCATTTCACTACAAAACATTGTGATTGAACCAAACATTTGGAACTTGATAAAAGAATAACCCATTTCCTTGCAAAAGTTCTTCTACAAAATTTTTATGAACACTGGTGGGAACACTTTAATTAATTAAATATATACTGTAATATTTGTAAAAATACAAAGTTGAACTGAAAATTTATTAAAATTTGGAAATAAATTTCGTCAACTAACACGCCAAGAAGTATATACCAGAGAAGAGGCAATAACATCCATATATATGTATTGTTTGACCTTGTGATTGTATTTTTTATTTTCCGCTCTACAGTAGACATCCACAAACTATTATTATATGCAAAGGTCATCCACAAACTATTAACAGCCAGCGCTGCAAGCTTCAAGATTATAATTTATCCGAACAGCATTGAAGCTAAATAAACCTTAAAGAATGTTTTTGAAATCACTTGAGAATCCAGATATAATTTTGAAATAATCACCTTTTAAAATAATACAATTTTAAAAGCTCAGATATATGATTTATGAAATTTTTTAATATATTTAATAGCTTTTAAATTTAATAAATCTGAATTCAATGTTCTGTTATAATGCCATCAATGGATGAAAATTCTCCATAGCAGTGACATCTACCCTAGTGCTGGTAATAATGGAAGCACCATCCGGTGAGCCAACTTCTTGTTCGCCATACAAAAATACTTTTTATGGTATGGGTTGGTTTGCATAGCGTCCATTCTGTACGTTTCTGTTGTGTGAATGAGTCTATAAATATGCGACTGTTTATTTCATTCTCTTTCTTACAATATATAATTGTAAGTATCACTTTTCAACCTATTTATGTTGAAATGGCACTAGTTAGTGAGATCACTGGTGGTACTTGTAAGACCATATGCCAAATATATATATATATATATATATATATATATACACTTGCATAAAAAACGGGCGGTTTTGATTTTGTCATATTATTAACAAAATATTTTATATTAAGAGGTTGTATTAATTGTAATTGTTACTGGCCGGTATAGTGTATTCTGGCTCATAAAAACGAACATTCTAAATTTGAAATTTTTTCTTTTTGAATGAAAATTCTCTTTCACTGACAAAAACATATTTTTTTGGCGGTAAATGAAATTCAACTCTTAAGTTGTTTTTAATTTGTTAAGTTTTTTATTTTAACGAATAAATTTTATTTAAATTTCTGCTGTTTGCTGTGTTAGTTCACTTCTCTTTGCTGTTCTCAGTATGGTTGAAAAAACGATAAGAGCTAGTAAAATTATTGCGCTGCTTGAAGAAGGCTGTAGCCAATGTTATGTGTCTCAACAGTATAATGTGAGCCATCCCACCATCCAAAGGACCTGGCGACAATACCAAGAAACGGGCTCCATCAGTAGAAGGCCCGGTTCTGGAAGAAAACGGTGCACTGAGCCACGGGACGACCGCTTCATAGTCAGTCAAGCGCTACGAAATCATCAAGTTACGTACGTGGATCTCAAACAGAACATCGAGGATGTCAGAGGTACACAAGTGTCTATGGACAGTCAGAAGGAGACTTCAGGCCGTCAATATACGTAGCTATCGCCCAGCTCAGAGCCCTACATTGCTCCGTGAGCATCGAGTTGCCAGATTGAGATTCGCCAAAAATTTTTCGTCATGGACTCGACAAGACTGGAATAGTGTTTTATTCTCCGATGAAGCTCGTATATCGATTAGTGGTGAGGAGCGACGTCGGCAAGTCTTACAAAGACCTGGAGAACGCTTCGCAGAAGTGTGCTTTGAGGAAATGACCCCTTACGGTGGAGGCTCCGTAATGTTTTGGGCTGGTATTAACTCAGATGACCGTACAGTTAGTTTTTATTGAAAATGGCATACTTAATGCGCCAAGGTACATAACAGAGGTACATATTCCACATGCCCAACCCTCATTAAAAGTAGTTGGAGGCGAGTCCATTTCTATGGACAACGCTCGCCCCCACCGCTCTAGAGACGTTGATGCGTATATGTAGGAGGCCGGAATTCGTCAGTTAGACTGGCCAGCTAGAAGTCCTCGATCCGATAGAACACAAATGGGATAATCTCAAACGACGCGTGAGAGCCATAAAACCAGCTCCAGAAAACATTCAGGCCCTTAAAAATGTGATCGTCGCGGAATGGGAACGTATTCCTCAGGAAATGATAAAAAATGTCGTCGAAAGCATGCCTAGCAGATTAAGTGCATTGATTTTAGCTAGAGGAGGCCATACTCGTTACTAAATTTTCAAATTTTATGTTAAATTAATAAAAAATATTCAAAAATAAACTAGCCATTTTTAATGTACCAGTATGAAAAGGCTCGTCTGTGGACTTTACATCGTTTTTTTTATTTATTCGCATTTTTAATGAGTGAAGTAGGTAAAAACGATATCTCAATAATAAATAACAATATTCTCATCATATCGCCATATAAAATGCATCAAATAATAATAAAATAACTCTGATATGGTTTATTCCTACAAGTGCCCGTTTTCTTTGCAAAATAGTTTATGTATATATATATATATATATATATATATATACACACACATATAAATTATCCAAATTTATGAGTTCTAAGTTTGGTCATCCCTTTTTGGTTGCACTTAGCCAGCAATTGGCAATCTGCATATTTATGTGTAAGCATCTTTATGTACAAGTTTATTTATTTAAAGTGCAAGCTTTAAGCTTTTTATACTATTTCGATGTCAGAGTGATTTGCTGCCCGATGCAGCGAAAAGTTTGCTTGATTGTGCTTATATTCCACATGCTTGTATTCTATTTTACATGCCTTCTTACTATGGCTCTATATATTTTACTATTTATATAAAACTTTTGGTTGTGTCTGGAATGGGGGACTACTCCTTAAGATTAAATGTTCACTTATAATTAACCAGATCTTGTTTAAATAAATGATGATTCATAGTAAAGCACAGGAAGAGAAAAATTGTCATAAATATTAGGTTGTGCTGAAGAGATAGTTATTGAAACTTTTTGATATGGATTAAGTATGCCAATACAGGCTGTGGATGCAATATAATGTAGGAAAGATTAAAAAGGGATTAATAAATTACGGCTAATGCAAACGAGATACATATCCATTTGTGAAATTAAACCCAAAATCCATCAAATGAAGCAAGCGATATGATTATGCATAAAATGCATAGACACAGAGCGGAATATTACCGGCTTCAAAAACATTCACAAAGCATAAAGCCCTACTAATATTGGAAAATAAATTACTTATCTGTATAAAAGAACATTCGAACTGATATTTGCACCCTACATGGTGAGACACTCAAATCAAGTAGATTTCAGTTCGAAACACTGAATAATTGTAAGCACTTCTTGGTTTGTAACAGATAAGAGATTTCGCTATGATTTAGGTAAGCGTAAGTTGAAATAAAGACTAGAACCGTGTACTCCAAAAACGAAATTACTTTCATCAGGGAGTGAAACTATAACTTTCAACAGATAATAGAGAAAATACAATTTCGATTGCTCTTCCGAGTCAGAGTAAATGAAAAATGTTAGTATCACTAAGATGAATTTACAAGGATACAAACAATACGAATCTTAATCCAACTTACATTCTCAAATGCAAAGGGCTTAGAAAAAATATTGTCTCTAAAAATAAAAGTGAAAATGTGCAATAAGTTATGTAATAAAGTGTTCTTGCTTTATTCATTCATACTTATGATGTAAATGAGTCATTAATTCGATTAATTAAAAATGTTGAGTAAATAATAAGAAATTCTATAATATACGGAACATCTCAAGTTATAGGAGGTTCGGTACACAACATATGGAAGCAGCATTCAATTAGTTGATGGAAGATAAAAATTAAAGATTCAATTCAGTTCACAATCAAGAGAGAAAAAACGAATGTTATGCTTCAGTGTAATTTTCTTTCATCACGTTTCAGTTAGCCTAGAATGCCAATTTTATCACACAACATGTTATGTCAGCCTACTTACAGTAGCGAAGAAGAGCAAATAACTAGGCTGATTAAAAGGATCATTCGCAGCCGACTGCCTATGCCGTTTGGATGACTATAAAGGTTATTTGTAGCCTACTGTTAATCACTAAGTTAATTGTAGATCTCAGATCAGCAGCGAAAAGCTTAAGTATCCCAAAAAAACTTTAAGCAAAAATTATTACATTGCTACACTCAGTTACATAAAAGTTTGCACCATGTCCATGTTCTTTGTGAAGATAAGATTTGGGTGTATGGTTTGTATTTGTAAAACGTATTTGAATCAAGAATTCTTCACCGATAATGAATTAAAAATAATTAATTTATATTTGAGCAGCGTAGAAATCACTCAATGAAATGCACTATTTAAGAACAAATAAATATATAATTTTTATTTAAAACATTCTCTGTTATAAACTACACTATAACTATCAATAAATCTCTACCATCAAACAGCAAAACGCTTTATGGGATTTTGCAGTGTTTCGACATAACATAGTTTTATACTCTTAGTGCTACATGTTTATTGGTATGAGAAACTTTTTTTATCTAAGCAATAGTTCCAGAGATACTAATAAAGTACAAACACTGTATTTACATACAACAAATGAAACCAAAGCGAGGAAAATTTTAGACCTAAATTACACAGGATAGCGGATTTGTAGTCTTGCCATTTGATTACCAACCTCTAATTCAATCCATTCAATACAGTCTTTTCCTACCTAATGACTCTTATTTTGCTTCATCAATTTACTCCGAGTGCTCCGTTCTCCATGTATTACTTATAACATGAGTACATCATCTCAGTATTCCAACAGAAAGATGTCATTTCCAACACTAGTTATGTTGATTTCCTCCATTTACTTTGAAAGTATCATTCCCTTTATAACTTAATAAGCATTATAATTAATGTACACTGAGTACTCTCACTAGGCCCAGTCATTCTTTCCCACATTTATATGTGTTTTCTACTATCAGTACCAGTTTTCTAACATTAATTGTATCTCTGAATTTTCCATCTCTAGCCACGAAAATTTAAATACTTAAATTGCTAGTAAAACTAAAAATGCACCTCCATCTGAATGTTTCAGAAAATAAATATTTTGTAACACATACATCCAAAAATAATAAAAACTGACAGAGAAAATAATAAAATAATTCTCCATAAAATTTTAAATATTAATATCGAAAATAATAAACTGTTGACTATGGCTATAATATTCGTTGCATGTGATCACAACAAAAACTTGCCTTCTGCGTTCCACGATGTACTCACTGAAATATATTTCGGAGTTCACATTTTAATGACTGAAAATAATTCATAACAGAGAAAGCACATCAGTGCATCTGGTAAATGTCATTTAAACCAACTTTCAACTTGATAAATTTTTCCACTCCATTTAAATGAGTTCTTGACCAAATTAGGTTACTTTTTATTCTTACCTACGCCTACCTATTTAATATTTGACATATTAGATTTTTTTGTTATGTGAACATCATGGGATTCAACACACATTCCACAGATCCTTAATTTTAGATAAATTCCAACACATTTTTGTCACTTTACACCATCAGAATATGTGAGTTTTGATACACAATCAATTCCTGCTAATAAATGCGCTTGAGGCGTGTGTCACATAAAGAATAGAATGGTAGCCGCAAGAGCAAAGTTTATTGGAACAAAATTCTTTGATAGGTGGTAAATAACAGTTTTATGAACAAGATACGAGGAATGCGAGATATAACGAATACAATGACCTTATTGCAACAACATGAATCTTTGCACAAAATCCAAAAATATAGACCCAGTGTCAAGAATTAATAATAAGCTATAATAATTATTATTATTTATAATAATTGTATTGGCATACCTATTTAAGCACTGAATACCTTATGGTGCACACCAAAACAAGTTAATTATATAACAACAAATAGCACAACAATAATAGTTACAAATAGAGAATAACATTAGAGAACAAAGACAACCTACTAAATTATTGATATATTGCAATCATGTACCATCCTGAATAACCACAATCGCATACCTAACGCTGTCAAGCAAGCCAAATGTCAATATCCATTACAGAATTAAAATACCAGGGTACAATAGGAAAACCCCACAGAATATAAGTGTTATCATAACACAATGATAAAAAATACTTTCTGAGAAAACTAAAGTTATAAGATTAAGCCAATGAAGAATTGTATAAAATTAAGCCAGTCTATAGAATTATCAAACAATATAATGAAGTGTAGGTCAAGAGCAATTCTTACTTTCAAAACAAATTGCAGCAGACCATGCTCAAAACTAATCACCATGCTCAATTTCATGTAATGAAGTTTGCAATAATAATTCTTACTTTAACAATGAATTGTAGCAGACCATGCTCAAAACGAATCACTTGTACAATTTCATGTAATGAAGTTTGCAAGAGCAATTTTTATGTTAAAAATGAATTGTAGCAGACCATGCTCAAAATGAATCATCATGCTCAATTTCAAGTAATGTTTTATGTAATAGATAAAAGAAAAAAAATAATGAAGTTAACTAATTTTGGTACTACACAATCAAATATATTTTATAGGGATTCCCTAGAAAATATAAGGAAGACTAATTTTGTGGTAATATCAACTTCAGTATGATGGATGTACTCACAATTTAAAACAATACTATTTATGTAAAAGGGTGCACAATTTTTCTATCTATTCCTTGAGGGCATAGATCATAGAAGCGCATGAGAAAAACAGTCAATCTTTGGGAAAAATTTATGAATATATGAAATTCAAGAGAAAATGCAAGTGAACCATGTTACTGCTTATCTTTTAATGTTTAAATTTCATTAAATTTTTTCTAATAAAAAGTGATGACGATATGCATTTGCTAGTAGAGTCCTTCCGTTTTGACATCTTCACACGGATGAAAGAGTTTCTCCTATAATTGTTGATCAAGAGCAAAAATTCAAAAGTTTTTAAAATCCATACGTGTTTTTCTATAAAAGTACAAATGGAAATTTCGTTTTTGTTTTTTGCAAAAATGGCACATGAAAGAAAAAATATTTCATTTTTTCAACAAAAAAAATAAAATTATTTCTAAGAAAAAAAATTTACAATGAAATTATGATTTCATAGATACTTTATGTAAAATACCATTTTCAAGCTGCAGTTAAAATTTTATGTAAATCTGTTAAGATCTGACTGAGTTATTATTTCACCCAATTTTAAAAATACAGTTTCGAGAAAAACTTATTTAAGGGCCCTCACCAGTTTAGCGTAATTTGATTCAACGAAAATTCCCTGAATAGATGGGGTGAAAATTTAGATATAATAGACACTGATTTAAATTGTTATATCAAAATCTTGATCTTTCCTGACAATTAATTTTTTGATTCATGATTTTACTTTATATTCAAAAAGCGATTCTGCTTGCTATTATGTGAGATATCTGTATAACCATATAATGAGGTATAATCCATATCATGTGGTAATCATGATCTTAGACGAATATGATGTTGATTTGGATGCACTGTTTTGCATATAGTCTAGATTAATTAATTTATGGCGTTCGCTTCGCTAATCAGCAGTAAATATAGTTAGTGAACCAACCATTTTAAAAAAAGATTCAAACACCATGAATTAATAACTACTTCAAAGCGTTGAAATGTTATTCATTTTCTATATTAACCTATATAAATAACAACTTACTTTTACATAATGAAGGAATAATCTCTTTTTTATATTTCCACTCCTCAATCAATATTATTCCTTAAAAATTCATTGCCAGCATTACTCAATAGCAAAAAGCTAAAAAATACACAATTGTATTACACAGTAATACTAAGCTAATTTTAAGTCGCAAATATTTTAATTTTTTTCATTTAAACTTGTTCTCAAATATATTCTAGTAAACGCGTATTTGCCAAAAAAAATTATAAATACTGTGCTGTAATAATTATCACGGTATCATAATTTTGTTAACAAAACGTTTGTCTTTAGAACTGTGTCCAATACATCTTGACAATATCATGAGTATGAAATTGTCAAGATACATCAATTTACAGCTTGACAATATCATACTCTATTGTCTCACCAATATTATTAAGAGGAAAGTTTTGTCTCACTGTTTGTATGTTTGTTTTATTAAAGATTCAACAACTACTAATACAATTGACATTCAACTTAATATGATAGCTTGTAGTTTCTAGATTTCCACAGGCATATAGTATGTACATATGTATGTAGTTGAGATGCAATTAATATATCGGGGTAGTTGAAGAAAAAGTCACTGATCTAGGTACTTTCGTGACGAATGCTGGGTAGATTACATTATACTAGATTTATTAACACTCTAGCTATTAAACAGGCTTGTACAATATCCTATATATATATATATACATATATATAAATATAAATTCACCAAGAAACATATAATTTACATATATATATATATATATATATATATATATATATATATATATATATATATATATATATATATATAGTTGTTATCATAAATAAACCACAATAACGGTAAGTTAAAAACTTATGCATCAAAACCAATGAAGTTTAGGTTGATTTATTAAATCATAATAAAATAAATTAAAGCGAAATTAAGATTTTCGACAGCAGAAAATGGACACGCCTAGCTCAAGAACATCACAAATGCAGGACTACATCACTTCCCTTCAACAAACTTTGTAACCCGAACATTAAAATTTTCTTCAATGTTGCTTGTTACTGCATACATTAAACTTTACCAACCAACCAAGAATATATAGAAAGTCTTACCACTTAATCCTTCTAGATTACACATTTTGGAATGATATTTTTATTATTCTGGATTGCTCAAAAATCTAGTGAACAAAAACATTGGGTACAATTCCTAGGGGTGGTCAAACACATGATAGGGTCCATTTAGGATATGTTCTGATAAATATTTAATTTTTTGCTCTAAAAATACTTGTTACTTCCAAGGAGAAACTGTGAAAACAACCACTGTTCTCAACGGTAAATATTCAGCATAAAACAACGCAACGGTAAATACCAGTATCTTAACATGCAATAATTTTGTAAAAGATGGTTTTTACTAAATAAAAATAATTATCAATTTAAGTAATTTTTAAATTTTTAATTTTATTTACTTTACTTCTATGTTTCAACTCAACTTTTATACTTATGTGTTTTTTTAATACTATCTTAAGTTCTAAATTGTCTAGTATATTTCTTTTATTCGAAAAATTTGTATACAGAAAAATATGGAAATAATTAACTTACAGTAACGACTAAGCTAAAGTAGAAAACAAACGAGAAGAAACTTAAAATGGAATTTGATTTAATCATTACTTCCCATTTCGTGCTTAGTTTTATTTAAGTTTCCAAAATAATAAAAATCTGTAGTTCAAAAATTATGAAATATTTGCTTGAAAATTCACCAAGAAACATACTATTTTTTCCATAATACCAAAAATAATGAAAAGAAATTTATATACATATATATATATATATATATATATATATATATATATATATATATATATATATATATATATATACACATATATATACATATATATATATATATATATATATATATATACCTAATATACATTTATGTTCAGTACAGACTACATATTTTTTTGAAATAAGTATTAGATATAGAAAGGTCAATTTTCTTACATAAATTTTTTGGAACTAAAAATATGAATAACCATTTATAAAAGTTAAAATTGTGATTATGAAAGAATATAATTATGAAGATGTAGAGCTGCTCAGACATCTTTGGAATATCCAAAGTGGCTGATACGGTTTCTGAATGACTAAAGCTGGAGCCAATCGGCATAAAACCCAAAACTGCAGCTTGGTTGACAATTATTTTTTTTCTGTTATGAACTACCACATAAACGGCATTTCAAATTAAATATTGAAGTGAACCCTTTGGTTATGTTAATTTGCAAGCTGTTATACTTCTGTGCACAGAAATGAATTTAAGCTAGTCGAAAGAAAAAAAAAAAGCCATAACTCTTCGACCACATGCATCCAAATACATGTCCTGGAATATTAAAAACATTTATCTACTGTAGTAGTTTTATATGGCATTTATGAGTAGATTGCATTCTATGACTTAATAAAGCAGCTAATCTACTAATTTTTGAACATGAAATAATTTAGCTGATCATCATAAAAATATAACTCTATTTCCTTATTAAATGGTAGGTGCATCCTACATCACCTAACTCAGATGGTGATGCGAGATGCACCTAGCATTTTGATAGTGAATAGACTGAAGAAAACATTAAACCACAATGCAGTATCTAAAATCAAGAATGACATATAAAAAAACTGTGTGAGCAAGTGGAGGACAATTTTTGGAAATTTCCCTTAATATTCTCCTGAAACAAATTTCCATAGAATATAAATAATTAACTATTTTAGTACTCTTCAAATTATACCTAAAAATATACTATATCTATGAATTTATTAGAATTATTAACAGTTTGTCTCTTATGCGTATCGATATTTCAATATTTCGAAACTCAACGTGCATAATTTGCGTGACGACCCCTTAAAATGCTCCGTTGCACAATGCCATCTTTGCAGTAAAAAAAATTGTTACCCTTTTGTAAGTATTCATGTGTATAATTACAAGTTATGTATTTAAGAAAGTAAACTCACCTTTTTAAAATTCTACTTTGGCCTAATCTTAAATATTATGCCTACCCTGATGACACATAATTTGCTTTAATATCAAAATTAACATTATTACATAGAGAAACTTACTTTTAAATTTTAATTCCTTAGTTAGCTGCTTGTAAACCACGTATAAACATATCCATATGTATTTATTCGAAGAAATAAACGCTGTTATTCAATTTGATTTTAACAGTTTTAATACAAAATTCATTTTCGTAATAAAAATGAAATACAATAAAAAAGTATATGTAACATTTTATAACAACTTTAAATGCTCTCAGCACTTACATAAAGCTATTCTATTACCATATTCTTAACAGAAATTAAAACGTTTATACAATACAAATGTGACTAGCACTTCATCTTAGACTCTTGTGCATATTAAAGTTACATAGAGAAACTCTATGCTTAAGTCATGAAGACATAACTTGGTAAATAATATGCAACAAAGTAAGTACTTTTAAAAGTATCTAAAACCAAAGATATACAATCATTCCAAATTATATAAAAAATTCAAAGAAATATCTCAATATTCCAAAAGTTATCACTGGTTTTATAATTATATACATATACATTGAGTGTACCTAGTCAAAAATTTTGTATAAAATACTTAAAATATACCCTGTCAAAAATTCATACATATTCATTCATTAGATATGTGAAAGTGCTAGGCTTACCTACTTTTTTTTTATTATGCAATAGAATAATATAAACTGGTATAAACTTGTAAAAATATTGCTCGCATATTGCTCTACATGATTTCGAAAAATAGTTTCAATTATAAAATACGTAATTAAATATACTATTCTTCATTAACCAATAGTCGGTGCTCCCGGGGATACTTCACTAGCCAATACTGCACGAAGCTGTAATAAATAAGTAAAAATTGTGACTTTCTATAAAAACATACAGAAAATATTTTGGAAGTTGCTGAGGCATCTTAGATTTCAATAGTTGCATGTTATACATACTAAGACTTCATAAAAATGAATTACTAAGTGTCCTGGCTATGCCAGAGAAAAAATGGACCACAATTCCCTTTTGCTTATTTTAATTCATTTATTAACATATTCTGGACGATTTAATTGTATAGTCCAGTATAAAATTATATTTTGCAACATAAAAATAGTTATAAAAAATTTATATAATTGGCTTTATACATTCCAGGACATTTCTGTAGATTTTACCGTCATGTAAAATTCTTTCAAACATTACTTTGAAGTTACTGTAATAGTTTGGTTTGTTTAACTCGAAGACACTTCTATAATCTACTTATGCAATTGAAAATAAAACATAACAATCTTTAATAATTAGCAATATATAATGTGTACTTTTACCTAGATTTTCATGTAGTCTAAAGTATCTTCATCAAATTATATTAATGTAACTATAATGGTTTACAACTTTTACTCAAAAGTACACTTTGCACAGTTTGGTTCTCTTCATTTAAATAGTTACTACTCATTGTCCAGACATCCTAAAAAGATATTACATATCCTATATCTGTGTCAACACTATACCATGGTATATGATGATGAAAGTTTTAGGTCAATTGAAAAAGCATTTTTTATGCAAGTTTTGTGAGATAGTCTTAAAACATCCCATTATGTGGGCACACAAATAATATTTTATAAATTATTTACTTGATTTCAAATTTAAATAATTTAATTTTATACTTGTGAATATATGCGAGTTGACACATTTAAATAAAATAGGTGAATATAATATATGCTGATAATATTAATGAATCATGAATTATAATAATGTTGTAAACTAAACATCTAGATTATTGTTATGTTTATCTTAAAGCCTTGTACACACCTAGCAACAATGTCACGGAATGTCTCGGGATAAGTCTCAGGGCTGTTCCAATACATTGTTTCTGTGTATCAGGGCTGTTGCAATACAAAAGTCTCAAGTCACAGATTCTAATCGAAATGAGATACATGATACAATGTTGTGAGCAAAAATAGGAGCTTTTACTTATGTAATGTGACAAGCATAATTTAAAATCTCAATTCAGACAAGAATAAAAGAACTTACCAAGTCAAAAATGTGGTTCTTCCTCCAAAAAATCTAGTTAGTTTGATTACCATCCACTACAGTTTTGCTGTAAGGAATGGAATCCAAAGAAAAAGTCTGAATACTAATTGAGATGAAGTCGCAAAAAGACAGTCAATGAGGTAAGCAAATTTTATTACATTTAGACACATGTTACATTTTTACATTTACCAATACTGTAATCAGCAATATTTCAAAAATAAAAATATTTTATAAGAGCTTTTTAAATGATTTCTAAATTTGTTAACAATTAAATATACTCAGTATGAATTAAAAATATATTAATATGAAGATAGGTGCCGTTGTCTCTTTCATAGATTGTTTTGCCAGTAAACCATTCTTGTTGGATATAAAAAATATCTCTAAATTCATCTCGAACTTTACGCACATAGGTAAGTACTGGTACAGAAAATATTCAGTAAATTTATTAAACCACTTTCTGATTCAGGTCCCAATTGTCTCTGCATCAAGTTTCCATCTGCAGTTCCAAATGATCCTGGAATATATAAGCTTCTCGATTCATTATTTTTCTTAGAAAGGTATGTAGACAAATACAAGTCATAACCACTGATTCCACTTCATCAGGGTGAAGAACAATGGGTTTCAAGAATATTTAAACTTAATATACCAAACACATTTTCAATAATTCGTCGCACTCTATATGGCTCATAAATAAAATTCTTTCCACTGGTGACATACACAATCGTTGAACAGGATAAAGTTTCATTACATGGGTGAATAATGCAAAAGAATCTTCTATAACAAATACGTAAGGGATGGACCTACTTAACAAAGCTTTTTCTGGGGCAGGGGGGTATTTAATTTATTTTGCACCATTTTCTCATGTAATAATATTAATTTAAAATAGCTAAATTTGACACACCTTGATATCCTAAATTAGAAAACGAAGCAGAAAAAGAGTCTGGTAATACAGAGAGAAACTTTTCACCCACAAAAAGAATTCAGAATACCACCAATACCCAAAAGAAGGAGAGTGTTGATCAAGATTTTATCATTAGGGAAATAGTAAAGTGCATAAAATATTTACAGGAGGCTGTTAACTTCAGAGACGGATCTATGGAGGGCATGCTCTCCAATCTTCACCATCACCATCCCATAAGTACACAGCAATTAGTAATTTTTTCCCCTTTCCATTTTTACCCTATCATCATCTTCCCAATATTTTGAGACTCCTGTCCAAAATTCAGAGGCAACTACACAAGACTAGACCGTACAGATTTTTTTAAAAAATTTTAAATAAGTTTAATAATAAAACTGATAAAATTGTGTTCATTATTGTGTTACTTTATGATATTATTGTTTCATTACTGAAGTAAAATATGCATATAGTAAATAAAAATTGTATTATATCTTACCTATTCAAATCCTTTTAGAGAACTAATTATGGTGTCACAGACTTCTGGAACGATACTTGAAATTGTTTTGAAATTCAAAATATGTATATATTTCAACTTGGAAAAAGACTCACAACTGGTAAGAAAACAAAGCGTGACAGCAAGGTTGATCGAGGCTGAAATGGTATTTCTCAATACAGTCTGATCTTTTGAAATCTTTTTTCGAACCATCTGCAAAATGGTTTCCAAATTAGAAGACGAGATCTTCTGAGCTGATGTTGCGCTTAAAAAATTTCTGAAATCTGGCATAGGTTTCAGAAATAATTAAAATTTTTCCAGAAAATTATGGTGAGAGTAATGCCTTCTGAAAATAGAGTACCGTTTAACTCTGTAATTTTTTTGTTTTAATAAAAGCAATTTGTTGTCATATCTCATACTAATTTCCGTAATGCAATTGGTTTCATAGATATCGACGTGGGACGTTGTATAGCAACATTCTAGGGATAATGTGTTGCAACTATATAATGTCCCGCAACTTTGTGTGTATTAGGCTTAAGCCTAAGATATTACAGACTCTCAATCACAATGGCTACTAAAATTTTTCTTTTGTATTGTTTATTTTACAGATATTATTATTTACCATCAAGGTATGTAATTTTTTGTTATTTATTAATATAGCATTCGATTTTCCACATACATCAAATACATTGTTTGAGTAAGGATTAATAAGACTTGAACATAGTCATCTTTATTATGCCTATTTCGGCTGAATCATGAAATTTTGAGGTCTTTCTGGTTATTATTTTGACCGCATTCGTACGCATGAAATATTTTGAATGAAATTAATATGAAAATGTGAATTTAAATGTATACAAAGAGATTATGCTGTCATACTTAATGTGGCCGCAATCCCCGAGTCCTCCCTAAATTAAAAAAATTATTTTTAAGTCATTAAATACATCAATTAAACTTACGTAAAATTACAATATAAGCTCTTTTGCGCTTAGGCAACCTCTCGATCGGCCGCATCACCTTTTCTTGAAGTTATGCTTCTTTAGGCTTGTTATGAAAAAATGATGAGAGTGAAATTATAAAAATACAAGATGAAGTTGACAAAAATGCAACACAAAAACGACACCATGAAGTTACTCACTAAACATTTATCTTTTATCGATTTACTTGTTATTGCTATAGGTCTTCATTTGTATTACTATGGGGTATAGGAGATTATTTATTTTTTATTTTTCGTAACGTCTATTTAATTTTTTCATCACCTTTTCGATAATATAATATGAATATAATTAAAATAACTCATTATGCATCGTTCTAACACATATCAATTTAACACATATAAAAGTGATCGAAAATTATGTACTTTCCAATTTTACTATAATTGAATACAATTATAAAGTTTCTATAGTAACCAGGCAAGGTGCTATAAGTGCAATCTAGTTATAAATTAATAAACTTTTGTTTACAAATGTAATTTTTAGTGTGCCGTGGCAAAATTGCCAAAACGGAAACGCTAATGGAATTACTTCTTTGTCCGTCTGCTGTCTTCCACAGCACACAAAGATGTAAAAATGTTTAATTTAGCACCCAGATAGAGTGCGGTGGCCAAATTTTATAAAGCACAGTTTTGATTCCAGGGGTCAAATAAACATTTCTTAAAGCAAAATCATGCTTCGTGAATTCATGCAACACATATGATGTTTTTTTTACGAATTCATTTATACATTTTACAGAAAAACACACTTAAAATTTGCTGTTTCCCACCCTTACCACCAAAAGGATTGCTCAGAAAAATCTGAAAATATCATGAAAATTAAGAATTAGGTATAGACTGAGCAAAAATGATCAAGTTCGAAAAATTATAGCAAGATTAATTGTCATATAACATCAATAATTTAATTGCTTATTTGCTTATATCTGCTGAACCATTGGTTTTAGAGAAAAGTTTTTCAACAAAAAATATCCTTTATGATGTAAGGAACAAATTTCTTCCCAATCGAAACCCTCTCCATTCAGCTCCGCACATATGCGACGTTATACGGTAACGGCTAATTAATGACGGGTAAAGCCGCCGATGTTTACCTTTTAAGCACATAGTCAGAAAGCATTATTATAAATAATTTAATTGGAGGGCTGTTGGCACGAAACACTGATTGTGCAGTATACCTTGCACTTACCAACTTTTTCATGTGAAGTTCCCGTAGAGTACATATTGTAATCAATCAAAAATATTTATAATGTGTTGCATAAAAGTATTTTAATGATTCATAAAAACGATACACTGTTTTCAATTTTTCAAAAATCGTACGTAATACTCGCTCGTATCGTAACCTCTTTGCATTCAATAAGTTATTTTAACACGTTATATATTTTTATTTTAAAATTTTTGTTACATTATTATATCACAATTTTTACTAAAATATATACGTAGTGTCATGCAAAATGTTTGTGGTATTTGATGAAAAATGCAAATTTCCCCACGAAAAACCTCTTAAAAAATGGAATGTAACAATGTTTGATACTTATATATCCTTCTTACCATAAAAATACTAAATAAAATCTTTGGTTAACTATTTACTTAATACGCTTATATAAAACTCTTGAACTCACCATTGCAGGATGAAGCATGTGAAATACAATCCTGAAGTCAAAATAAAAACAGCTCCAGGAAAAGTTGTCAGTGTTGCCACATATAACATGTTGCAAATAATCGGAGCAACCACTGGGAATACTGATTCAAGCGCAGATGATAAAGAGTAGAATTTAGCAGCTTCTTCGGGTAAAACAATTTTTGACATAATAGACCGAGATAAAGGTGACGAAAGACCTCTGAGAATGGATATTGAAGACCCTGAAAGTGCCATATTGTATTAGCATTGTAAAACTTGTTTAGAATCAAGATAGCGGCATAACAACTACTAATTTCCGGAGATGATGTATTTATGACATAGTCATTTTTCACACTTAGTCTTTAGATTAAACACAGGTTAAAATAGTCATAAAAGAGTTGGCGTACTGTCAGCTAAGATACTATTTTTTATCAAATTAGTCATAATTGTTGATAAACAAGCAATAAATAAATTCTTGATTAGTACAATTTATTTATTACACTTACTATTGTAATATTAACAGTAATAAAACTTCATTTATTAAGACGTTCACATCTATATATACGGGTTAATAAATGTAGCAAAATTGTCCGTATCCTTCATCCTAGTTTCATTTAATTGTGAATAATGAATTTCTACAAAATTAACGCCAAATATATTCAATATAAGGAAATATTTCTCATGTTCAACATTCCGTAAGTCACAATTACATTTAAATGTTTTATTATCTTAAACAGAATTTCTACCAAAAAAACATTTTCAAAAAAAATTCAATATATTATAATAAAAGGATAATCGATATTTCTTTCTGAGAAATAATACTCTTATTGCTGACCATTCAAATACCTATAAGGGGTTCGCAAAGATGGAAGAAAATTTTTATTAATTATAATTGTCACATTTTGTATTTAGGAACCTACAGAAGTCAGTTTGTTACACCAATGTTGTTAACATTTAAATATAAATGATATTTGTCTAAAAAAAGGCTAAAAAATATTATATATATAATATATAATATATTATATATATATTTGTCTATCTGTATATTTTTTATATGTATTTGTATATCATATAAAAACTACTGATCAGATTTTCATACACTTTTTAGTGTTTTATTGCTCAGAGTACAGGAAAGGGATTAAAATATGATCAATGCTTTTCAGTGCAACATAAGAAGTCAGAATTAACTCCTCAAATGCCCAGGTATTAATTAGTGAATTGACGCAGAACTAACCAAGCTATCGCTTATGTTTCAGCCCCCATATCGGGCCTTCGCTCAATCTATGCAAATTTTTGTTGGGCTCTATATTGGGGCCTCAAGTGCTTGAAAGATTAAAGAGAAAAGTTTTAGTCTATAGACTAAACTTAAATTAGTTAAAATCACAAAAAAGCCTATCTTTTTCCAATATTGCAACTTTGTTTTACAATAAATTTTTTGAACTTTTCTTTATATTTGACGAAGTGCAATTGCATAAAATATAATTTCCATTGTTTCAATTAAATTTCACAAATAATTAAATCAGTTATAGTTTTTTCCTATTGATATTTTTTATTCTTTAAATTCATTTTTTTTATTTTTGTTTTTCATTGAATTAAAAATTTATTCAAGCAAATAGTACATGTATGAACAAAATTTACATTTCATAAAGTTATTTTTTCCATTGATGCCTGCAGGAAAAAATAAAATTCAGAAGAGGTAGATCCATAACCGTGCAAATTTTTAACCTCCGGCAAATCATAGAGAAAACAAGAGAATTCCAAATTAATAGTTATCACCTCTTTATCGATTTAAAAACGGCCTATGACTGTATCAATAGAGAACGCTTAATCGAGGCTCTGAATGAATTCAACATTCCTGATAAACTGGTTAAATTGATTTCCCTCACTCTAACTGACACGAAAATGAGAGTTAAAATTCAAGGAAACCTCTCTGAACAAGTCTAAATAGCAAACGGTGTTAGACAGGGCGATGCATTAGCATGTCTTCTTTTCAACATTGCTCCTGAGAAGATTATTAGAGATTCAAAAATCAACACAAGAGGAATAACCTTCTCTAAATCTGTAGAAATTATTGCATACGCGGATGACATTGACATTATTGCCAGAACTCAAAAAACCTCAAACAGACATTTTTAGCACTAAAAAGAAAGCCTAAAAAATGTACCTCTCAATAACCAGGTCAAAACCATATACATGCAACTTGTGACTAACTCTGTCTCTCTACGTATTTTAAAATTGGTGATTAAAAATTTGAAAGGGTGAATTCCTTCATCTACCTTGGATCTGAAATCAACACCGGCAATGATATGGCTCTAGAACTGAGGATACAAACAACTGCAGCCAACAGATGCTTTCATAGATTAAGAAGATTTTTTAAATCCAATAATATCAGAAGAGACATTAAACTACTGTTATATAAAAGTTTAATCAGATCAGTACTTACATATGCATCTGAAACGTGGACATGGTAAAAAAAAACTTGCAATTTCCGAACGAAAAATCCTCAGATTCATCTTTGGTGGGTTTTTTAACAATGGGTTTTGGAGAAAGAAAACTAATGCCGAACTTTATCACTTCTTTAACGAACCAGATATAATAAAACTTATAAAAATTCAACGTATGATGTGGGTCGGTCATGTAATTAGAGTGAAGGAAGAAAGGACGACAAAACAAATTTTTCTAGCCAAACCAACTGGCTCAGGAGGAAGAAGACCCAAATTACGATTGATGCTCCCAGAAAGAGGGCTTGGAACAGTCTGCTTGAGAAGGCCAGGGTCCACCAAGGACTGTCGAACCACTGATGATCAATTTTAGCTTTCTGCTCTTCTTCTCCATACAAACTTTAACTATGCCAAATCTCACACTCCTCCATACATTCAATTTGCTTAAAAAGGGATACAAAATATAAATGTACTTAATCTATCATAAATTTTTTAAATCTTAATGTCACAATTTAGTTTTTTTTCTGAAAAAAGAATATACTTTTTATGGCCAAAAAATTTATTACTATGAAAATTACAGTCAAAGATAAAATGGTATAAAAAACTGAGCAATTGATTAAGAGAAAGCAAAGGAAAATTAATGTTTACAAACTTTTACTTACCGAGATACATATGCCAAGTTTGAGTTGCAAATATTCGTATTGAATCCTCAGCCATAGATGATAAATATGATATCATAGATAATAATGAGTCACTCATTTTACACAATTTCTGTAATAAGGTTACACCTACGAATATTCCAACAACCAGTATGACAATACTGTAAGCATTAAATATGCTAAAGTCCGTCAAGTTCCATCCCAGCTGCATTCTAGTAAATAAGTATGATATGTTTATAAGCCCATAGAGTACAAATATATTTAGGCTGTTGGCTATAATGAGTGTAAACAGTATAGCCCTATCATAATCAGGCCGTATCTTCCAACAGACTTTAAACATATCTCTCACTAAAGTAAAGTCAAACAAAGTGGTAATTGTTCTCTGAAAAGTGATAAGCTAAATTTTAAACATTTAGTTAACAATCAACATTGTTTAAATCAGTATTGCTTCAAATAAAGTTATGCCATTGTCATTAGATTAACACATACCAGTGAATTATTTTCATGTTTCATGTCCTCAAACTTTGAATTGAGATATCTCAAAAACCAAAGATTTATTTTTATTTTTCTAACTATTTTTAAGTTCATTTCAGTAAAACGCAATTACTGTGCACAAAAATTTACAGAAAAACAACTTTTAATTAATTAGAATTTTATACCTCGAAAAGAAAAAGTGAACCATTATAGATCACTCACATGATAGAGAAACTTGAAATTTGGCATAGAATTAAAAATATTAAGCGGCACCTATCCCAATAACTAACACTATAAAATATTTATATGGATTTTAGAGGTGAAGTACATGAAAGAATTTTTTATTCCATATACAGGTGGTGTTTCGTTTGGAAGGGCAATAATAAGAGCCTCAAAAATATTTTTTTTATAATTTTAGGTTGTATATATTCAAATATATACTTCCCTGCCCTTAGTTTCAAAACTACTCAACCTAAAATTATGAAGAAAATAGGGTTTTTAGAAGCCTACACAAAGGTGATAGAAAAACTATAGCAATTATCTCTAGTAGTATCTAAGTAATCTTACACATTCATATGTGCCTATATAAATGTGTCGACAGGTTTATTGACTGATGATAATAAAGTCTGTTCTGCTCGTGCTTCACAGGTTTATTGACTGATAGTAAAAATAAACGATCGGGTATCATGATCTTCACGCATTTTCAACAATTCTGAATGTTAAATTAAAAGCTTTAAAAAAAATATCTCTTTGTACAATGTTGCTCAAAGATTAACTATTTGTAATTTAATTCTCTTGGCTTCTTTTACACATTTTTATTATTATATATGTTCATAATAAAATAAAAACGAATTATTAGTTCTCAAGATATCTCAAGTCAAAATATGGGGACAGCAAATGTAACAAAAATGATCCATACATTCCAAAATCTTTAATCGATGATATTTCATGAGAATATATGAGAAATATTTACCTCCAAAAAAGTGTAAAATATGTATATTTGTACTCACTTTAGTCAAAACATTAATTGATTCCTTAATGAAGAAGATTCCATACAAAAGAATGCAGCAATAGATTCCACAAGTTAGTAACAGCACATTCAGATAACCGAGCACGGACAGCAAATAGGAGCTTATTACCGAACCCAAAAGAGCTCCACCATAGATGGCCACCTCCAAGACTGAAATTCTGAACAAAAAAAATATATGAATAAGAATACATACATAAAATTACTAGTGACAGTAAGTACTATCGTCTCTCCCCCAGTAAACTTTAAATCTAATCCATACATAAATTACAGCCTCTTTCAAACACGAGTCACTTCATATACATAATTTCATATATATCAAAAAGATAAGGTTTCTCACATTTTATTTTTTTGAGGTCACAATATTTTTCAAGAAATATTTTCATATAATTAAATTTCTACTGCATTTATTTTACCCTCACTTGCAAATAATCCATTCTCATTACATAATTATTGATACTTGAACCCAATTTTTGCACATTAATCCATGATTTCGTTGATACTCTTGTGAAACATTTATAAATTTACTAAACTATTTACGATTTAAAAAATGTTTCCTTAGGTATTTTGGAAATTTTTAGGCAATAGAAGAGTTGTCACATCTATGTAGTGATTGTATACTCCTAGTCAGTTGTCAATGTATATTATCAAAACATTGCAATATTTCTCTTATCACTTCATTACATCTTAACCACATTTTTAGGTCAAAAAAATTAATAGACTTTATGATAGAGATAGATCAGAAAATTTGACCCACAAATCTCCTTCTTTGCCTTATTCCTGCTTGGACTTTGTAACAAAACATGCAGATTAAATAAATCTTTGATAGACCAAAGAAAATGTTTGCAGGTTAATAATGACTACTTATTAGTAGTGTTCATCATTTAAAACACAGCAACGCAATCAAATTTTAGTATCACTAAACATATTGATAAATGTATCCTATGAAGTAAATGATCAATATAACATAGTTCCTGGACCTCACTAAGACTATTGACTTGGTATCACAAACTATAGTCAAGTAAACTGAAAGAAGTCTGATTGAGTTTCTTCAAACTTATTAACTAATTTGACTTTAAACAACGGACTAAATGGGACGAAAAGCAATGTACATAACAAATAATATGGAATAATCATTGGCCACAGGAAATGGTATAACAATTGTTGATAGCACACGACAAGCTAATATTTCAACAAATGTGGCACTGAAACAGATTACATTTATGAACAAACAAAAAATTATCTTACATCTCCGTCACAATATTGTATGCTTAGTCATTCTCCATATTGTATATCTTGCCTCTTTAGACAGTATCATTACACCAATATTATCTGAAGAGACAGTTTTATTTTATCTGGTAATGGACTAGATAGTACACCTGCCTTTGACAAATAAATTTCTCAGCTTTATTTAGAAACAATGGCAATGATTCATTATTGACGACTTAGCAATATTTATTGTAATAAAATCTGATTTTTTAAAGAATATGACTCATTATGCGTGACTTAGCATTGTTTGTTTTATTAAAACATGTTTTGCACGTACAGTTTTCTACTACAAAACAATTAGGAAGGGTATTGCAATCTCCCACTTAAACACCAATAAAATAAAGTATGCAACAGGCACAACCACACATATATATTTCAGTTTTAACAAACTCATTAGAAATTCAATATAAGATAAAGACTGATATTTCATAAACATTCAAATCAACAATAAGTTCATTATTGATAAGACTATTTTTAAATGTTTAAACAATACTTAAAAATAGTTTGTAAGGCCTCTGAATGTGACGGTCTTTCTTCTGTACAAATAGAGTATATGTTTATAACAGTTAAAAGGTTGAAAGCTACAGATGGGTAATGCGAATAGTAATTATGTGAATGTGTAAAATAATTCTTCACAAAATGTAATTAAAAAGGCTTTAAATTATATTTCTACATGTTATATTCATATTTTGATACAGGAATGTTTGACTTATATTAAACATAAAATATGAACGGAATGTATCTTTATCTTTGATTATATAGCGTTCGTTCTCTCCAGAGAGAACCTTTGCCAATGTCAAGTGTGGAAAAAAGGCTAAGCAACACTGATTAAGTCATATTTTGGATATTTGTCATTGTTGCTTGTCAACAAAAGAATAAACTATACAATAAAACAAAAATTAAATAAGAAGTCGGCTAAAATTAAACAAAAAGAAGAAAATGGGATTATAATATACAGAGAGTACAAAATAAGTATGTAGAGATATACAAACAAACACAAAAACAGAAATAAACAAGGATATAAATATGAAAAATTCTATATTTTGATGTCGTTCCTTCTTATGAACTAAATGATTAATCCTAAAATGGGTTTGTTGGCAATAAATAAAAGTGATCTTATGTTGATGGGTAATTTAATTTTATATTTTAATAATTTATTGATTTAGATCGCCTTCTCCAAGCCTACAATCGCAAATTGGAGATTCTCTGATCCGTAGTCTAGCCAAATGGGTAGGAATAGAACAACAACCCAAACGCATGCGAGATACCACAAAGGATTCCATTTGAGAGAAAGTAAATGTTGAGAACAAAGGTTTTGTGGGTATAAAAAATTGGATCTGGAAATATCCCACACCCTTAATCTGGGATAGTTATCTGAAACAAATTTAGTCAACTATGGCAAGCAAGAATCAAATTTGCAATATAGAGCTGAATGAGAAATAAAAAGGACAATCTGCCAGTTGTATATTTAATAAGGGGATTTTTCTTTGTATATTTGAAAGAATAGTTTAAAGAACGTTAACCATAATTGAGCTAATAATTCATAGAAATTGTTGCTTAGGGTTCTAGATTTTAAACATTTTCAGAAAGCTTTGCATCATTGGCATGAAATACAAAGTAAATGAGAATAAAAGTGTGTTGATGAACTTAGAAATGATGAAAGAAACAACCTGCAATAGAATAGACAATGTTAATCAAAAATTGTATAATTAAAATTAGGAAGAAACGAATAAAGAGTGCTTTGTAGCTTTTGTTTTTTTTTTGCTTTAAGACATTGCTTACTATAAATAAAAAGTAGCATTAATAATGAATAGTAACAATGATAAATAATGTCTTCAATAAAGTGAAATTTGGAAAAAATATTTAACGTAATGAATACTGGCTATTATGTCAAAAGGGTCAAAGTAATTCATCAAAAAACATATGTCTAAAAAATTAAGGAATAGGATTTATGATCATCTGGAAAGGTTCTCAATGGTGATAATGAACGTCATATAATAAAAGATAAAGATTTATGATACAACTATTAACTAAAAGGAAAGTGCTTTTATCATTTAAAAAATAAACAAGTTTTATGAAGCTATATAGTTATAACAAATAACAAGTAGTTGACGCAAAATTCGTACGAACAAAAATTGAAGGATAATTTTATTCACTAAAAATTACATTTAACCAATATTGTATATACTATATACTATTGTATATATACTTGCGTGACTCCATATTCACAGAAGTTCTGAAGTTTCTGGCTAACTTTTACCATCTAAGCTGTTTTGAATAATAAAATATTTTCTGTTAAACAATATCAAAACTTTCCACGTGTGAAATAGACAACACCTCAGTTTTCACAAAGCAATACTGTCAAGCACCAAAACTAAACAAGTTATCAAAACAATATAAGCAGTGCTGAGTAAATAGGATAAGCCATAAAATGACCTTTCTTAAAAATGAGCTAATATTTCTAAGATGTAATTAGGTACATTTTGAAAAAAGGTAACAAGTAACAAACTATAGAATCAATTCAACATTACTATGGATCTAAGTAAATAGATTCGCAACATCTCATAACACAAATATATTTCACATATTAAAAATACCTAAAAGAACGATTTTCCTCTGACGAAATATCGGTGACATATGAAAATGTGGCAGTGAATAAAGCAGTAGTACCACCACAGAGTGACAGCGGAATTATTGTTAAAATAACCCAAGCTGGTCCCAGGGTTGTTATTTTGCAGAACACTACTTGTAAAATTGCCACTAGCGTCAGACCTGAGGAACATAAATTTTCAAAAAGCTGGAGATTACTAGAAACAATAGTAACCAAAAATAAAATTTTCCCTATACACAATTCCTACAACCCTATACACACGTAAAAACAAATTATACATGTGAAAATCTTGCAATTTGAAGTATCTTTTTTTGGACTAGAAGTATAAAAAAATTAAGACAAGTGCCATATTTTTTATAAATGTCTGTAAATGTGGTACCTACTAATTAAAGCACATTATGTAAGATAGTGGTAGAGAATTTTGAGAGAAATAAAATTTATTTACAAAAAACAAAAGATACTATATATATATAGTATTTTGTAAATGGTAAATTGAGTTTTTTTTTAACATTCAACATTTTCACATTTCCACCTGTAAAAAGCAGTTATTAAAAAAATTACATGTTCAAAATAAAAGAATCTATTAAGAAATTAATACTTTCTATGCACGTACATTTTTTTATTTTTCTTAAATTAAATAATTTACATTACTACATTTAACTTTAAATATACTAACAGCAATAATATACTTCAGACTCTGTTATATAAATAAAGCAGTCAAAAATGTCATTATAATTCTGAGTCAAACAATTTGAATGCAAGGTCAAGGTTTTTATCAACATTACGTCACCTTTTGTCATAATGCTACAGCGCAATGCATTCATTATGTTGATATAATAATATGTAACATTTATGTATCATCATTGTGACCGCAACAAATTATGACAATTGTAACTGGATAATAAGAATATTAATGTCTCCTTTTTACTAGTTGATAAACTCAACGTTTTTAGACTGTCCTCTTTGTAATAAAAACTGGAAAGGGAGCACTCGGATGGAGAGCACTCACATATATTTTGTGTATAATCTATCGCACGTATTGGATACCTTGAGATCTATTGAATTACTATAAGGTTGGCAACTAAAAAATCCACTATCTCAATACACCAATGTTAACTCATGTGGTAGCCAAACATAACAATTTCACTTATTCCCCAAAACACAGAGTTTTCTTCTATTGCAGTATGAGAGTTCCATCAATAATTTTGTAAATCTTTTAGAATTTAAATATTGCTTATATACCAATCGGAGCTCAAACATTGCCACTTTGAATCTTTGGAAACAATCATCTCTCCTATCATAATCCATCATTGTGCATTCACTGCATATTGCTTTGCCTATTTTCAGCCCTAAAAAGAATTCAAGATACAAGAGCACACTAAATCATCTCAGTGATATTTTCATATTTTGTTACAATTTTTAGACATGAATCTTTGGCATGACACTTAAAATAACACTGCGGGTCAAGTTATATTGATCTATCAAAAGTGTTAGCCAAACTTATCAAATTGATCCATGATATAAATTTATTCTTAATTCAATAAAGAAATATGTAAAAAAACCTCTTCAGTTCTTTCAGAATAAACTTTTGCTAGAAATGCCTTTATAGCATTTGTAAAATTATTATGCAGAATGTTGTAATTGTTGGTCTCTTTTACTGTTTTTATCTGGGAAAATTTTTAAATTATTTTTAGGTATACCTAATTACATACCCCATAGTTAGCCGATGCATTATTAGCTGAGAACTCAGATAACAAAGTTGGATTTGTCATGTTTCCATAGTTACCTATAAATTTATCGAGATTTTGAAAAAAATTTTGTTGATGTTTCTTCCAAATCTTAAAAAAATACGTTAATTTAAATTTTATGCATTTTTCGCGACAAAAAATATCTAATAAACAATAGGGCACATTTTTTGGGGACCATTATTAGAGGAAATGTTTACGCCATTCTGAGATTCAATGAAATAATGATTAAATTATTAAAACAATTGGTTCTGCTTTGTTTCGTGGATGGTGGATGTGGATGGTGCTAAATCTGTCTACCATGATAATACACGCAACAAATTGTTTCACAAGTCACCAAATAAAACAGTTGTAATGATTATTTTTGAAAACAAGGAAACCCACGCTTAAACACCCACGTTGGTCTCAGTTAGACAAGATCCATGTACATACAAGTATGAAATCTTCGATGCATGAAGCCGCTAAGATATTGGTAGGTAGGTAGGTATGGTCAGGTATGGACAACTTTCAATGCTTTTCAGCATGAAGCAATTAGGATGTTTGTATAGATGTGTTCATGTTCATTAAGCACCATAAATGACTACTTTGATTTAAATAAATGGAGTAATATTAAATTTGTGAGTTCGTAACAGGATATTATAGACACATAAATACCACATTTAATTTGTGATCTGTGCATAGTGTGTATGTACATGAGATAGTTCGGCATTGACTTTGCACCAATTCAGGAAATAATGTTCTACTACAAAAGTCCCAACTTATATAAGTAATTTTATTATTTTATACTTTTTAATAAATTTCTTATTGAATGGTAACTTTAAATTGGTTCAATCTTTTTTTTTTAAATTTTATATATCTTACCAGAGATATTCGAAAGTTTTCTACAACATTTCAGAAACTGTTAGAGAAAGGGGGGTTTACCAGTTGCCAATCAATATAAAAGAAACATTTACAAAAAAGAAGTGGAACCATGCACATACATTAACATTTTGTAAAGATAAAGAAATAAAACAGAAATACCTTCTAGTTGTCTAGTAGTGAAAGAAAGGTCAGATTTCTCAGACCCAAAAATTTTTTCTAACACTAGTTGTTGCAAATATTCACTAATTTAAGTATTATTTTTCAAGTTTATCGTGGTAATGAGTTTGGATCTCAAACATATTTTATACTACTTAATACATTGGCTAAAACTTTATAAACAATGAGATCAAATGAATTGAAAATTTAATTTTGACAAGGTTCTTTGAAAGGAAAGAAAAATATGAGAAATATGATCCTTAGTTCATATTTCAATTTAAGATATATAAGCAGATATGACTTCAACATCAAATCACATGCTTTTATTTCAATTATAGAAATTATAGTTTTCACTTAGTATTCCTGACGTGTATATTTTTTCCACATTCTCGATTCTACTTCTCCAAGTTGCTCAGTTTCACAGTTTTATTGATATTTTCCTACATTTAATACAATATTCATGTTTTGACTGATCTTTTACAACATTTAAAAAATACAGTCTATATTTAAAGCAGATTTAATTTTACAAAATGTTGTTGAAAGTATATTGGAATAAGCGGTAAAAGGATTCTAAATAGATAATAAAATAATAACATAACTTTGTCAGTTTGATATACATTGTAAAATTAAATCTAACTTGGTTTCTGTCATTTTGAAGTGATTTATTTCATAATGCCAGAACGTCTAATGATAATCACTTTTAGTAAAATGCATATCTATAATAACATCTTGGCAATTTATTTGAGCTTTTTAGATCTGATTATAGAAACGCAAGATAACAGTGAGTAAAAATTTTAAACAATTTTGAAAACGTTTGATAAGTTTAACTAATAAAAAGTCAGATTTAATGAAAAAATAAAAGTTTCTCGAAAGAAGTTTGGAATTCAAAAATAAATAAAATTCTTTTAATTTTTTATTGGAAAGGTTTTTCCTAATTAATACGCTAGATGCTGCTTAAGACTACAAAGATTACAGACTATAAAGTTTTTTTAAGATTTGTTTGGAATATGTTATGACTATTATAGTTCTCGGTTAATTGTATATTTATAGTGTGTTAATATTTCAGTCCGGTATCCTGTTGAAAATAAACATCTACTGCTGAAACCATACATTAAAATGATTTTGACAAAACTCACCCGTAAGAGAAGACAATATAAGTGGTTTTCTACCATTTTTGTCTGACCATGGCCCCAGAAAAAAAATAAATAAGGCAGGACATATCCCTTCAACTATTGATTTAATCATTAGGATTTCTGTTGTGTATGGTTGCACCTTAGTTTCCAAATCTTTGATTTCCTCACTTTCATTTTTAGTACCAAGCAATGCACATTCAGATTCATTGTAATGTAGATATGTCACACACGTTCGGTATATTAGAAGATTACTAATAACTAAACCTGAAAATATGGAAATACATAGTTTACTTAATATATACAACTTTCTTATTTTTCTCTACGCTGTGATGTAAAATTAGCTATATGAATTGCCCGATATACATATTTATATGTGTCTTAATAAAAGATTCTAGTGGCCCAATATTCAATAATTGCAGTTTAAAAAAAGTTATTTAATACCACATTTGAAAAAATAAAGAATGTGTTATATTGTAACAATATAGTTAGCGTTTTTCAACAACGCAATGTATTAACAGACTAGGATGATTTCACTATAATTTTAATAATAGAATTGTACATTTAGCTTTGATTAAATTAGATTAAATAATAACAAACTAATTATCCAATAATTTAAAAATTGATTTTATGACAGTTGCAACTTTTGTAATGATTTTTCAATACGAAAATGCTAAACGTAATATTATTCATCTTGGTATGTTTTACTTGTTTCCTAATAAAACAATTGTCTCATAAAACTTTTTAAGACAAATGAAAACAATCTCTTATATTGAGTACATGTATAGACTTTAATGACTATAAATAAATATGTCAAATTTTATTAGAAGTGAAGACTTTTGCTTTCAAAAGTAATTTTTAAAAAAAGACCCTTTGATACAGAACTGATATAAATAAGTGAACAAATTTGCATCCGTACATATGCCACTAGTAAAAATAATTTAAAAAAAGTACTAGAGCAAAATAATTTTTGCTGGTACACCAATTCTCATGCAGTCAAGGTCACAGAATAAGGAAAAACAAGTCTTGTTGTGACGAAAAATTAATAGCAAAAAAAATGGTGCCAAAACTACAAAACTTTTTCTCACCTTGCAAAGAAATGCAGAAAAAAACAAAGAACAAAATAATTTCAACGGTCACCGCTTTATTCACAGGAGCAAACGAGGGTTGCGGGAGTAACGTTTCGGTCTCTCTTGCAGACTCATCCTCTGTTATACCAGACATACTTTCAAGAAAAAAACAAAACGAATAAAATTAAAGTGGGATAAATTATACAAAACTATCACGAAAAATTGCAAATCATGATAATGTATATTTTACTTCATAACATGCAAGACAAAGCATATATGAATTTTCTACATATATATAATTTCAGCTTATTTTTACTGTGAGTTTTGTAGCTATAAAGATAATTTAAATTTAATGTTAAGTTAATTTCAAATTAAATATCACTTGTTTCTACATATAAATTAATGCACTATTTGTTCTAAACTGACATTAATTCCAATTAGACAATGATCTACAGTCACAATGAACAGTTTGTTTGTTATTGCGGACGACTGTCAAATATAAACCGAAAATAATGACATTTGACAACTGACAACTAACACAGAGGATGTCAAAATATTTTAGGACCTAGTACTGTCGTTAATATAGCATCTACAGTATTTGTTAGTATACAAATTCTTTCACAACCGTAACACCATAGAATTGGTAGCTTCTCTAATTTGGTTCGAAACAATTGAGAACTCATAACACAATTTATATTCATTTTATTTTCATGATTTATTCTTCTTTTGACTCTATTTTCACTAATGAAATAATTATATCTACTATAAAGAGTAATTCAATATGGTTTAGATTTTAAGGAGCCATTTTGGAACTTAAAGGAAAGAGGTATATTAATGTTTTAATTTTATATTAAACCTGAAGTCAATCATCTTTAGCTGAGACCTCTAATGAATATATAAATAATTATGAAACAGTAAAACCTAACCAGTGGTAACTTTATCAGTTATGTGCAGAACAAAATTAATAATTAAATATACATTTTCTGCAACGTGGCCACCTGTGTAGTACTTTTTCAATATATTTCTTCTACACATATTACCCTGATTTGTTACATATATTACCCTGATTTGCTACATATTTCACCACATGTGTTTTAAAATTTAAACGGTCACATAAAGATCTCACATCTAATTAATATCTATATAAATTTTATAAAGAGAAAGAGTTTTTTTTGTACATTGGTTTAAAAGATATAATTTAGATATTTTCTAAATCGATTTGGTAAATGTTTTTACATTTGAAAAATATAAATTCTCGAATAATAAGAAAATAATAAAATGAATTCGATATATTTTGTCTATTTAGTAAATTTATTGGAATTTTCAACTCAAAACAAACAAAACCCAACTTAAATCGAACTCGACACAACAGAATCCGCTCATCCTCCCAACAAAAAGATCAAAAATAACTAATCCGATCAGACCGACCCGCGGGTCGACGCACTGATTTCCCATGTAAGTAGTTTGATAAATTACATACAGAGGTTCATGAATGTCCCCGCGAGTTCAAATATTTTAACTCCGTCTGGTACCGGGGTAGAATATTTAGTTAACCCCACGGCAGGGCGACTTGATTTAGGAGATGTTCAGACAATGATCGACAGTAAGGCTCTAAAGATCACGCCCCCACATCGTGTGTCCGAATTAATGAAACTGCAACATTTTAACACCAAGCGTTGGAAGGATGTTAAATATGCCAAGGTCTTACCTTTACTCCTAGCAAAACCAGGCTTCTCCGAACTAAAGTTAAATGATGACTTGTGTCACCTGAATAAAGGCAAAGATTATTTAATGTCAACAGAGAGGCTAATGGCTGGTTTGATCAACAGACTACTTGAACAAATAGAAATAGTCAGGAATAACCAGCGGGAAACTTTTAACTGGGCAAACACCCTTCTGAGTTGACTCTAACTGCTCTGTATGACAAGATTTTAAATTTGTTTGGTCTAACATCTCAAAATTTAAAAAATATGGAACTTTTATTGCAGGTTGTATGTGGAAAGAGAGTGTATTGAGGCCAGACGAGATAGGATTATAACTGAAATTCCAAATAATAACTTACAATTTACCGTAAGAAGAGTTTCTCCAAGTGCTGATAGTCAATCCCTAGGAGGCACAGCAAACTGGCTGAATGCCCCAGCCTATATAAAACAATAAACCCCCTTCTCGGAAGCGACCATATGAATCAGTAGCTAATACATCAACTTCTCAACCAACTCAGGTGGGCCGTGTATCGACTAACCATCCTGGAAAAGAAAGAACAAATTTTAAAAAATTCAAAAAATAATTCAAGTCTAAAAACAATAAGTCCTTTCATCCCAAAGATAAAAAATGACTATCTAAAGGCAGTATTCAGGGTGGGGGTTGCTTGCAAGATTTTCTCCCAGCATGAAAGGCCCTAGGGGCAAACAGTTTTATCCTGAAAATTATCTCGGGAGCCCGTGTCCCTTTCATCATAAAACCTCCTTTAAATTGCCCAACCTCTTCTCTGAAAAATCTGTACAAAATCTGTACAAAAACACCGGATATGACAAAAATAATCAGAGAATTGATAGAGTAGAAGGTTCTGAAGTTTACCAAGAAGGAAAGTCCAAGTTTCCTATTGAAGATGTTTATAATCCCGAAGAACCATGGTGGACTCCGCCTCATATTCGACCTCGGGGGACTAAACAGGTATGTTTAGACAAAACATTTCAAACTAATCTCACAGGCCACTGTGCCGGAGTTTCTTCAACATCAAGATTGGATGATAAAAACAGACATTTCAAGTGCTTACTTTCATGTACCAATAGCATCATCTCATCGCTGTTACCTAATAATTATCTACCAGGGACAGCTGTTATAAATGTCGGCCCTACCCTTTAGCCTAGCAACAGCACCTCACATCTTTGCAGCATTAACAAATTGGATTGCGGAAATCCTACGACACTGTGGTCATCGAGTCCTAGTCTACTTAGACGTTTTTCTATTAGCGCACCAAAATCTGTCCAAGCTGGTCTCACAGACTGCGGAGGTCGTGAACCTTTTGGAATCTTTGGGGCGGCAAATCAACTACCCAAAGTCTATATTGAGCCCAACCTACGAGTTAGAATATCTAGGTATTACATGGTACACCAGCCTAAATACAATATCTCTATCAGTAGAAAAAATAAAGAAAATAATCGTTTCAGTCAACTTTGCCATCCCAAAAGGTCACCTTCGCTGTCGATATCTACAATTTTTTCTAAAACAATTCAAACTGAGACAAAGGACGAGACGAATCCTACCGTTACAGGTTCAGAACGATCCCAGTTGGTGGAGACAGGCAGTACATTACCAGAGTGCCCTACATCAACAACCTTATTCCCATTTCCTGACAACAGATGCAGCGGACATGGATTGGTGAACGAGAAAATGTTGTCAGGAATTTGAACGACAGAACAGAGAAAGAAGCACTCGAATTGGAAAGAGCTGTTCGCAGTATATGTTTCAATACAGAACCAGTCTCACCACCTTCGCAATTCTCACATTTTGCCCCAATCGGACGTTGGTATCTTACATACGGAACAAAGGGGGAACTCATTCCCTGATACTTTTAGACCTAACATGCAAGTTGTTGAAGCTGACAGAGAGACTGAACATTCTCCTGTCAGCTCACTACCTCCCGAGGAGGTACAGCTGTATAGCCAATCACCTCTCACGGGGACGGCTGCTATCCGAATGGCACATGTTGCCCAACGCAACAAACCAATTATTTCATCGTTGGGCCACTCCAGATGTCGACCTGTCCACTTCAAGAGAAACAAGAGTGGTCAACAGGTACATTTCGCTTGACTCCAGAGATCAATCAGCGCTCTTTTGTAATATCTTCAGGCAAGATTGGGATTTTCTATCTAGGTTGGATTTTTCCACCTCCCACTCTCATTCCCAGAGTGCTCATATAAACAAAGCGAAAGGCCGTTACACATTGATTGCGCCCGTCTGGGAAAGGACCTCCTGACTAGCCGACCTCAGGTCGAGAGCTCTGCAACCACCTATAACGATCCAGAGGCTCTCGGAGAGCCTAGTAGACACTGCAACAGGCCTCCCCCCAACAGACCAACATCCTTCAGGCTTGGTTGATTAGAGGTGGAGAGAGCACATAAATGACTGGCCAGAACCAGAAAAATAATTGCTAGCTACTAGTTGGGGTGACTCTACGTTGGGTACTTATTATCCAGCCATCAAGAGATGGTTTAAATGGTGTGAAAATAATGGAGTCCCTAGCCATGACCCTGAACTATACCAAATTTCAAGGTATTTAGCCTATTTACATTTGGAAGTGAAACTTGCTTACAATACCATTCTAGTTCATAGGTCAGCCATATTCACATTCTGAAAAATCAAACAGAAAATCTTCAATGAACAGCTACTCTTGAAACAGATACTTAAGGCTATCGCCACGGATCAACCAGAAAAACAAGGCCCCCGTGTGGAATACTCAGATTGTATTTAAATGGTTATCTCGGCCGTGCCAGAAAATGACCTTGTTCGAGTCAAATAAAAAATATATCAAGGCGAAATGCAGCCACTCTTCTTCTGGCATCAGGGTGCGTGACCTCACCCTTCTGAAAATCTCACATCCTTATTTGATTATGTCCGATGAAAAGATCATCTTATGGCCTACGTTCGGGTCTAAGACAGACTCGGATTCACACCAGCAGTCAGGATGGCTACTGCTCAGACATCAAAATGAGCAAGTCTGTCCTGTAACATGGATTATAAGATTAATTACTGCCTCTTGTGTTAGAAGAAGTGAGATGCATGGACTAGACCAACTGTTTATATCCATCACTGGGATGATACGTGCAGCCTCCAGGACAATGATTGGTGGATGGTTTCTCATTGTTCTGAAAGATGCTAGAATAACAGCATCACCGGGCTCATTTAGGTCTGTAGTAGCTTCAGTAAGGATTGAAAATCACCCTGTGGATGAGATATTAGCCAGGGAAAATTGGAAAAGTGAAAACACATTTCAGAAAGTTTTATTGTAAGGAAGTCCAGAAAAGAAAATGTGAGTCTCAGCTATTATTTAACAATGTGCAGCCCAAATAACTTATTGAACAATATTATTATGTGTCGTTTCTGTGTAAATTCTTTTACATTCCATAATTGTTTTGTAATTGAAAGATCAATTTGACAATTTTGAATATTTAAGAGTTACCCATTTAATCAAGTTTTAGAGATCTTAATCTCATTGTGTTTTAAGATCAATAAAATTAATAATTATTTTTCACATAGCGTTTTGTGTTTGTCACTAGCATATACCAAACACGTCGTCATATCGACGCTGTGTATTTTAGGAGACACATAACATGATATTTTGAATTAAAACAAAATAGTTATTACGTGTTGAAACAAAATACACAGCATCGAAGGAATAACTTCCTTATTGAATATATTTGGCGTTAATTTTGTAGAAATTCATTATTCGCAATTAAATGAAACTACGTGATGTAGTATTATTTCTACTATCTTTAATTTCTTTACCACGACCTAGGTTTCGTTGTATTACAACATCTTCAGGTGGGATATTAGCAAAGATTAACTCTTAGGAACAAACAACAGCATTTATATGTTTCAAACATAATAGCGGAAGACTACTTTGTGCGTATTTTTCCATTGTTTATGTTAGTGAGTTTATTGCAGGGGCGCAGACTAGGTTTTATTATATTACAGAGAGTTATACAATATACCAGTATTCTAGTTGGGGTAATAAATTCAATTGTTGTTATTATGTGAAATTATACAATGCAAACTTTAGGGTGTATGTAATAAAATTAAATGGAAGTTATTGTCGGTAATATACCCTTGCCTTTGCAATATATTACCGACAATAACTTCCATTTAATTTTATTACATACACCCTAAAGTTTGCATTGTATAATTTCACATAATAACAACAATTGAATTTATTACCCCAACTAGAATACTGGTATATTGTATAACTCTCTGTAATATAATAAAACCTAGTCTGCGCCCCTGCAATAAACTCACTAACATAAACAATGGAAAAATCCGCACAAAGTAGTCTTCCGCTATTGTGTTTGAAACATATAAATGCTGTTGTTTGTTCCTAAGAGTTAATCTTTGCTAATATCCCACCTGAAGATGTTGTAATACAACGAAACCTAGGTCGTGGTAAAGAAATTAAAGATAGTAGAAATAATACTACATCACGTAGTTTCATTTAATTGCGAATAACTTCCTGTTGAAGACTCTATGACGAGCATAACAGGAGGGCCAGCCCAACGAGTAACAAACCACAAAGATAGTGGTGCTCTCTAGCTGGTACAAACAGGTAGAGTGGTGCCAGCATTGAGGGAGTACTGAGTAAGTGCACAAAGCATTCTTCATATCGACGCTGTGTATTTTGTTTCAACACATAATAAATATATTGTTGTAATTCAAAACGTCATGTTTTTTTGAAATAAGAAAAAATCAACATACATTTTTAAACAATAGCAGGAACGTAGAATTAACACAAAAATCGCTCACTGCATGCTTGCTAAATGACTTCCATGTTTTATATGATTTAGTGGAATAGTTTTTGAACAAAGTGTTTTTGTGACGGGAGTAAATATTTTTAAAAAAGTACAAAAAAAGAATAAGTTCTAAACTATTGATTTTCACGTCGAATCAAATCACTTGTCGCGATGTTCCCTATTTTTCATGTTGTTATTACCTGTTAATATCAATTTTATAACACTTCATTCAAAAAAAATTAAATAAACGAATGTTTTATATGTAAGTCTTATTTTTTGGACCGATTGCGACCCCTTTAATAATACACGATTCATCTTTGAGAAAGGATGGTATTTGGCACAAAGTAATATTACTTATGCACTTCGAACAACAATCAGTTAAACGCTGTACTTTGAATGTATCGTGTCGTTTTTACATTCAACATATTTCGATTTTCTGGAGTATTAGCGTTTGTTTTTCAATTGTTCTGATAACGTATAACGTCTCCTGTGCGCTATTCCAATTCGTAATATTATGACATGCCGATGTGCTTAGGTGCATATGATGTCAATGCTCGCCAGGCGAACGTAAGGTATTCGGCTATTTACCCAAATTGCGCTAGAAAGCCAAATGGACGGACCATCGCAAGATTGGCTAGTCGAGTTCATGGTACTGGTCAGGTAATGCCCTCGTTTGATAAAGGACGCTCAGTTGATAGTTCTATGCATTTTACGAAGACCCTTCTCGCAGCATACGTTTGATAGCCACGTCTCTTAGCTTACTGAAAACGTTTGTCGGAGAAACGCTAAGAGAAGATGAACAACATCCCTTCCACTATCATGTTGTAAAACAATTGACCGAAGAAAATTTCGCCGATTTCGTAATTTTTGCCAGTGGCTCATTCGCATGAATGACGATTCGCCAACATTTGTTCGACGTATTTCATGATCAGGTGAAAGCACATTTACGCGGCATGGAATAATTAATGTGCATAACAAACACTATTAGAGCCATACGAATCCACATTTAAAACGACTGAGAAGTTTTCAGCACAGATGGGATTTAAATGTATGGGCGGGAATTTCGGGTAATCAGCTCGTAGATCCGTTTTTCTTACCTACCAGAATGACATCGGACAATTATTTGTATTTTTTACGTAATGAAGTGGAAGACTTTATTTCAAATTTGCCTTTGAGTATAGTCAGAGATACCGATATGATGGCAGCACGACGGACCACTCCCTCACTTCGGTATTCGGGTACGTGAGTATTTAGACGACACTGGATAGGGCGCAGTGAACCTGGATCCTATACTCTGGCCTACGAGATCTCCAGATTTAACACCACTCAATTTTTTTTGTTTGGAGTAGTGTCAAATCCAAGGTATTATCAACCGAATACAACGAACAAACTTTACGAGAAAGGATTATTGAGAGTTTTAATAAAGTTAAGAGAAATGCTTAAATGGTAGATAATGCTACTAATTCAATTCTAAGGAGAGCGCGGTTGTGTTTAGAACAAAACGGAAACCATTTTGAACCTTTCTTTTTAGACTTAATAACATTTTTTATGAAATAATTGTTACTAAAATGACTTTTCTGTATAATACTTTAAAAACGTGAAAAAATTCATGGATTAAATTGTTTCCACGTAAGTACAATATGAGTGAGTACATTAATAATATTATTTATTAAGTTTTTAATAATTGTATTTCATGTTATTTAAACAATCAAACGAAATACTCGCTACGTATAAATTACTTTATATACAATGTTCCGCACGGCGGCTTCGCGGTCATTAACCCAAGCGGCGCCCACTGACGTGCGCAAGTATCGTGTGGATGAAAAAAATGACAGATAATTATGAATATTATTTCGAATTTTCCGAAAAAAAGTCATCTTTTAAACGTTATTTTGACGACAATCTTTTCCCGGACATCGTGTATAGACGAATATAAGGAGAGCAGGAAAGACAGAATTTCCTCCAACATTCCCTTTTCTTTTAAGAAATGCGCTTTTTTGTGTGGTTGGGTCTTACGAAACAAATAGAAGTTATCAATTAGATTTATATCTCGCTTCAGCTTTTTTACGGATTTTCATCACCGCCGAACATTCTTCATACCACTAAGGAGAAGAGGAAGAAGAATTATTTTTCAGTGGTATAGAGTTACCAATATCCAGGTCAACACACTTTACAAGGTGTTCGTAGCAAGATTCAATGGTGGGAGAGAAACTACCTTCGCTTGAGTGAAAACCCTAACAATCTGAACAGTGTAATTGTATTTTATAAGAGGAGTGGTTTTTGTTAGATTTATATTTAAGTGGATAATGTGATGACTATAGAGTAGGATGTACCAAGTGACTAGCGATGCCGTAGACGGAACTGATGGGACTCTTGTCCCTACAAGAGAGAGAACCATAATTCAGCAAGCACAGCCCTAAGTTATCCTGGTGCTTCACTAAGACTAAGCCTCCTATTTGGTAATTATATATTTTCAAAATTACGTAATTACGGCCTGATTTTAAACTTTCTGCACTCAAAGGTAAAATTATCGAAATATGTATCTTGACTTAAACAAACAACATACCGATTGAGTATTTACATTACATTACACGCTAAAAACGCGTAAAATTAAATTTCAATGTAGGTTGTAATTAACTTTGAAAATAGCGGGCATTGCTGTCTTTCTATACTAACTAGTTGCGTTGTGTTAGTTTTTAGTGGTTTATTTTAGACTTGGGTAGTTCACGCACAACACGACAAATATTGAGCGACAATAAGTTTTTTTAAATAAAGAATATAGTTTAATATTGTCTAATGACACAAATAAAGGTAAACTCCGCAAATTGTTGCGCGGTGCGTGTAAATGCCTTTGAAGAAGTCCGTGAGTATTGATTTAAAAATTAAAACAAAGTTTTATTTATTGTTCACTCGTCAGTCATTCAATTCACATTCATTCAGTCAACCTGCTTTATTCCAGTTAAAGATCTTCTTTTAATATGTAATCTCATTATGAATTTATTGGCTTTTGCCGCGAAACTATAAACAAATTATAATCGATGGAGTATATGTTCTCTTCGTTTGGATCATAAATTATATACGCATAATACAACCATATGAGTATTTGAACTTGTTTTGTTTATCTACTAATTACCTTGTTTACTTTATACAGCAAATTTATAAATACCAACTAATACAATTATTAACTTAAAATATAAAAATATAAATATAATAAATTATACCTATGGAACTTACATTTGTTTGAGTGTAGTGATAAAATAAAGTGAAATAAAGAATACTTTATAATACCTTTGAATTAAGTAAGTTTTGAGAATATTGTAAATATTGCTATATCATAAGGTCGATTTTGATGAAACAAACTATTGTTTTTTTAATAAATTAATTAATTAAATTGAATTTGATAATAAATATCTGTGTTCCTCAAAATATTGATTATGTTGGAGGAACGTAGACATTAATTATTAATATCATATATCATATTTTTAAAACTTTCAACCAATTTAATTTTTGTTAATTTATTTTTTCAGGTCTCTAACAAAGAAAACTGTATGCACAAACGCACGTAATCTTCGATTTGGGAATATTTGTTAAGAAAAGATATGGGACAAAATTTCGAATGCGAACATTGCAAAAAATTATTAACGTTGCTGGTGGCTCGCATACATATACATACGACTGTTAAGCGTAGTGGTGAAATGCCACAGCAAAACTCAGAAAGAGCCAGTTCTTCAACTACTGCCATAATGCTCATAGTTAAGTTAGACACAGTAGGAATGAACTTCCAACAAAGAAAACTACACTTACAGATTAATATTCAAGTATGTTATTTATGGAGACTTGTATGACCAGAATATAGTGCTGAATGGATTTCCATTCAATAAATATTGTACTTCTGATGACCTAAGATATCTGTTTAAGCAATCTGACTATGTTTTAACAAAATCCTCTCCAACTATAATCATGTTAAGTCAGAATGATCAAACAAAAAACAAATTAATTAAAAAAATTAAAGAAATGAAATTTGAAAACCAAAATACTACTTTTAATGAATGGATCTCCACCCGAAAAAGAAGGTATTTAAATATAAACATTCAAAGTTAATACTTAGACCAAAGCAAGTGCAAAAATTGTGGTTATTGAGTATGCAAGGTTCTATGACAGATATAGCTACTCAATTGTTAGATCAGTATTTGAATGCTCAACGACATAATTTCTTTCACTACAGACGGAGCCAGTGGAATGGTTAATGGGGTAAGAATTTTGAGTACGGATAAAAACCTGAATCTGATATTAGACTGTAAAACGAGATGAAGCAGCTTGTTGGATATGGTTGGCCGATTTCTTATATTAAAAACATGCGTTATGAAGGCGTTACTACATTTGAAAACCGACGTGAAATTTACAGATAAAGAAATTCAATACCTTTATGTCATTCATCATAGTTTAGATATAATAAAAACAAAAGTAATGTCGTAGTGTCACCGTGATTCAAGTTTATTAAAAATAGGTGCTATATTATGGTTTATGTTTAATAAGTTATGTCTTTAAACAAAAATGAAAATTGGTGTTTTACAATATTGGCATAACAAAGATTAATCACGGCCGCAGCTATGGAAACATTCGAAAAACTGTAGTTAGATGAAATTAGAAAATTTACTGTACAATTATTGGAAAGGCTTAACTTTAAGCAAACAAAGAAGAGTCCACGACGACCTCAGTTACAACTCAAAATGGAAGCTATAACCACAAGTAGCGATGATCGGAATGAGGAGTTAACCATCGCACAACAGTTGGGAAAAGAAAAACACGAAACTACGACAGGAAACGAAGATGCCTAAAGAGAAAACACAGATCTAGAACTTATTATTCGAGTAAAAATATGCATTTGTGCTGCTGGTGGCAACTGAAATAAAGAAATATAGGACTGCGTATAATTATTTATTGTCTATACTGCCTACACGCGTTGAAGCTGAATAAGCTTTTTTATCAGCTTGCTATTTTTGCTACATACTGTAGGTGTGGATTCAGCAAGTGACTTATAGGCTGTAGGCGATTAATGTTGTGTGTGAGGCTCTACTTCTGCTAGTTTATCAGCATATTTGGTTTCCGAAACTACGACTCTATTGCTACTAACTAGGTTTGCTTGCGTTTGCGTTGCGTGCGTTGCGTATTAAAGTTTCTTCTTAAAATTTGGCCTTAATATGTTTTAATGATTACAGATTTTGGCAGACTTTCAAACGTCTTTATCACCCTTGCTGCTTCCCACTGACGGTGAATAATTTTATGTCTGACTTTGTCATTCAATTCAAAATTAATTGGTTGTTTAGTGTGTTTATTACTGTAGTTAGCTTGATTCTTTCGTACACGTTCAAATTCGGGTGTTACTGCTAGAACTACTTTCGGTTTTAAATTGTTGTCATTTGTAGGTATCGTTGATCTGGTGATTCTGCTGAAGAGGCGTTGATTTGCAGAGCCTAAGTTGTTGTTTCTTAGTGTATTTCTCCAATTTAAAAGAGCAAATTGGACATCGGACTTGTCGATACTGCATTTCTTTAGTAGATTCTTTGCGGTTTCAACTGCTTTCTCAGCTTTCTCACCAAGTGGGTTTTTCCCTTCAGCTCAAATAGATTTGATGTGACTATTTGCCAGGTAAGTGTGGGGATTCTCTTAACCAGTTTGTTCACATACAGAATAGCCGTTGACTAATTTTACAATGTCATCATATTGTTCTTTCCAGTAAAGTGATTGTCGAGCTCTCTTTAAGCAGCTTTGTATTCCTAGATATCCCAAGTGAATACTGCGTAGCATTCTGGGTATTTGTGTTTTTGGTACTATAATTTTATCACCTTTGAATATTATACCTTTAAGGTGTGTCAATTCCTCTTTGAAGTTGAAGTAATGTCGCAGTTGTGAAGGAAGTTCATTGGCTGTTTCTGGAAATCCGTGCATTATTGTTTTAAGTAGCAACTGTAAATGTGGATCCTCTTCTGTTGCTTGAATTAATTCCTCTTTACTTTTCAGTGACATTGGTGCTTACTTTAATTTACTTTTCCGTGCATTATTGTTTTAAGTAGCAACTGTAAATATGGATCCTCTTCTGTTTCTTGAATTAATTCCTCTTTACTTTTCAGTGACATTGGTCCTTATTTTAATGTACTTTTCCGTGCATTATTGTTTTAAGTAGCAACTGTAAATATGGATCCTCTTCTGTTTCTTGAATTAATTCCTCTTTACTTTTCAGTGACATTGGTCATTATTTTAATGTACTTTTCCGTGCATTATTGTTTTAAGTAGCAACTGTAAATATGGATCCTCTTCTGTTTCTTGAATTAATTCCTCTTTACTTTTCAGTGACATTGGTGCTTACTTTAATTTACTTTTCCGTGACTGCTCATTTAAAATTCTCTTCTTGGTCATATTTTTACTTAGAGGTATCACAATAACGACTCAAAAAATCTGCCAAACATATATCTATGTTTTTGTAAACGTAAAGTTTGGTGAGTATTGGCCACGATTAAGCATTACCGTTACAATATTGCTGGAGCTGATTGTATATTTTTCTTAAACATTTTTTCGAGTGGCTTGTGATCTGATTCCACTGTTAGTTCTTTACCATACACATACTCATGAAACTTTTTGTATCCGAATAATATGGCGAATGCCTCTTTCTCAATCTGAGGATAATTCTGTTTAGATTTGGTGAGCGGTCTTGCGCCATAAGCTACAGGTTGACCTTCTTGAAGAAGTACCGCCCCAATGTTTTTGAGCTTACGTCCACTGTTAAAGTTACGAGTTTGTTTACATCATATAATCTTAGTACTGGTGAATTAAATAGTACTGGTTTTACTTTTCCAAATGCTTCTTTATGATGGGCTTCCCAGGTGAAACTTGTGTTCTAATGTAATCATTCTCTTAATGGATGTGTTAGGTCCGACATATTTGGAATAAACTTATTTAAATAAGTTATCATTACTAAGAACCTTTGTAACTCTTTTTTATTTGTCGGTGTTTTCATTACTTGTATGGCTTTTTCTGGGTCTGCTTCTAATCCTTTGGCTGAAACGATGTGTCCAAGAATTTTGATTTCTTTGCTTCAAAATACACTTGTTTTTATTCAGTTTAAAGCCCGCTGTTTTCAACACTTCAATGACTTCGCTTAGCGTTTCACGTAATCCTTATCTAGTTTTTGGATGTATGAAGATATCATCTATCAATACGCCACATTTTTAAATTTTCTAATTAAATTTGATAAAATTTCTTGAAAAATTTTAGGTGCTGTGGATACGCCAAAAGGGAGTCTCTTAAAAGAATATCTTCCCCACGGTGTGGCAAATGTTAATATCTCCTGAGTTCTTTTCAATAATTTAATTTGCCAGAATCCTTTTGTGCAATCTAATAATGCAAAAATTTGTGATCTTTTTATGTCGTCTGCTATCTCTTCTATTGTAGTGAGAGGATAGTGATCGCCTCAAAATGTTTTTGTTCACCTATGATGAATCTATGCAGATTCTTAATTTACCTTTTTATCTGACGAGTACCATGAGATTCACTGCGGGTATGGGCTCTTTTTCAATTTTCATCACTTAACTTCACCTCTTATTGTGTGGGGAATTCTCCTTGAATCCGTTCTTTCTCCTTGAATCTCCTTTTATCTCAAATCTAGGATTCCCGATTAGATCTATGTCGTATTCGTACTCGTTATAACAACCTAGCCTTCAAATGCATCGTCTGAAGATTTATTTTTTTTCAAAGTTTTTACTCTGGCCACAAGTTCCAGTCTTACGCAGATTTGGAGTCTTAGGATTGGAATAACTTTTTCTTTTACTACTTTGAATGAAATTGTTGCTTCCTTATTTTTTAATTTACACTGTAATTTTACTTCACTTATAACTGCCGTTTTATCGTTTGTACAACTTATTAAATTTTTTGTACCACTTGATTTTAAGCTATTTTTTATTTCATCCACTAGTTGTCTAGGTAATACAATGTATTCTGCACCAGTATCAAGGATGGCAGAAAACTTTACTTTGCCAAGTTATATTTTTTCGGTCCAGTCATTTTTTTCACCAGCACTTATGGTACTTACATATACTTCATCTTCAGAGTTTGAACTTTCTCCTAATATATTGGCTTTATTTTTGCGCTTGGAGTCACGGTTATTCTTTGAGCGACACATTTTGGCAGTGACCAGCCTTGTGGCACTTAGCACATTTTTTATTGAAAGCTGATCATTGCTTGCTTTTCTGGTTTTAACTACACCTTTTGCAGACAAAGTTCTGATTTTGGTACTAGTTTTTTATACTTTTGCCTTTAACTACTAAGATTTTATCTTCGTTACTCTTGTCTTCAAAAACGTTCAGTTGTTTGGAGGCTTGTTCACTAGTTTTGCAGATCTTGCAGATTGCTTTTGTCAAGTCACATCTCACAGCATCAGACACTTCTGATATCATGTAACGTTGTAAGTGATATATCCGTGATTTGAACTATTGCTTCTCGGAATTTGAATAATAGAAATCGTATTATCTATCGTTATGTCGTCATTTAAAAACAAAGCATTTCAAGAATTAATATTAGAAGTTAAGAGATTATGAATTATATAAGCTGTCATAACTATATTATTAAATAAACGGGGATACACAGCCATTGGAGAAACAAATACACAACAACCTTGACAATTGCTGTTTCATTAAAAAATGGCTGAGATCATAAGCGTCATTCGATTAAAACGTAAGACGATTTTATGTCTGTGCCAAGTAAAGTGGAATGTAGCGGAATAGGATGTTATGACGATTTTGCAATTGCTTATATATCCTACATCGCCTCCTTTTTGCCATAAGACCCTATGTCTACTATCACATATTTTAATTTAGCATTTACCACAGCTAAAAGTACAATAGAAAAGACTACCAAAACAATTAGGGCATCTCCATAAAGCCCAATATTCTTCTGTGATTTTCTTAAAATCTTCTACAGTTGGTACTGGTATACCTATGCTTAAAATATGTTTGCATACTTTTTAAGACTTTTGAAATAATTATGCTAATCCAGTTGTGCGAAATATGAAATTGAAAAGCGTGTGATCCGTTAGCTTTCGCCAGCTGCCAGATATCTGAAACAGAAATAAAACAGTATATTTCCAGTATATTTTTTTTACCTTTTGTACTCAGGATATTCGGCCCGTTGCGTCATGGTTCCCACTACAATAGATACATTTCGTCTTATCTAGAATCTCAACTACATGGCCAAATCAACAACAGTTCTGAAATCATGAAGTTTCTCAGCTAGTTGACCAAACCTACAGCATTTTATTGTAGGGTATCGTATTTGGACACTGGTAGCGATAAGTATGCCATAAAAATAAGCTGCTGTGTATTTGGGCTATCAAGTCAAGGCCATCATCGCTACAGGAAAGTATTGTGGACGATCATCAACCAGTTAAAACTATTTGTTACTTTGCCGCAACCTTCCGTGATCACGATGCTTTGAATTACCTCTGTGTCCAAATAGTCGACAGATTAATTTGAGTAATGTTGAACAATGCGATGAAAAATTTAATTGGGCAGCGGAAGTGGAGTGATTTATAAATAAACTGGCGCAGTCTGAAAATTAGAATTTATCGAAATCCTATTACATCAAATTTGTTTACCGTCGGTTTAAGCCGTCTTTGTGAATTTTTAAGGATCGAGCCGAATTTTATTCGAGAAGCGAGTAACCGGAATTGAGTTGGAATTCTTTCTTCTAAACGTGGACTATGAATGATCTAATAAACTCTGCAATATGCAAGCGGCTTACAACAAAATCAGGAGAGGAGTAGGTTATTGCGATAAATGAGAGTAAATGGCGTAGAGTCTTTTTGAGTACGATCTCCTCTGTTTCAATGAAGGAGGGATCGGACAGGGATTGGGAATGTTTGGTCTTCCTTGGTGAATATATTTCTTAGAAAAAGTTTTGATTATTCAGAAAAAGAACTAGCCGTCTTTATCTTTGTTGAAAAAATTGCCTTTGACCTACCCAGATATATCTTCTTAATAGTTTATTTCCAAGAGTTGTAAATTTTGCAATCGTTCAAAATCTATTCCATCAAAATTCCTCACAATTTTTCTTTTGGTATTGGTAAGGGCCTCCCAAATGCCGATTCGTTCTTCAATTTCATCTTAAATTATAATAATTACATTATTGTAGGATTAGATGCGAATATAGACAAAGACATTAAAAACCCTACGGGATTGCTATGCTGATGCTTCTTTCTGCTGTTTTGGCACTTAATTAATTTTGGAAGGTAGCAATAAACCAATATACATTCAACTAATATTATAAATATGAAAGTTTATATATTCGTTTGTTTGTTTGAATGTTTATCGGTCAATCATGCAAAAAATACTACATGGATATATACGATATTTCCCATTCAAATAGACAATGACCTGGAATAGGACATAGACTGCTTAAAAAAAACCAACCTCTATAAGGTGGAAACGAAATTTGTATCGAACGTCATGTAATTTATTTATTTATTATTTAAAGCATTTTATTTAAGTATAACTTACTTATTTAAAGTATATATTTAAATATAATACTCTAAAGTATGTTGTTAGTAAGAGTGGGGGAGTATTAAAACTATTTCCAACTGATCTACTATTCGAAAGACTTTCATGAAATTCGACATTTTCATCTTGGGTTAATTTTTGTTACGAAATGAAAGAACAGTAAGTCTGTCATCAGGACTTTAAACTGCACGGATTCTACGTCTTGTGCTACTGTCTGCTCTTAAAGTAGTTCAAAATTATAACAAAGAAATGAGTGATGTTGACATTTTTGTCTAGCAGATAGACTTTAATGGTACTTTTATCAAAACAAGATAGTGTGACACTACATTAACCCGAGCGGTGCTGATTCACGTGCACAAATATCGTGTGTATGAAAAAATGACAAATAATTATGAATATTATTATGAATTTTCTGAAAAAAGTCATCTATTTTTTAGTGAACGAATAACGTCTTTCTTTGTGTGACACTTATTCCCGGACACCGTGTACATATATAATAATTTGCCCGTAGGTTAACATAGCCTTGGATCCCAAAATGGTATCCAGATCTTAGCCATTTCTCAGAAATAGAAGCTATGGATAAATCATACCTGGTAAGAAGGTGGCGAAGATATGCTTTATTAGAAGTAATACTTCAGTTATTCCACTGCAGAACCCTCGCCGTTGGGATTTATTAAGTTCAGTGAAGCCGGGGTTGATGAGGTAATGTTGAATGGTATTTGCTAGGATGATGTTAGACTATTGACCAACGTGGAAAAAGAAATTGAATCGTAGACAGTCCAGAGGGATTATTAATCAAGAGTTGATGATTAAGCCCATAGTTATTTCCTAGATGAGGGATTCTGAAGTTTGAACTTATTCCAGTACTGAGCAGTCATAGGCCTGAGTCGCATTGTTTTTTTGTGTGTGATATATTAGTTGCACGAGAAGGAGTCAATGGCAAGCTATCATCTTATATTTTTGGATTACACATCGTTTAGAAAAGCATAGATTTAGCCATATAGCTGAGAAATGCGGTTCATCCGAACTTTGGTTCCGATGTGTCGAAGGCTACCTCGAAAAGGATTGTACTCTGACAATCGACAAAGGGAAATGCCGTTCTTTTTACAGTAACCACTATAGAAAGAAAGTGACCTGAATTAAAAAGCAAATGAAAATTAAGCTTGTTTTATCTAATGTGACAATGGCCAGTTGTTGTTGCGCTATAATGGCCAGTGACGCTAGTCGAGTAAAAAGGAGAAAGGAGGAATGTTAGAATCCATTAGAGATGAGGCATACACGACTCACGAATCAACGCTACTTGTATAAAAGACAAAACTTACCGAAACTGAAGACGACTTGAGACAAGGCGCAAACTATCTAAAAAATTAATATTTTATCATAAAACTTTATTGCAACTTAATGGTCAGAATACCCGGAAAATACAATAAAATTTCTCGAAGGCGAAACACTAACGTATTTCGTTTGGTAGTTAACTTGAAAGTCCTTGGACTGTTCTTTTATTAGACACATATGACTCAAAGACCTAGGATCGAATATTCGTTTGGATTCTTTGTTTTACTCATCAACAGTGAAAGAGACGCGATGAACGGACATCATTTCATAGTATGAAGTGGAATCACTTTATTTTATAATTTCTGTCTAAAAATACACAGAGAATATTTGTGTACATATAACTATGTCACTTTAATAAAAATACCCATCTTATCCCTTCTTAATTTGCGATTCATTTTAAAGTTACGTTTAATTAAAAAAAAACTACTACAAATCAAAGTTGGGATCGGTTCAAAGTTTTAATTAAAAAAGTATTTGCTTTGTTATTTTTTTAGAGACAGCGTTTGCAGCATTTTATATCCACCATTTATTGATATTACCTGGAGACATGTAATGAAAGACCACAAAAATATTTCAATATTAAAATATCAAGATATGATTTTTTAAAGAAAAAGTCAAATTTTTACTTAGTTTTAGATTTATGTATACCGCGACTACAAATAAAAGAATTTGTAAGATTTTTTGTTTTTCTTTCAATAGATAGACTGTAAATAGTACGACTAACTTTAGTAGTTTACAGGAAAAATAATGTTGAATCAATTATTCGGTGTAAGATTTTACTAAAATATTTTTCTTCAAAGTTTAAATATCTCTGGCATAAAAAAATTTGAAAATATGAATGACTAATTATTTTAAAACATGTATGTTTAAAGTAGTTTCCGATATGGTATAACTGATGTATTTATCTAATGTAAATAGTCAGTTATTACTATGCAAAAGAAACAATTTGACTAAAAACTAAATGTGCAATATTTAAACAAAGCTATTTTAAGATTATCCATTTATTACCGAGCACCTGTATAAAATAAAACATCTATTTTAGGATTGAAATTTTACTTAAAATCAAAAGAAATAGGAAAGATTTTATTAGGAATTATTTTGAAATTGTTCTTACTTTGAATGCAACACTGAATTCAATAGATGTGATATAAATTTCTTACAATCTGGATTATTATGGAAATAAATTAAATGAAACTTCGATTTTAACAAAAATTATAGGTGAACTGATCAGGCCATCGCTTATAAAGTTAAACATATTATTGTAATATTGTAAACATAATAAAATGTATTTTTGAAACAGAGTATTGAAATTATTTAAAACATAAATATAATACTTTAACATGTTTTTATTGGTAATTGTCGATTCGTTTCGTTTTGCAATTTATAAGTTTGTTGCTTTCAAACACAAAATAAATATACGTTTCACTTAAGCTTTCGAACGGGTCTTTTGTGTGAACCATAGATAAAACCACACACAAATCCATGGTATAGACAACATGAGTTGCCACTTGAAATATTGTAGCTTGATGAAAAAATCCTATAATCAAACTAGCTGTTGTCATCCTCTGCAATAGATTTAACTAAATCGGTGATTGTTAGTTTTTATATTGGATAAAACTCTGTTGTTTAAAAATAAAGCTTAGTTATTATTAGTGAAACATTAAAATTAATAAAATATGGTAACTTATAGTTTATATATATAATTATTTCATCTAAATTGTTTGTAATAAGGTTAGTTTTATTTGCTTGGTCACGACTTCAAAATATTTTAAAAATTATAAATTGTTTCAGGCGAGACGATATGATACGCGTACGACGATTTTCTCTCCAGAAGGTATATTTAAATTTTACCACATATTTAATTTATCCTTACATCGAGTATTGGATACAATTTGTTTTTGTTTTAGGCCGGCTTTACCAAGTCGAATATGCCATGGAAGCTATAAGCCACGCAGGTACCAGTCTGGGAATCCTAGCCACTGATGGCATTTTATTAGCTGCGGAACGTAGAAATACCAATAAACTCCTAGATGAAGTCTTCACATCTGAAAAAATCTATAAACTGAATGATGATATGGTATGCTCTGTTGCGGGTATCACTTCTGATGCAAACGTTTTAACCAACGAATTACGCTTGATTGCACAGCGGTATCTATTACAATATGGAGAGTCGATTCCTTGTGAGCAGTTGGTTTCTTGGCTGTGTGACGTTAAGCAGGCTTATACACAATATGGAGGTAAGTTTAAAAAAATGGTACATGAATGGAATTAAATATTTGATTATTTGTTTATAATTGTTCAGAAATAACTAATCAATTCGCCTGCTGTACATTCCATTAATGCAAAGCTGAACGCCCCATCGCACACGCCCCACAAGCCAAGTAAAGCTTGATGACTGAACATTTCCGAAAGACGTTACTCCGGTGTCTGTATATAGGACAATATTTTTACATTTCCATTCTATTTCCTATCAATTTCCTCTTGGTTATGCTATGTTTTTATTCCTTTGAACTGCTATTAAAAGGAAAAATCCTATATTATTAAGTAAACTTTCATTTTTCATACCTGACAATTTCGGTTCTCACACAATCATCACCTTTTTCATATACCATCCTCTAGAACTGAATTATATCAGAACTCCCCAGTTCACACCAGAGTGTAATTTGTTTATGACGAGTGAAAATAAATTTGTCAAAATGTGCTGTCGTCATCGTTTGTAGTACTTATATATTTTTGTGTTCATATTTAATATAAATGTATTTTTAATTTAAAACTTTGTTAAACCATGAATTTTTTATCATTACGCATAGGTTACCTGTAATGAATCAATAAGTGGAAGTAAATAAATAATTAATTATTATAGTATACATTTATACAAAAACCCATTTAGCTTTACACAGTTATAAGTAGAACAGAAAGTACACAGAATATAAGTATTTGTAACAATACATATGACATTTTACACTAATTAAAGACATTTATAAACAAAGTACATAACAATAAATTCACATGGGTATGAACCTAAAAAATACACAGTTAATATAAGATTGAATAAAACAAAAGCACAATCACAATATGTTAGGAATAGGGAGGAGGGGACAAGGATGGGTTATGGAAGGGATTTTAATCTGACAGTTATGATAAGACAAACAATGAGTGTTTTTATATATTTCTAGTCAGTTGATTTCATAATCTAGTAACATATACACTAAAGGAAAGTCCATAGGATGTAATTATATGCTTTTATGAGGGATTAGGAGGGTGTAATTGCTTTTAGAACACAATTCAGGGTTGTGGGTTGACAAGTACTGGAATCTAGATCGGAGGTGTGAAAGTGTAAAGGGATTAATGAAGATATTGTATAAAGAATATAGAAGATGGAGGTTGGGTCAATCATGAATCTTTAACCATTTGTGTATTAATGTTGAAATTCTGTTAGAAGTTTTGATTATGCTATAGAAGTAAAACTCGTAATATTAAAATTTGCATTGATTATTATACTCCAAATTCCTAATAAAGTATTTATCGATTAACATTCTGTTGTATTAAAATAATTCTGCACAGAAATCAGTAGAATTGTCTGTCTGATTGAGAAGTAAAAAAAATGTATAATAAATCTTTATCTAATCTTTATTTAAAACAGATTTGTGGGATGACTATTAAGTGATTTTCTTATGATTAAAACATTACTACAAGGTTTATGTATGAAAAGAGTTATTATTAAATAAACATGTTTTAATTCAGGTAAGCGGCCATTTGGTGTGTCCATATTATATATGGGTTGGGACAAACATTATGGCTATCAACTTTACCAATCTGATCCCAGTGGTAACTATGGCGGCTGGAAGGCTACTTGCATTGGAAATAACAGCGCAGTAAGTTCATATAGAATGCTTCTTAACTTCTTTCTACTGGTTCTAATAAACATTCATGTAAATTGATTGGACATTTTTAATTTCAAAGTGGTTTTTACGTAACAGTAACGTTTCCTGTGACTAGAAAATACTAAGATTCAAAATTGTAATTGCATCTTAGATTTTTGGTAAAAAGTTTGTAAAAATTATGTTAAATGGAAAATCTATAGTATTAAAACTAAAATATGTAATTTTTGCATTTACATGTTTCATTTTACCTTGTATAATCTGCTGAGTCAAGTAATAATAGTGAATTTTATACTCAAGTAACAAATCTTACGACAGCAGAATGTAGTTTTAAAGGTAATTATGATTTAAGTGTATGGTTAAAGAAATAAATAAACTTTTAGATAAACGTTCAGAACTTTAAAGTATTCAATGCTTATTTATTTTTGTGTAAACACGCTTTGGGCAGATAATAAACTGAACATAGGGATTGATTTAAAGATTGAGGTTAACTTAAAATACAGTAATATTTTAATAGATTCGATGAAGAAAAATAAATATAAATACGTAACAAATTATACAGTACTGAAAGAAACAGCTTCTAAGAAGAAGACTTAATACTGTAATTTTTATTTATTCCAGGCCGCTGTGTCGAGTTTAAAGCAAGAATACAAAGAAAATGAAACCACATTGGCTGAGGCACAAGCACTGGCAATTAAGGTCCTAAGCAAAACGTTGGATATGACCAAATTAACTTCTGAAAAAGGTAATATTAATCAAATGGTTAAAAATGCTGCCAACCTTAAGAAAATCACCGATATTTCAGCTACTTATTCTTACTCTATGAGTATATGTTCTCTATGTAGATCAAAAAATACGATGCGTAATAACACACTTATAAACTTTGTATTGCTGTCTACTTACATTCACTTAAGGTTATTGTTATTTAGATTTTTTAATGTGTATTAATCTTCAGAATAAAGCTTGTGTTTTGTTAGTATATCCTTTTTAAGGTTCTGTACATCGAAAGGAAAAAAGCTGGAACCTCATAAGATCACCCATATGCCCTTCCATCTGTCAAAGGCATTTTTTGTCAGAAACTATTTGATGTATAAACTTGAAATTTTATACAGTGATAGAACATTTTGACCTATATATATAACAATTTTATAGGGAGCAAATGAAATTATCAATTATTTTTATTCCGTGTTTTGTGCGGTATCGATTGGAACAGAAAGCTACATCCACAAGAAATATGTACCACCCCCCCACCCAAACACCAAAACTGCTACAGTCGAAAAAGAGAACTTATGAAAAACTTGCGACAATCTTACTGGAAAACTGTAGGATTGAATGGATTCTAAGTCTTATTAGACAAATTTACAATATTTTTACACCAGTGAACAATATTTATACAACAAATTTATATGTTGAAAAATAATATTAATATTTGTAGTTTAATGGAAATGATTGTACCTTTAAATGTTTATATAAAGGTGTATAGAACCCTCATAGTACGAGTTCTACTTAACAAATTTTATTCACTTTCACTTGTGCTACTGTGCAATTGTTACGTTACGTTTAATTCTTACGTTACGTTTACTGAATATGTACATTATACTTAAATATGCAAACTGGTATTTAGGCAGAAATATAATTTTGCATTGGGATAATTGAGCATGATATTATTCAATTATCTATATTTAATTTTTTTTATAGTTGAGATGGCAACACTGACAAGACAAAATGGCCAGACTAAGATAAGGATCTTGACCAATGCCGAAGTGGAAGCTTTGATAGCCGCATTTGAAAAAAACGAAGCTGAGGCAGAAGCTGCAAAGAAAGCGGCACAGAAATCATAAGATACATTTTATAATTGTTTGTGGTGAAATTGAATTATGCATATTAAACATTATTTTGTATTAGCACTGTCTACATCTCTATTGGTTATTGTTACTTTTATTATTCTTATTGTTATGGAAAAAGGTCGAGCATGATGGGGTTTTAGTTTGTGATCAGCCATCATGTTGTGACAGTGTGATTTTAAGACATTCTGGTATCCACCATACATAGTTTCATTCCCTATGAATCGACAGATTATGGCAAGACTCCTGAAAGTTGTAGATTTATTATTTAAATACTATTATATTTGGGTGTATTTTATTTCCATTTATTCACATTGCGGGGTTAATTATTCATGTGAATCATTTGAAATTTGCTATGCCACTTCATTATGAGTTTCATCAAAATTTAAATATATGTTCAACCAGCCACGCTGAACGAACAACACAAATGTAGCCAAAATGTAACATCACCAAATGGCTAAAACTTACTGATATGTGTAAAAACAATACAATGTACCATGTGATGCTACGATATGACTATGGCTACACAGAAGCTATTTTCTAGAAAACTGTAAAATCAAGGTATTTCACTAATTAGAGAAGTTAGGTAATTATGATGGACGTCAATTCATGTCTGCTAGTTCTTGTGTATTTAAGAGATAAAAAGCTTTTGAATTAAAAAAATTATCAACAAAATGAGAGTATAAGATTTCAAGAATGTAATAACAAAATTTTAAAGTGAAATTTAAAACTCTAATATTATATTCTATAAACGTTAGTTATCTAAGGATATTGCAGTACACCACAGATATAATTAAAGAGTGGTGCTCAGTGCTTTCTAAGCAATTACACATAGCTTACCCTGGATATTTAGCATTTATAGCACATATTTACAAAAATTTAAATATTTTTAATAGTCAAACAAATTTCCTACTTTAATATATGATTTGCAGTTCGCATACACAAAGCGAACATACCGGTATGTGGAATTTTAGATAAAACATACAAACTTCATTCCTATATTGTATCAAATTACAAAAAGTTCTCCAATCAGAAATCGTCCATATGAAATTAAAATGAAGAATGTAGATAATCACTGCATTATGTTAGAAGATTTATAATCAATTTCAATATATTAATTTTTTGCCCATATTTTGTTCTGATTGATCAAAGAATTAGAACTTTGCATATAGCGGAAGCAACTACCAAATAACATGCAACATTTTAAAATCAGTCACCTCTATTAAGTAACTTTCCGTTTATAAGGAATATAGTAATAACTTTTGAAAAATTTTGACCACAAAATGTCGAGATAGTTTGTTTGAAAGGTCACTATCCCAGATTAACTTTTTTCTTAAAGTACATTTGGCTCACGGCCACACTATACTCATGCAATGGGAGATTATAAATTTCTACATGTAACCCTACTTCTTGGAACGTTACTTCTATAAAGAGTTAGTTCGAAATATTTGTTAATTATTACCTCGATGGAGTTTAACTTGAGCAGGTGCAGGAACTCAAGTAGCTTATATCGATGAAAATTACTTCTTCTATCCTAAAGAAGAAAATTACTTCTTCTGCGAACACACCTTTAGAATTTATTAGGCAGTGGCTGCTTTTGCCTCACTTAAATGGTGTCTGTGGAAGAGATTTCGATCAATCCTGCTTTATGGATGTGAATACGTAATATGGATGTGATACTTTACTCACATCAGACCTTGGTAAACTCGATTCTCGAGTAGATGTCTATGATAGATCCTCACGACTAGTCTTGTCCGCATCACAGACAACATCATCCAATTACAATGCCAGAACAAATCAACCGTCACAGGACATCAGCAATGAACTAGAAGCTTCACTGACTAGAATGTCTCATGAATTTCTCTGGTAAAGACGACCTGAAAATTATAAGCAATTTTTCTATAACTAGTTTTACACAACATTAAGCAAAAATATAAAAACTATATATATTTAAATTATGAGTTACCTGCTTTCATGTGATAGCTGCATTAAATTTCAAATTAAAATGCAGATATTTATAGATACACTAACTCTATTACTATTCTAATTGTAAAGAGTTAGCTTAGACCATTTTTAAAGAAAATTGAGTGTGACACTGAAGCATAAAGATTACATTTTACCATTTTTAATATGAATCCCTAAACTAAACCTAAATAAACAAATTGTTGAAAAAATTCTGACTACCAAGAATATTCTTGTGTTTAATTAACTTCAAAAAAGGAGGAAATTCTCATTCAGCTTTATTTTTTATGTAAGTTATTTCCAGCATTTATACAAATTTATATGATTATTTTTTTATAGTGAAGAGTATCCTAGAACACAGGTGCTGTGATCGAGTTCTGTTTTTATATTAGTATTGTGGGTATCAAGCAGAGATTCTTTTATGGCGTTTTGCATTCCAACTCTTCGGCGCTGCTGCTGAGGTACTGCCTGCTTAAATCTTGAGACTTGCGGACCTGCTGTTTCTAAGTACTGTGGGTCTCGAGCAGACTCTATCATTAAACTTGTTTTGTGTATGTTAATGATAATCATTACTCCGGCATTAATCAACCAATATGTATTATTCTTTCTTATTTAGGCCCTAGTGTAATATAACAAAAATTATTAGAATTTGACCATGAAAATATATAGTATACCTTAAAATTCCTCAATAATGATCATAATAGGTGCCGTGATGTATATATATATATATATATATATATATGTATATATACTCTTGCATAAAAAATGGGCGGTTTTGATTTTGTCATATTATTAACAAAATATTATTTATTAAGAGGTTGTATTAATTGTAATTGTTACTGGCAGGTATAGTGTATTCTGGCTCATAAAAACGAACGTTTTAAATTTGAAATTTATTCTTTTTGAATGAAAATTCTCTTTCACTGACAAAAACATTTTTTTTGGCGGTAAATGAAATCTAACTCTTATTAAGTTCTTTTTCATTTGTTACGTTTTTTATTTGAACGAATAAATTTTAATTAAATTCCTGCTGTTTGCTGCATTAGTTCACTTCTGTTTGCTATTCTCAGTATGGTTGAAAAAACGATAAGAGCTAGTAAAATTATTGCGCTGTTTGAAGAAGGCTGTAGCCAATGTTATGTGTCTCAGCAGTATAATGTGAGCCATTCCACCGTCCAAAGGACCTGGCAACGATATCAAGAAATGGGCTCCGTCAGTAGAAGGCCCGGTTCTGGAAGAAAACGGTGCACAGAGCCAAGGGACGACCGATTCATAGTCAGTCAAACACTACGAAATCGTCAAGTTACGTACGTGGATCTCAAACAGAACCTCGAGGACGTCAGAGGTACACGAGTTAGCCTATGGACAGTCAGAAGGAGACTTCAGGCCGTCAATATACGTAGCTATCGCCCAGCTCGGGGCCGTACATTGCTCCGTGAACATCGGGTTGCCAGATTGAGATTCGCTAAAAATTTTTCGTCATGGACTCAACAAGACTGGAATAGTGTTTTATTCTCTGATGAGGCTCATATATAGATTAGGGGTGAGGATCGACGTCGGCGAGTCTTTCGAAGACCTGGAGAACGCTTCGCAGAAGTATGCTTTGAGGAAATCACCCTTTATGGTGGAGGCTCTGTAATGTTTTGGGCTGGTACTAACTCAGATGACCGTACTGAGTTAGTTTTTATTGAAAATGGCACACCTAATGCACAAAGGTACATAACAGAGGTTCTTATTCCTCATGCCCAACCCACATTAACAGCAGTTGGAGGCGAGTCCATTTTTATGGATGACAACGCTCACACCCACTGCTCTAGAGACGTTGATGCGTATATGCAGGAGGCCGGAATTCGTCGGTTAGACTGGCCAGCTAGGAGTCCCGACCTCAATCCGATAGAACACATATGGGATAATCTCAAACGACGCGTCAGAGCCGTAAAACCAGCTCCAGAAAACATTCAGGCCCTTAAAAATGTGATCGTCGCTGAATAGGAACATATTCCTCAGGAAATAATAAAAAACGTCATCGAAAGCATGCCTAGCACATTAAGCGCATTGATTTTAGTTAGAGGAGGCCATACTCGTTACTAAATTTTCAAATTTTATGTTAAATTAATAAAAAATATTCAAAAATAAACTTAGCCATTTTTGCAACGCTCGTCTGCAGACTTTGAATCGTTTTTTTTATTTATTTGCATTTTTAATGACTGAAGTAGGTAAAAACGATATCTCAATAATAAATAACAATATTCTCATCATATCACCATATAAAATGCATCAAATAATAATAAAACAACTCTGGTATGGTTTATTCCTATAAGTGCCCGTTTTTTTTGCAAAAGAGTATATATATATATATATATATATATATATATATATATATATATATATATATATATATATATATATATATATATATATATATATATATATATATATATATATATATATATATATATATATATATATATATATATATATATATATATATATATATATATATATATATATATATATATATATATATATATATATATATATATATATATATATATATATATATATATATATATATATATATATATATATATATATATATATATATATATATATATATATATATATATATATATATATATATATATATATATATATATATATATATATATATATATATATATATATATATATATATATATATATATATATATATATATATATATATATATATATATATATATATATATATATATATATATATATATATATATATATATATATATATATATATATATATATATATATATATATATATATATATATATATATATATATATATATATATATATATATATATATATATATATATATATATATATATATGTATATATTTATAATATGTACAGGTATACAAAGGTTAGGAGGACTACAGTGAAGACAAAAAGGGAATGTGATATATGTATCTCTGTATGATCTATCATACAGACCATCTATGATCTATCTCAAAAAAATTGTTTCTTTTATATTTTTTTTTCGTAATATGATTAAATTACCGTTTCTCAATCGCTCCGTGAACTTTGGTCACTCGTCAAAATGTAACCTATCATATGAATATATTTAGGTTCATTAAATATCACGATCATCACTGCCGATTTCATTAAACTAAGTCTGTACCAAATAGAACGTAGCATTCATCGGTGTGTATGGGTGTGTACTTGAAAGAGGAGAAAAGCATTGCTTTGCATAGATTTGAAAAATCTGTAACAATTGAAGTATTTTGCATATATATTTATGTTCGGAAACAATAATGTACTACAAAACTTCCAACTATTTTTTGATTACTCATATTTTCATTATTTTGTACTTTTCAGTTAATTTTTTATTCAATGGTTATTTGAGTCCAGTTAATTTTTTTTGTAAAAACGTTTTGTATTAATATATGTTTCTAAGAAATTAAGTACTTGCATAACAATAAAGTACATTTATGCAGGACCACAGGACACTGTAAGGCACTGAGCATATTTTTTAATTTAGTTTTAATCAACCATTGCCAAAATAAAGAATATAATGAATTTTATTATTTTATATAACACACACTTGTAAAATATTTTAACAACTTTTCCAAATTGGGTTCAGCGTAATATAGTTAATTATTTGATATGTTCATAACAAGTCATACTTTAAAAAAATATACTGTATATTTTTGTATAATGTGCTTTATGTCTCTTAATTTGGCAATAAGCAAAGTTATTGACACAAAAAATAAGTTTATTAAAAAAACTGAAATGAAACATTTTTTATTGTTGTTAATATGATCATAATATCTAGAGCGCTTACGCTTAGTTTGGTCCACAGAAAAGCCATTTTTTCATCCCGTAATTAAACTAACAATTTCCTGCTAAATATTGAAATGTTATTAAACTTTGAAAAACGGTCCAGAGAAATAAAGAATTAAGAGACGAAATGCAATGCAACATTAAAGGTTTATTTGACCATATAGAATAAGCAGGTAAATGCATAACAAAATCAGTTAAAAGTGTATCACAAAATCGGTTAAAAGTGTATCACAAAATTGATTAAAAGTGGTATCAGATTTGCCCACCATCTTATATTAATTTACATCAGAATCACTGAAATCCCCCTTCAACCTCACGTTGTATTATTTTGCAATGGCAGTAATAACATTGTATCTATTTTGCTGCCTATAAGATAATTCTTCAGATGAGTTTCAACAGATTCACAGATAATTCTTCAGTTGAGTTTTACAGAATTTACCAGATTCAGTTTTTATTTACCAAATTAACAATTTACTCATTGAAACTTGGACAACAGATTGTAGGAGCTACTTCACCTTACCGAAAATTTCATCGCTCTATGGAAACGTTTTTTCATATTTACTGTGAAACTATGTGTTACAGTATGTTATTGAAATTGTATGTCCTATTATACTTTGCATTGAACTATAGACTTGAATAGTTAAAACTTTGCTTGGTAACGACTTTGAGCACAAATATCTAAAGACAAAAAAGGACTTAGTTTAAAACAATGTTTTATTCTATTTCAAAAGACCTGTCAATAACATCTCCACTCAGTGGAGCAGATAAGACTCGCTAGACTTCATTGTATGGAAAAGGAATTGCCTAATCAATTTCACTTCTGATCTTGCATAATCAATATATGTCTCCTACAAAATTTAAATTCAATAGGTACAAAAATTAGAGAGTAATTGAGCTGGGGCATGTAAAACTATGGACAGACAGACATGACAAAACTATGAGGATTCATTCATAAAAACTTATATAGTTGTGTTTGTCAACTTTTTTGAAGCTAATTTTAACTTTTTAAACAAATTTAAATAACATGATTTTCCCATATATTTTTATTTCTTTTCCAGGCAATTTAATTAAAAATTATGCATTAAAGTACTCTCACTAAATGCATAACTGCATTAAGTGATTCTTTTTCCGATTTTTGACAAATGTAATTAAAGAAGAAAAAGGAATGAGGACTAGGCAAACTGCCAAATACTTTGTAGACTCACATCTTGCTTATTTTAGATTGCATTTTAAAAGATTACTTTAATGACATCAGACTCAATTTGGTCTGTAATAGAAACATTTACCATCCCCATATTCACGTTTGGGGGAGGCACTAGCTTACATTGTTACATTTTTTCTAAAGTTCTGTGTATTATTTCTATTTGGTTAGATTATAATTCAATTATCTCTAGTTGTCAAATTTTATCACAATATTAATTTTTCCCACTAGGGTATTATAACGTAACATGCTACCTGTATTATAAAGTGAAAGTCATATATAATCATGAGGTGACGTTTTATAATTTATATCCATCTGTCTTGAGAATTATTGAGTTTCATTGGTTTTTATAAGATTAAATCTTGATTTATTATAAATATACATTAATGTTGTGCACTTTGTGATGCTGTTGCAGTTAAAAATATAGTTGTCCATTCCCTAAGGCGAAATGTCAGAAGCTGTGGCAAATAGCTATGCGTCACAAAAACTTTAAGACAACAAAACAAAGCCGCGGCTTTGCTCAGAGCATTCATTTAATTCTAATATTGTTAAGTATCCGTTTGAATTTTATATATAATTTAAAGTATTCGTTATTTTTTGCCATATTTTCTCTTTACATAAAGTGGACAGTTTTCAATTTTGCAAGCCACGAAAATCTACTGTTGTTTTGACAGCTAGTTTTGTTTACGAATTACTTCGGCAACGCCATTTACGTTAATGTTAAAATAAAAGAATTCCGATGCTGTAAGATAAAATTACGAAGGCCCCATTCCCCCTTCCCCTCACTAAAAAGGGAAACAGTGGTCATTGAATTTCCTACGAAATTTATAATCAAAATATTTTTATACCATATTTTGTTATTTTTTTATTGTCTTATAAAAATTATAAATGTACAAAATTTACTCTGTATCTTTATACCTCCTCTGAGAGTTGAACTCAAATATACAGAAAACTTTTGAAAAACTTACTGTTGACGCACAAAAAATATGACAGCCCATCAGAATTAGAGACATTTGAAAATTCAATTTTAAACACATATAGCCCCTCGAAAATTTATAGAAAATACAAGTCACTAAAATTTAATAAATGAAAACAAATAGTATATTTAATTTTTTTTATTTTGTATGTACTTATATTACAGAATAATGAACATTAATCATGATATCGAACAGTCAGCAACATGTCAACAGTAATACTACACAAAAAAAATGCGTCTTACTCAGAAAACATGTTCGCTACGAAATACTCGTACAAACAATATAATTACACTGGACTGCCTACATAAACTGCCTGATGGTGTAAATTTATTAATATATAATAATTTATAATATTGAATGTGTTGCGTCCTTGCTTGCTGGTTAATATTACACTTAGCAACTACCCACGGAAAATAATTACTTCTTGGCCTCAGTAGCAGAGGCAGAGGTGGCGAAGGAAGCCACAAATTCTGTGACTAGCTTCTTCAGCTGTGCATCAGTATCTGGCGTGATCTGGCCGTCCTTAGCAATCTGGGAGAGAACTCCCTGGTGGCTTGTCCTAGAAGCCAAAATTTTTAAAGTGTATTTTGTTTTATATTTACAAAAATCACTTGAATGTAACAAATGTTGAAATAATCTTGGTCAATTTAAAAACTATTTTTGATATTATACAGTTATTATTACTGTTATTTTAGGGTTCATTTCTTATTCAAGTTCATTCTTGTTTTTTAAATTTGATTGAATAAAACTGATAAAAACTGAAAAACTAAAATAAGTTGTAATATCTTCACATTATTAGATTGTTCTATACAGATTTTGCAAAAAAGCTGTACCTAAAGATGCAATTCTCAAATGTTTTGCCAAGGACAGAATGACCATAGCATATTTAAAATGTTTTGGCAATGACAGAACGACCATAGCATATTTAGGGACTGTGCAAGATGCTATCAGTACCAGCTGGTGATGGATTATTATACTTTTGATTACACTGATGTCATTTCTTTCTTTCAAATTCCCATTATGGGTACATATTGTAATCAAACAAAATTACTAATAATGCCTAAAATATGATGTAATGTGTTCTGTAAAAACACCTTAATACAGTGTTTAGCATTTAGATTTTCATATTCACTCGTAACATAACCTCTTTAGATTCAATGACGTCTATTATTTTCTGTGGATAAAATACCACTGACATTGACAAACATGTCACTGAAAGTTTTCATTGCTTTCAACTTCAAGCGCCTCTATGTTTTTGCATGATACTTGTATATAATACACAGTCGTCAGTCACATAACAAAATACAGTTGATCGCAACTGTTTTTATAATTGTGAATTAAATAAATCTTCATTTAATTAATAATGTGTTTCTAGATATAAAAAAAGTTTTTTTATTACCATATTGAATCGGCTGAATTAATGAAAATTTAACCTTACCGTACTTTAAATTATGTAATAAGCATTATTAATAAGCATAACTCCTAAATCCGATTTCTGAGATTTGCAATTGTTTAGGCTTTCTTTTGCCATTACTTTCCTTTTCTTAACATATTATAATACAAACTCACTTAATATGCGCTGTGAACTCCTTCTCAAATGCGGTGATCTTTGCCGGGTCCATCTTGTCCAAATGTCCACGGACACCGCAGTAAATGACGGCTACTTGCTCCTCGATGGCCATGGGCACATATTGGCCTTGCTTCAGCAACTCCGTGAGACGCACACCACGGTTCAAGAGCTGTTGAGTGGCAGCGTCGAGATCGGAACCAAACTGAGCGAAAGCAGCTACCTCACGGTACTGAGCGAGCTCCAGCTTCATGGAACCAGCCACCTGCATTGTCATGTCAATGTCATTTTTTGTGATTCAGATATAAATTTTAGAAAGCCGCCGAACTGGTCATAATTCTTTTTATTATTCATCGGGATGGCATCAGCCCAAACGGGAAGATTTATCATGTATTATGTCTTATCAGTACATAATTAAATAGTTCTTTTTAAAATCTAAAAACACAATGGGAAATACAGTTGCAGGGTTAAATTTAAATCTGATTATTTTTAGGAATTAGTATCTTTTCACACCTTTCCGGAGTAGGATAAAAAAAATAATGAAATTTAAAACCTCTAGACAAATTCCACACTTAAAAACCATTTTATGTATTCAGTCTATCCAGTATGATTGCATAATAACCTGCTTCATGGCCTTGGTCTGGGCAGCAGACCCTACACGGGACACAGAGAGACCGACGTTAATGGCGGGCCGGATACCCTTGTAGAAAAGCTCAGTCTCCAAGAAGATCTGTCCATCGGTGATAGAAATGACGTTGGTAGGGATGTAGGCGGACACATCACCGGCTTGAGTTTCAATTACGGGCAGAGCAGTCAGAGAACCACCACCCATTTTGTCAGACCTGGTTGTGGAAGAAAGGTTGTGTTTTAGTTTAAATCACTATTATTTTTTATATTAACACAATTTGTATAACTTGTATCAATGGCTGACAGCTTCAGTTGTAAGCCACTGATAAAAACTTTAATCTTCGAACTGTCAATTTCATACATTATTGATCAGCAATTTCACGTAGAAACTATTCAATGTCACAAAACTACGAATATGAATTAAAACAATATAAATTACCAAAGCAAACAAGACATGTTTTTCACCTTTAAGAAATTGTTATAATATTCAAACTTTGCTTATAAAAGTTTTTGCCATCTGCATTGTACTGCTACGTAGATTCATTCATTTTTCAAAAGTAGTAAGCATGCTTTTTGTTTAAAGAAATCTTTTGTTATCATATTATTTTAGTTTTTTCTTTACACTTCTTTCCTTACTATGGACCAAATAATTCTGGCAAACTTACATCTTGGCAGCACGTTCAAGCAGACGGGAGTGGAGGTAGAACACATCACCAGGGTAGGCCTCACGACCTGGGGGACGACGCAGCAACAGAGACATCTGGAAATGCATTAAGCATTTATTTTTTTACTTTGCCCTGCTTCTTATCCAAAGTTTTATATTTTATAAATTGATTGGAATCTTTTCCTTAAATTGATTCTCATTACTTTTGGGTACAATAAGTGAAAGAAATGAATTTTAAAAACGGCCATAAAAAATCAAATAATGATAACAAATCAAAATAATTATTAACAATAATGATGAAAACAACTCCAAACTTATACGTTTTAATCAAACTGCATTACATGTCTGCTTTTGAAACATAAGTAAGTTTAAGTGATAATAAGTTTCATCTCACCTGACGGTAGGCAACAGCCTGCTTTGACAAGTCGTCGTAGATGATGAGGGCATGCTTTCCGTTGTCTCGGAAGAACTCTCCCATGGCACAGCCGGAATATGGAGCCAGATACTGCAGAGGAGCAGCATCTGATGCGGTGGCCGAAACGATGATTGTGTATTTGATGGCACCTGTCAGTAACGCAAGAATATTTTCCAATATTTTGGGATAACAAATGAATGCTCGACAAAACGTATCTTTAGAATAAATAATTATATATCTCATAGAATTTCTATCTATTAATGATCATTTTTAAAATGGGGAACTGACAAAAATTTTTATACACAAAATTTGAAGTGACAAATTTTATTTGCAGCATAAATTTTGGTTGAATCGGAACAAGAAATGAATAAACTAGTAAGTAAAAATATATCAGTAAAGAAAGTACCAGGATCAATTAATAATGGCACCTCATCATCATTGCTTATTCTACGCTCTTTTAAATTTTATGCAAATAAGATATAGTTAAGATATACTCATTACTGAATAAAAATATTACATTAGCCTTAAAGTCTGTCTACACATTAAAACAAATAACGCACCAGCGTCGGTCAACCGCTTGAGAATCTGAGCGACGGTTGACCTCTTCTGGCCGATGGCAACGTAAATGCAGTACAGTTTCTTCTTCTCGTCTGAGGCAGAGTTGAAGCGTTGCTGGTTGATGATGGTGTCGATAGCTAGAGCAGTCTTACCGGTTTGACGATCTCCAATGATCAACTCACGCTGACCACGACCGATGGGTACCAGCGAATCTACGGCCTTGATACCTAATGACCGAATATTTAACAGTAATTAAAAAAGGTTGCGGTGACCTTCCAGCAACATGTACTTGAAAGGTTATACCGAAGTAATTTTCGTGTGTTAAGTGTCGCATACCCACAGAACAATTTCTAGAATAAATTAAATAATTGGGTAACATTTTACAAGTTTTAAAGAGACTTAAGTAAAAAAAAAAAAACAGGATATTTGCATAAATAACATATAATATAGGTATAAAATATCACTGAGCTGGTCACTAGTTAACACTATATTTTTGTATTCTGTTACTATATACAAAGGTTTACACGCTCACCTAAATGGACATACTTATATATAAAACTGCTGAAACTATTACAATTCAGATTCTACTGAATATATTGTAAACCCATTTTCAATTGAGATTTACAAATATCTACACATTGTCCTTAGAAAATAAAGTTACGAATATAAATGTGTATATGTTTGACAACATCTGCTCTCTATTGACGTAGAAAAAGCATAATATAGCAGCAAAATTCTAGGAAATATATCTAAAAAAAAATTATCCCTATCCCTTTTGAACAGTTATTTATATATGCAATGTTACAGCATTTAAACATTATCTAGTATTAATATGAAAAATTACACAGCTTTTATTAATTTTCTGGATGTTTACTGAAAAAATATCGACCAAAATAATAAATAAGCAATAAATATCTACAAAAAGGTGATAAGTCTTATCAATATCAGAAATATGTAAGGGTATTTTTGTTGAAACCGTATTATATATATGATTGGATTCAGAATTTTATGCTGTGTAAAATGTTATATTTAGAATTAAAATATCAATCTTCTAAAAAATTTCCTTTCCATCGCAAATTTTGAATAAGCCTAGAATAATTTTTTCAATAAACTTGTAAAAATATTACTAATTCCTTACATTAAAATTAAATACTGTTTCCTTTTCTATATTTGAGTTATGAAATAATGAGAAACGTAAGTTGTCTGTTTCTTGTTTTTTAACAAAGATTTATTACTTTTCTTGAAACTATTTGGTTTATCCTGATTATACTTTTTAGAGAAACTAGTGTAATAGATCTAATCAACTGCTCTATACACCGTTCTACAAATAGAATAAAGAAAAGTTATATCGCTTTTCTGAAGAAAAAAAACTGGCCTCTCCTGTAAATTTACAGCTAAAAAAATATTAGCAAAATATCAGAAACTCACCAGTCTGCATAGGCTCACGTACAGACACACGGGGAATGATACCGGGTGCCTTGATACCCACGCGCATGCGCTGCTTAGTCTTGATGGGGCCCTGACCGTCTATGGCATTACCCAGAGCATCCACTACGCGCCCGAGCAGCTCCTCACCCACAGGCACGTCCACGATGGCACCAGTACGCTTTACAATGTCTCCTTCCTTAATCAGCTTGTCATTACCGAACACGACAACACCTACATTGTCTGGTTCCAAGTTGAGGGCCATTCCCTAGTGTGCAGTTAGATGAATTAATTTATGGTGGCAAATGAAAAAGAATATCCACAGATATTTGGTTGAAAATATCAAATTGAATTTCACAAGTGATTCAGTTTGATGGGAATTTTACAGTACAATTTTAATGAGTATTACGGTTAAATTATAAGTAACCAGTAAGTAATTTTGCATTTCCTACTCCACGATGACCAAATTGTCACGTATGTGATAGCAACTATAATTTAGTATACATTTTGTTAGTTTGAATATATTCAGGGTAGTATAGGTTTTACATAAGTGGCAATAAAAATGGATGTTTATTTGAATTACAAGTTTATAAATAAGACTGAGAGTACATTTTGGGGTCAAATTCCAGAGTGTCAGCGTTACCTTCAATCCGGAGGAGAATTCCACCATCTCATCTGCTTGAATATTCTTAAGTCCATATACACGGGCAATACCGTCACCAATGCTCAAAACACGACCAGTCTCTTCCAAATCGGCCTGTAGAAATTTTAATAATCATTATTATATGAATAAAAATTAATTATCTTAAAACAGTCGTTAAAATATATAACTAACAATCAGAAGACGTAAAGGTATAAGACTAAAGAATTTTGCATAAAATTTAATAATTACAACCTTTATAAATTAAAATTATCAAAATAAACAATCACATTTGATATAATTTGACATTACTATACATTTTTAAAAAAATATTTATATTGTATATCCCAGATATAACAATTGTAATTTATTATAAATCACTTATGTATAATTGAACCTATAAATAAAAATTAAGTTTAACAAATTTAATTTAGTTTCGTTATGTAATGTGACAAATATCTATTTACAAAAAACAATTGTAACTAGTCAAAGAGGTTTATGAATATTCAATTTATGCTTCTATATTAATAATTTTTGTCAGAGTCGAATCGTCACACAGGTTGTCACTTTGAAAATCGTTTAGCGATGACATAATGATAATTTGGGAAAAATAATCCAAATTCACCTTGGGTGCGGCACCTCGGATTCTCTCCTCCAGAATGGTGGAAATTTCGGCAGATCGTTGGGCGCAAGATACATGTAACTTGCGGGCGGCCACGGCCATAGCCGGGGCAGCGACTTTGCTGACCTAAACACATATACGTAAGTTGTTGTAATTAACAATAAATGCATTTATTTTGCTAAATAAAAATACCACTTACATAATAATTCCTATCGGTTTTGTTACATTGATCATAGGCAAGAATTGTTGAAAACCTTGTCAAGACAGAATCAGGTGTCCTATATTACATAACACTAGTACCGAATTTTAACACTTCACTTCAAAAATATTGACTGAAAATGTCAATACATATAAAAATTAAGACTTTTAAATAGAATTCCATATCCAAATTTTGACGGAAAATATCAAACTAAATACAAAAAAAATTAAATCCATAGGCTGCCGGTCAATGATTTTATTAACCGTAGATAACACTTTTAAGCATATCGTACTTTAAATTTAGTCACGTAATTGAAAATGTAGTTAATTATTTACCTGTGCGGCGGCATTAGGCATACGCCTAGCCACATTTGCGGCCAAACGGGCGGAGAGGAGCGACATTTTGTTCGTGTAAAACAAGTTGAATAGACAGATCAGCCAGAACTCGCTCACTAGTACATCAGTCGTACATTCGCAGGAAGTGACTTCGGTCGTGTAATATTTTCAAATTGGTCACTCTGAATTTCCGGTAAAATGAATACTAATTAATTTTTCTATTCTTCATTTTTATAAAACTACATACTAAGTGAGAAAATAGTTTTAATGATATTGAGTATTAAAAAGGTAAAAAATTTAATTACTAATATAATGATGAATAGTTAGACGTATAAAAATGTTTAGACAATAATTCCTTACAGTTGAAGTAATGTATTTCTTGCGAAAATTTAAAATTTCTATGAATATATATTCTAAATATTTAGCAGTTTCGAACAATTTCTTTTATTCTAATTATTAATAATGAAATTTAACGTTACAATTGATATTATTTAAAAATAAAGTGAAAGTATACTTTCTCTTCATCTCTGACCTAATAAAATCATTACAAAACGTTCGTGTAGATATATTATGCACGGTTAGTGTATTATTTATTAATCACTTAAATGTGAAATGTTGTCACTGTGGATATATATATATATATATATATATATATATATATATATATATATATATATACACGCATATATTTTGGTTGCAATGTTCTATATGTGATGAAAGATCTATAGGTGGGTAGATTACATTGGTCAATACAATCTTAATTTTCAATTGAATTCGATAAATTTATTGATCTGGCAAGACTGATTATAAAAGAGATAGAACTATAAAAAAAACAGGACCGAAAAGTTCTTGTGTCAACTAAGCTGTCAGTGTCAAAATCATTAAATACATAAATTGGCGACAACAAAATTATTGATGATACTTTTTCAATACATCTGATTATGCAAAATAGTTTATGTAAAAATTGGCCTGATGGCTATTTTTGAAAATACAAATTCTCTCACTGCTCTTGACGATACAGAGAGATTGACATGTAATATTGTAAATGCACAAAACATAAGCAAGCATACCGTAAGTTATTATATTGATTATTATTCTATTACAACGAAGCTATTAACAAATGTCTAAGTTTATAATGTTTTAAAAAAATATTAAATTCCGATTGACTTAGACACAAAAGATATTTGTTTATAATTTTTATACTTGATCTATTTTACACGATCAATTTGTGAGAAATGATTTCATTAAGCGGCATTGGATTTAAGTAAACTCTTGCTAAATAATGAAATTTTGTTTCATAAGAAAAATGGATTTAAAGCGGCTTGCGTAAGATAGTAGTGAGTAATAATAATGTTGTAAATGTTCTTGTAGTAAAAAAGAAAAACTTACTATGGAACCAAAATATTTTTATTTTTGAAATGCAATCAAATGATTTTTAAATAAAGAATGTCATGAACATCAATTGTGATTCTTTTATCGATGAGTGTTTAATCTATATAAATCAAGTACAGTTGGTGATAATAGCAGAAAATAAATTATAGTTCTTTTAATTAGAGGTCTTTTGTTTAAAAAAAATGGAATAAATAATGTAAATTGTAAATTAAAACCTTTTTTTTGTTAATATTAATTTAATTTTTTTATTGTCTTCTAAAACAGTTTCCGTTACTTTCATAATATTTCTCCAATTCTTAATGGTTATTATGTCAGTAGCATAGACTGTTATTACAAAGAATTACATTAAAATGCAAGGATTTCTAGATGTGTCTCTTTTCTAAAAAGAAACATAGAATTCCCTTTGGAAGAATGTTTCTATAACCACTTTAAAAGTATCAATTGTTTTGAAGCCACCAAACATTTATCTGGACTATACAAGTTAGAGTGTTTATACAACTGTTCTTTTCTCTAGTATGTAATTTTTTCTATAGTTTGTGTGTGTAATTTCAAAGACAATTTTTCAATATCCTAGTACTAATTTCTTTTGTCTCTCTACTTTTAGAATCTTTGAAAGTTGTTCTTCAAAGAAAGTTCTACATAATTTTTTCAGCTTTTGTTGTCAATGTATTACCAATTTTCGTATGAATTATTGTGTATTAATTTCGATATTTATGAAACACAAGCATATATGGTGTGTATATATTTTGTATCTAAATTGTGGACACAATATGTCAACAGCTTATGTCAATTAGTAGATTTTTACATAACTCTTTTATTGGAGTAAGTCAAAAATGAGATTTTATAAGAGGTTTTCCTTCCTGAATGTCATTGCTAAACTGAATGTATATATCTGGTTAAGATTCTCAAAGCGCGTTGAAATCAATTAAAACTTTAATTTGACAGAAATCTTCTATAATTTTATCATTAATTTATACTAGAATAAATGTGACAAACCATCAGATAACACTATTCTTATGAGAAATTCATCTTTACAAAATGTGTAAAACTACTGAACATTTTGGCTAAAAATCTTTTCGATTTTAAATATCTTTTTTTAACAATACAAACCCAATCGATAATGTAATATCTTCTAATTGTAAGTATTAAATAAATATGTGAGACCTTATATTTATTCCTTATTATTGAATAAATAAAAAAAACTTTGTTCTTTGCATGATAATATTGTTTGTCATAATTTTATGAAACTTGACTTCATTGCATAAGATAAGCCCTTCTTATCTTTCTTTGATATAAATATATAATGAAATTGCTGCTTGTTTCTTTAATGTATACAACTTTTTCTATCCATGTTAAATAGTTTTTTAGTTTTGTAGCAACCAGGGACCTTTAAAATTTTATTATGTACATTTGTGTCTGTATGTTATGAGCTTGGTTATTCCTCGTTTTGTAATGAAGTTTTGCAAGTTGATATTTTGCTTTTATTTAACTTAAAGACGGATGCAAAACGAGATTTTTAAAAAAAATTATTATATCTCTCCATGTCTTAGTTTGGCTAGAGACTCTTTTGTGTATTTCGAATGGGGTATCATTGCATAGGTCGTCAAAAATGCATTCTATATTCACCCACATTATTTTCCAATCTTTGTTTAAAAATATAAGAGTTGGTAGTTTTCAGCAAGAACTTGAAATGAAAATCAACGCAGCTTTTATTTAAAGTTTAAACCATATTTTAAATTTTTGACTTTATGATTTTCTTTTTAAAATAAACGCGTTAAATTTATCTTTTACTTGTCTTATAATTCACGTTAGCATTTTCTTTTGTCAACAGTTTTAAATTATACATATTAATATTTAAAATGTCTATATCAAACCATTAGAAAGTTTTAACCTATTGGTAAATATATAAAAGGACTAAAAAATAACTATAAAAAGTAACACAATTTGAACACATCTGACTATCTCTCTATAACTTGTCTTTATTATTGTCTCTTCCAAAAATAGTCAAATGTGTTCAAATTATAAGTTACTTTTTATAGTTTAACAAGAGGTGAACATGTGATTCTCATAATATCACCCCTTTTTAACCTTTTATATATTTACTATAAGATATATAGAGAAAAAATATGAAAATAAAAGAAAACAGAATAAAAATTGTTTTGCATTTTAGGAATATTCAATTAAGGTTCAACGTGGCGCTGATAAAAATAATGTGTGGCATGTATCGAGAAGGTACAGAGATTTTGCCCTTCTACACACCAGTCTTCAAGGAGCAGATATATCGTTACCACTGCCGCCTAAAAAGTTGATTGGGAACATGCAGCCATCGTTTATAGCTGATCGGCAAATGCGTCTGCAGGTTTATTTACTCAGATGATTAAATATCAATTAATAAAATGTTTAATAATAATGCTTTATAGTTTATAAGCAAATTCTTAGAGTGTGAAAATTATTTTATTTATATATTTACGCAATATAAACCTAATTTGTGCTGTTAAGCCATTTTGCTTTTTTACAAATTATGCCATGCTATTTATGCGGGACTAATTCTATTCGTATTAAGATCTTAAAATATAATTTTATTTTTCAGAATTATTTAACAGAATTGTTAAAATGGCCTATTCTAGCAAATTCTTTACCTGTGAAAAAATTTCTGGATCCAAACAATTATTCTCAGGCGTTTCATGGTAAGTATCAATTGTTAAATTATATTTTTCTTTTTATAAATGTTTAGCATTTATAAAAAGAATTCCATTTTTAAATTTTAACTTGCTAGTATTGTTCATATAATTTAATTTGATTGTTCATATAATATAATTTAACTTGTTACAATTAACAAATTTCAACCAATAAAATGTTTCCTGTACACTTAGGACAAATTTAAAAGATAATTTTTACATGTATAAAAAGCGAATGTTAAATATGGTATATTAATGGCTAGAGCTGGTAGAAAAATCATAAAAAATTTAAATCTTATGCATTTAAAATTGAATGGAATGCAAAACTTTGTAACCTATAAATTTAACCGGTATCAAAAAAACACATTGAAAAATATAATATAATACAAGTACTTCGTTGAAAGTTTTACAGCACAATATTATTTCCAAACAAATAAATTAGGAAAATACTATTACTGTTAGAGGCTTTTAGAATCGGTGCCAAGTTGAATGTGGTGCTTACTTTTGTGTGATTCTGCATGTACCCAAAATCCTACGTTACTTTCACAACTAGCAAGATGATATCTTGATATGACTAACAAGTCCAAAACGAAAATCATGTTCGTGGACAGACCTGATCAAGTCACTAGCGCTGGAGAACTCCAGAACCTAAAAACCACCTGTAAATTTTTATATTAGGCTTGATGTCGAGTGATGGAGAAGGCTATGGGAAGGAAATTCAGGAAAGGTACAAAGAAGGAAAGAATTGGCAAAAGATTTGCAATGAGTAAGTTTAATAACGTTAGAGCAGATAGGAATATTTTCAACGCCAACAAGAAAAGACTGGTCCAAACACACACTTATCCATCTTGGAAGCCAATCTTGGACAATTTACTTCTTGGGAAGAAAAAAGGACACTCTGGAGAGTGATGCTAGCCACAAATTCTGCATATATCCTAGACAGCTAGGAGGACAAATAAATCTATGCTTGACAACTGAAGATTCAAATAAGACAACTTGTTGACAAAAAGTGCTTCAATACTTCACATGCAGAGATCCAGATAACCTGGAAAAATGTTAATGGTTGCCAAGGTCAAGCGGAAGCGATCACGAGAGCGAGTGTCATACCATAGGTCAGATCAGGTCAAGATACGCAGGACTCTCAGTAATAACAGCTATAAGATAGGCTGAGGGCAAGCAAAGTTGAAAATTGAACAATCCATAAGATAAAGGAGGCCTTTTAAGTTGACTATGACTTTCAGCGCTGAAGAGTGAAACCAAGAAGAAGTTACACGGGGTGTTACGAACTCCCAAAGAATTTATTAATACTTATTTACTAAAATTAAAACCGGGCTTTGCGGCATTTAATGAATATAAATACTTTTATATATACCTACATATATACATATATGCATCCGAATTAAAACCAGTAACACTACACCATATAAGGATGACACACTTCAAGAAGTTTATTACCTACATTATATTCATATTATTTCATGCCTTCGTATATACCTTTACATACTTACCTACTTACCTACCTACTTAAAATTCAAAAAAATATTACAGTTATTGGACCTATGCATTTCAATAACGAAAACAAGACAATAAATTAAAACCAGTAACCCCACAACACATAAGGATGACACACTTCAAGAAGTTTATTACCTACATTATATTCATATTATTTCATGCCTTCGTGTATACCTGTACATACTTACTTACTTACCTACCTACTTAAAATTCAAAAAAATATTACAGTTATTAGACCTATGCATTTTAATAACGAAAACAAGACAATAAATTAAAACCAGTAACCCTACAACACATAAGGATTTAACAAGAACTTCAAGAAGCACTTCAAGAAGTTTATTACCTACATTATATTCATATTATACTGTGGGAAAATGGAGAAATTTGATATAATTCTGTTACACGCCGGTATAGCAAAAATATTATGATTACATGTGCACAGTTGTAATGTATGAAGAGCAAGAATTTTTCCATTTAATTGGGCAACATTTTTCCATTTAAAGATCGCAAAATAAATTTCAGCAAAAAAACTTCTCTTCTGTGTTATAAATCAGCATAACGTATGATAACTCAGCATACCCAAGAGAAAATCAGTAGGTAATAAAGAAAGGGAAGTAACCATATTGTCTTATGTACAAATACCAATATTTAGTTTTATGTGGGCTCTAAATAAAAGAGCTGGCTTCCAACTTTCTTCACACTAAAGTCATGTATAATAAATTAACAGAGGAAACACATCAAAAGTCGCTGGCATTATGCAATACAAATCTAAGCCTTCTGCATGATTTTTTCGTTAAATCTGCCAAATGATGCAAAGTCAAATGCAAATGAAGTTTAACTCCTAGATTAAATACTTCGATACACCGGCTATGAGTGTCCCATCAATGATGTATGCCTATTCGAAAGAAGTGCAGGAGGGACCTCAATTTGTTTTTGAATAAGCCAATAAAAGTTAAAAAATAGTTATTGAATTCAATTGAGATTTTACTATAAAAATTGTTTTTACATATTGTATAATTGTACATTTAGGCATTATACTAATTCGAGCGTACAATGTGTAAAAATAATTGAGATTTTTTTGGATAAAAATCTTTTCAGACATAAGCAACAAAGAAACACTTGTACTTTGTGGTTGTAACTGCAACAAGCCATGGTACAGAGTGCACAATTCAATTTCTATTCCATAATATTCAATACACTACAACTTGTATTCCGTAATATTTAATTAACCTTATATGCTCTTATATATTTTAACTGAATGTATTTTCATACTAAGTTGTAAACAAACATTTTAATATGAATATTAAAATTACATATTTTTGTTTGCTTCATTTATTTTACACTTTCAGTATTTCTACAGGAAAAGGATATGCAAAACTATGTTAACAATTGTTTATATTTTTTATTAATAGAGAATGCACTTCAAAATGTTTCAATGGCGCTAAGAGGCAATGGTACACATGAATTGAAAGGTCCTTTAAAAAATATTGGCTGGCGGATACGAAAACATTATTACCTGGTAAGTCTTGTAGTAACAGGTAGTAATGTAGTAAAAATGTCTAAAATTGTTTTAATATAACTTATACTAAGAAACTATAGATACATAATTAGCTCTAAATATTATACTACTCTTCATTTTATAAATCTGTCGATATCTTCCATTTTAACATTTAAATGGTACTTGTTTATTTAAAATGGTAGCTGTTTGAATAAAACTTCGTTGGCTGAACTTTCAGTTTGACTGGTTTTGTGTGTATTTTAAATTCCATGATTATACAATCCTTTTGGATTGTATATTATAACGTTAATCACGTATCTACTCTATTTGCAATTGATTAACACGTAAGGTTGCCTTATTTGTTTTAGCAAATGTTTGTTACTAGTTGGCCATCTGAATCAACTCTTCAATTATTATCTGTTTGAATTCTTTTTAGTTTTAAATGGATGTAATTCATAATTTTCATTGGACATTTGATTTTTTAAATTCTTTTCAGTGTCTTATACTTTTTGGGTTTTACAAACCCAAAAAGTATAGTAGGCTAAAATAAATTTCTTTACAATATAACTACTAAAGTTATAGAATTTATATTTTTATCTTAATAAATACCATAAATGATGCATGATTTTTTCATGAAATAGGTAGATGAAGACAATATACTATCTTGGCAAACATATGGTCCTGACAAGTATTTATCCGATCAAGATTTGCAGCAAGCATTTAAAAGTTTACAAACCATGGTGGTGAGTATGTTTAATCATAAACTTCAATACAAAAAAAATAATACTTGATAACTTATTCAAGGGTAACTCAATTTTCGGAAAGTTCATAATAGATTTTGATTTTGGTATATATTGAATAAAGATTCTGCAGGAAAACTGTATTAAAAATTGCTTCAAAACAACTTTTGCGTCTGTTATTGCTACAATAGAGTTTTTTTCATAACATTAAGTCTTGAAATAATTTATTTTCAATTACCTGATTACTTTCACAATCTCTGATCTTTTGCCATTATAATATAAATTTGTGAATTCCATTTTTGTCTAAAGCCTTATAACTATAATATTTATAATATATTTATAATAATATTTATATATATAATAATATTTATAACCCTTGGACTTAAAAAAATCTGAAAATTTCCATTTCACTGTCTTTTTTGTTATGTTACTGTCTATCTCACATATGATTGTCTGAAGTCAAGAAAAAATGGTAATTGGTTTCCAAAATACCAATAAAATACGGAGGTATAGGATTTGTCATGTCGTATGAGATCTTGCACTATCTTATAAGAAAAACATTTCGTTACAATTCATTAATCCAGGATATAAACAAAGCAATGCATCCTACATACATTCAAATAGCGTACAAATGATTTCAGCCATAATTGTTTCACCTCTGTAAGGAATTTCATAGGCATTACCAAATACAGTCTAATAGAGACTCCGGAGAGAAAGCATTATTTTTTGTTAACGAAGTCGTGTCTCTAAAGGTATGTGATACTGTGAAAGAAGAGAGCGATAAATTTTTAATTTTTGAAGCTTATTGTCTGCTGTCAGTTTGCAGAGAACCTATTTGTTAAGCTTTGTTCACACCACCAGTTCATGTAAATGCAAACGAGTTATTCATTTCTAATTATTCATTAATATTTTGAACTTTTAGAAAGTTCTTGACAAGTTAACTCAGCTGTGGTTTGTTAACTCTTCATTGTCAATAATGGAGGATTAACCTGCATGTGGTAACTCTATAAATGATGCATTCCCATAAGTAACTTTTTTAAGCCACTTTTGCGCAGATCATTCTTTTAGCAAATCTTCTTCAATCACATTACATACCTTGCGACACGCTTCTTCAGTTTTGAGCCAAGTTTAAATTCATAAATAGTCGTGAAATAAACTCGTTTCAAAAGACCTTTTCAAAAATTTATGAATCGTAAACGAGGACTACCTGTGTGCTATTTAGTATTTAACTAAGGTATATAGATATTACTTAATATGCAAGAACAAATCCACTCAGTAAATCGCAACAAGATTTAACAAAGCATTGTATCGAAATTCAATAAAAGCTGCACATATTTTTTGCTGAACTTATAAATATTGTATGCAATACTTATAAATATTGTAAGTATTTGTAACATGTGTGTATAAGTTTTTATAATATGTTTGTGGTATGAAGAAAGTGGTTTTATGGTACGTTATACGGATAAATGATCGTTTCATAAGATTCCTGATTTTCATTTTTAATTATAAATAAGAATGTAATCTACATTGTGAATTTCATTTGAAGACAAAACATAATTTTCCAAATATAATTTATTGATTTATTGATATTAAGCCCACTTTCAAATTAAAAAAGTGTTTGCAAAAATATTAAAAAGTATCTGGTAACCTACATTTCCCTAAGAGGAAAATCAATTTATCTTCTTTAGCGCCTTACGCTTTCATTTTTATTTATATTTTTATTTAAGAAAAGCAAATAATGATTTAAACTATTTTTTAAACATGTGAGTGGTTACATCAGGCTATTAAAAATTCACATGGACATTATTACAATTCTCTGGCAGTAGTAATTACTTGTGACAGTAAAATATGGACAGTAATATAAAAATATGGACAGTAGAATTTATTTGGCTGTTTAGTCGTACAGTAAGTTTTGTAAACCTATTCAAGTGGCAGATTAACTAAATAACAATATTATTTTGCGGTAAAATTATTGAAATGGCAGTAAAATATCTAAACAGGCAGTTGCCAGTTCTCAACGGCAATGTGATTGAAACAAGCAGCATATTACTTTTGAAAGGGCAGAGCTTACGCAACAGTGCAGCGTAGGCAGCCAACTGGAATAGGTTTGCCTATGTGTCGTTTCGCTTATTATTGCGTATCACTGAGTTTAAAGTGCGTTATTTCATAAATTTTTGTCGTTGTGAGTTTTTGAGCTACAACTTTTGACTTGTACATTCAGTATTATGAAAAAAAATACATTTATAGTGACTGCGTTGCTGCAGGCTCATTGTAAATAAATAAAACTGGAAAAAGAGGAAGTGGTGTTGAAAAGAAACACCAGTTTAAGAAATTAAATAGTGTGATCCAAACCCAAAAATTTTAAGTGAAGGAGACACTTGATCTATCCACTATTTAAATGAAACGGAAGAGTGCAAAAATAAGTTAAATATATATGTGTAAACATTTTATTAGACTATTAGTGTATGTGAAGTACTGTTCCACCTGCCGAGATCAAAATATTCCCCTTGACAATATTCATACAGATTAATAAAGTTTAATTACTAATCTATTACTAAAATAAATCTAATGTTAAACAATTTTGTCTGTTATTCTGTGTATACAAATGGTTTTAACTCTAAAACTATTGAAGCTACTGGCATGAATTTAAAAAGCTAACAGAGTAATCATGGGACCAAATAAATTTTTGTTTCATCGTGATATCTTAAACGATTCTGAAGTTATGGTAATATAACATAAGTGGATTTCGTGAAATGTGTCTACGCATTCTTATTTTTAGGGTGTGCTTATGTACGTATCGCATAGCCCATTTTGTATACTTAATGCATTCAAATACAATGAAACCTATAAAAGTTCTTGTACGGATTCATATAATTATTCTTCAGTCTCTTATGTATTTTTAGACTATATCTATTTCAAATTATATTCCATAGGGCATCATTTATAGTGCTGTAGCGAAACCAATTACATTTCATATTCAAAACCTGATTTAACCAAAAAAAATACCTATAGCAATAAAAAAGAAAACATTGTTTTTATTACAAAAAATAATAAAATCGTAGTAAATGATTTTTCATTACACATTCAAAGTTATTTTGATCAGAAATCTTCTTGCCAAGATATGTTTCTTGACAAGTTTTCCAAGAATGTATTCTATGTTATTTGACGTTGTTTCCAAATATGTTCTGTAGAAGTCAAATTACTATTTTTAGTTCTCAATCCAGTTAATTCCATAATAGTCCAATGGTCATTTCATCAATTGTAGGACTACTTGATCGAAGTGTTTCTCTTTCATCAGATTATAATTAAGACAGTGTTCGGAGATGTGCTTGGGATTGTTGTCTTGTTCAAAGACAAACCTGCGACCGATCAATCACTTTCCAGAGAGAATAGCATAGCAATAGCAATGGCTTTTCAAAGAATAGTGATAATCAAGAACTCCCTTCAGTCTTTAAATGCCTTTACTACCATTGTAACAAAAACACCCCCAGTCTCTTAAAATATCCTCTAGCTTGCTTAACAGTTGATGTTACACAATCACAACGATATTTGTTTTGAGGATCCATAATGCATGTAAGTTCTCCGCTTACGCATGTTTCCAGTCTTCAACTGTCTTCCAGTCATACCTCAAAAGTATTTCATCCCAAAGACCAGCTTTACGGAAACAATCCTTAACTGGAGTTTGCATGTTATGACTTTTATTGAAGTGTATTTTCCAGTTTTGTCATGGTTTCAACCCATATTCCTGAAGCATGTGATAGCATCATCGACAGCAGAATGTGGTATTTTTAATACAAACCTTCGTCATGAAGCTTCATAATACGTTACATAGCAGCACTTCTCAATATTTTTGTAGATTCAAAGATGTTTCGTGGCCAATTAATCTAAAAGAAAGAGAAAATTTAGAAACATACTTTTAAAAACCGAACATAAATTTCAATTGAATAAACCACTGTAGTTTGATTACCTGTTCTTTCCTCATCTTTATTTTAAGCAGTTGAAGGAACAGCAGGAATATTGTATGTCTTCCAGCTGCATATAAACACATCGTACTACTAGTAGTGATCTGGCCCATGTATAGTTTGTTGCACACAACAACGACTGAGTGGGCACAGTAGAAAGTAACATTTTTACTTCCTATGTGTTGAGTTCGAGAAAATGCAAAAGCATACGCCATGAAATCAAACTGACTGATTTCATCACGATTCTAAAAAATTTAATTGGAATTCCTTAAAATTGGTTTAAATGAATTTTGTAAGATCTATTCATGTGTATCCATTTTGTAAGATCTATTATATATTAACTTATATAATAACTGAAATTATTCTTAATATCCATTTTAGCATCCATTTATAGGCAAAATTGTGGACTGCCAATGTCTGGAAGCCGGTGCGTATACAATAAGAAAAGTACATCCCTATGGAACTGTAAAAGATCATCTTTATGCGTGCGATTATAACAACTCCTATCTAGTGAAATATGGAAATCCTAAAGTGAGAAAACATTTAGCTTACGTACAGTTGGTGCACTATGGACTGCAGATTTTGCAGGCTCTTCGGTTTCTTCATGAAAAAGGAGTGCCGTATGGTAATTGTTGCAATCACTGTCATTTATTTTGCTCTTAAAAACCATCTGTCTAAAATCCCTTTACATAGTTTGATTCTATATATACATAGATAGATATAATATATAGATAGATATAATATATAATAGCAACTGTGCTTACAACTTCGTTCACATGAAATTCGGAATAAGAAAAATTATTAGAATTTTTTTTCTCTCATATGTTGCTCTTGGGTATAAACTATTGCCATACCAAATTTCATCAAAATCCGTCCATTAGGTTTCGCATGATTGATTCACAAATTAACACACAGACAGACAAAAATTCTAAAATCAGTTTTTCTGTCTTCTACATCGCTCTTTATGCTAAATTAATCATTCTTTTAAAATATTTTACATGTGCAGAATTCACTCTGTTACAATTTCATTATAATATAAATTATATAATTATTATTATATTATTATGTAATTTTCATTACTTTCACTCCAAGCCTAAGTCTATTAGAGCCTATTAGACTTAGAGACTCTATAACATCCTAATACATGGCATATCATTTAAATTTTTCAAGAAAATAATTTTTTTGCATACAAGTTCACGTAAATATTTTGTTTTATATGGAACTACTCTTCTACTTTATGGATTAATTCTATTACTGATTATTCATTTATTCCTTTATAATTAACTAAAAAATATCTAATTTCCATTGATTTACCATAATGGTAAAACCTAACTGACCATGACATATCCACTGTTTTTGGTGTTGTCACTACAGATCATGTTGTCACAAAAAAATTATATATTTTGTCTTATCTAATTGAAAAGTTAAAATTGTAATGTTACTGTTTGTGTGCCAGTAGCAAAAAAAATAAATAAACAATTGTTTAAATCATTGCGAAGCTAGTGTGAAAATTTATACATTAAACCTTTGCATGTGAAATAATATTTTTAATAAGAAAAGCTTATTCAGTTCTAAGAGGTTCCCTTCCTTATGAGACGGTAGTTTTAAATTATATATATATATATATATATATATATATATAATTTAAAACTACCCTCTCATAAGGAAGGGAACCTCTTAGAACTTTAACTTAGAATTTTAAAAAAATGCGAAATACATATATATATATATATATATATATATATATATATATATATATATATATATATATATAACTTAATATTGTAATAGACGAATCTATGTTTAAATCTACTCAAACTCATTAGAAAGCAGTTAATAATAATGTATTTTTCGTAATAATTTGAGCAAGGAAAGACTTTACTGTTTTATTTTTTACAATAATTATAAAACATCTATGATAGATGAAAATAGAACAAAAAGTTTGCTTTCTAAGTTTGATGTGTGATAAAAACAATAACTTTATATAATAAAACAAATAAGAAGTGGATTTTAATGAAACCTTTATGAAACTTGTTTAATATACCAAAATTATTTTTAATATTTTATATAAAACGTTTCTCTTGCAGGTCATTTACATCCTGGAAACATAGTTATAGAAAATCAGAAGGTGCTATTACTAGATATAGAAAATGGTTTGTTAGGGGTTCCTAGTATATATAGACCTTTTATATTGGAGCATAGACTGAAGTGTGGAATTGAATCATTTGATATGTATTGCTTTGGTCATACAATGTATGAAATGGCTTTTGGCAGACCACTGCTAACTTCAACCTGTGATTATTACCCGGATGATATTTGCGAAAATTTAGGTAGATTACAAATTTATTATAGTAAAGGTTTCTATAAAATTTCATAATTGTAATATATTCATATTTTATTCCCTAATTTTGGAAAAGGATACAGTTTCCATTGGTTTTAAAATTTTATTTAACATTTGTTAGTGTAAAAATGACTGATTTGATTTTAATGAAATTTAGTAAATTTTAATAGTCAAAACTTCTAAATAGTTCGTTTTTTTAAATTTAATTATAAACTTGAATGTACACAAAAACATAAGGCGAATTTAAATACATGGTAAAGTGTTGAATTGCAATCACATTTATGAACAAGAGATGATATTCAAAACAAATAAAAAGATATATGTACATGTATAAACACAACTGATACTAAAATATATGAGAACATATACGCAGAATGTAATGCTGTAATAAAATTTTAGCTAAAATATATATGGATACTATATTATTATTTCACAAATAGCAGTTTCTACACTATGAAACTTGACATAAAATGTCACAGAATCACAAAGAGTCACTAGTACTATTGTATTTTTCCTTATGACATTATATCATGGGGCTAATCGCTCTCTTGTCATTCTCAATAAAATGGTTTTGGTAAAAGTGAAGGATTGCATCAAAGTGCCGTAGTTTAAAAAAGAAGTTTCCAATTTTTATCATAACATCATTTCAATACATTTATTACATGAAATCCTACTACTCTAAGAAAAAGAAAAAATTAAAAACTATTGGAAAACCTTCCTTAAAAATGAAATATTATTGATAGTAAAGATAAGCTAACGATTCGCAAATTGTTGACATTTTTTTCACAATTTTTATTACACTTGTGATTCGTCATATTATTCTGAATAGGAAAATATAAAAATATGAGTTTATAAAAAATTTGTTTTAAAAAGTATTTCATTTTTACTTTCTTTTAATTATTCAGAATAATGGGCTAAATCAATACTGCGAAAATATGTCATAAGGAATGATACATATATATTAAAACTTAACAAAAATTTTTAATAAAAATATTGAATACGCTTAGAACCTCCTGGCAAACAAAACTTTAAAAAACTAATCCACCGAAGAGGCAGACGCCTGATCGTTAAATAAAATAAACCTAAATAGTAGGATTGAAAATATGGCTGTGATAAAAAAGAACCACTTAATTTTTTAATTTTGTATTTTGTAGAATCTTTGCTACGATTATGCTTGTCATCGACAGCCTGCAAGCATGGCATGCCATACCTAGAACAATTAGAACTTCATCCGTTCTTTTCTGAAGGTCATTCCATATCTGTCATCTTACCTAACAACATCAGGCCTTACTGCAAATTTTCAAACCAGCTAAAGGATGCAATGAAACGTGCAGCAATTAATTTTGAAACAAGACTGAAAGAAGAGCAAAAGACGGTGAGTGCTTTTTGTTTTTGGAAATCTGTAAAATTGGAATATATTTTTACTACCTGAACGCACATATCACAATAATGCATTTAGTTTTTATAAATATTAATAATATCATAAACTAAATAATTCACTTAATATCTATTTGTAAATATGATATTCAACTCTATTCAATATTGAATTAAGCAAATATCTTAATAAAATGTTTTGATAATAATGTGACTTATATATTATAAGAACTTAATAAAATTTGATTCAAAATTCTCATACTATATATAATTTCGTTTCCCTTTTGAACTTTGAACTACTGGATTCAAATGTGGGGATAAATTTTTTTTTAAACTACTTAAGAAATGAGTACATTTTCATTATAGCATCAAATATAAAGTTTCAGACATTAACTGTCAAGTCTAAAGAACCGCATTTATATTTGCAAAATTTGTAGTCTATTGGCAAAATTATGTAACAGTCTGGTCCAACAATAACATTTTATCATAAAGCATGTTCATTTAAATCACTCGATTTATATCACCTGAATTTTAAACACGTCGATAACGCTAGTAGTGCAAATACACAGCACAAACCAAACATTTCACATTATACTTCATAAAATTGCCTGCCTAATCTGTCTATTATCACCAGACATTAAAATATACACCCACATATTGGTTCAAATAGAATCAAAACATCTAGATAAAGCAAAATAGTATATATTAAGTTTCTTATTGTTGCTAAAGTGCATTTTTTATTTTTTTGTATCACTATGGAAAATAAAATAAATAACTCAAAGTGTGTGTTATTAAAATTAAAATAGTTGAGAACCTCAAGCTTAAATAAGATCTGTATATAAACAAAGATTTTATTGTATTTTATTTGTATTTTATTGTTTGATAATTGAAGAAATATAAGTGTCGAAAAGTGAATCATGATAAGTAGATGTAATGATTTTGCCTCTGACATTTATTGTGCATTGTTATGTTTTAATTATGTAAAAGTAGCTCTGTTATTGTGATTGGGAACTGTTTCACGGAAAGTAATTTATTATTATTATTTAATTTTTTCAGTTACAAAGAGAAAAACGACAAGTCCGAATACAACAAATATTGGGTTCAGAGGAAGAAATGCGTAAGCAGAGAAGGAAAGCGGTAAGTGTCCTGAGAAATTATTTTAAATTTAGCCGTCTTAACTAGAAATAGATAATATCGTTGGACATTGGATTCATATAATAAGATTAGATAATAACATTCCAACTATAGCTTAAACTTAATGCGTTATGTTTAACATTATTTTAATCAGTGGATTTAAATATAATATTATCCTATAAAATATGGTAGATGCATTCTTGAGACAAAATGCGCTAAATTAATATAATGCATATTGTAATACCTTGACTTACATTATGTCAATTTAGTAATTTTCAAGTTATATAATTTTCACTCGCTCATTTCATAGTTTCCCTCCCCCAAGCCACAACCGGCGATACGCAATGTATTAATTACTTTCGAATTTGCACGAGCATGTACATACATGCTTTTTACACATGCATTCATAATCCATTATGTAAAACATTGTACAAATATATAATATATATGTAAATAATTTGGATCAGTATTTTGTTTCTTTATAAATTACTAACAAATCAGATTTCTTGATAAAGATTTTCCAATAAAGGTTATTACATATTGACTCCTTTTTTTCTTAGGAACGAAAATAGGACATACCTCGACTTACATAATTTTCCTGCATTCCTTTGCACTTTCCTAGAATATAAATTATCATGACAATCGCTTAATAAGTTTATTTCTTTGTTAATTAACACAGAATTAAATAAATATGTCGGATTGTAAGAAAGTGCAATTGGTTAATGTCATTGGATATACTTGAAATTCTCATTAGATAAATTGGTTAATCTCATTGGATATATTATGTAAAAAATGACAACATAAAGTATATATATTTTATAAAAAATTATTTATTCACTAATCAAATATTAACAAAAACAAAATGATTGTGAAAACAGACATATCCTTTTGTAGTTATTAATAAAATAAATCTGAAGAAAGAATCTGAAAAGTAAAATATTATAATCTTGAAAATACATTTTTTTAAAGTTCATTTATAATCTGTTCTTTTTGGTTCGCCATTCAGTAAATAATCACATAACAATGAAACTATTAGACAGTATTGCATAAAGCTAATATTGTACAAGAAATGTGAAACTAATAAAAAACATAACTGTTATTGAGTGGGAAATATAATTACATAATTTATGAGCAGCAATAATTGTGTAATTAATACAATCAATTTGTTGCCAATACAAATCTACTACCACAATTGCTTATGCTTTTAGTATAGTTTATTAAAAGAGGCAAGCACTTCAATCTCCAGTTGATCGATCAATAGAGAAGAAATATAAGCAAAGTTTATACATGTACACTCTTATCAATGCCTTGTCACAGAGTTAAGGTTTATGTTTATACTTACTGCCCATCCTGACATTGTCCTAGAAAAAGGAGACTGTGACCTTGATAATAATTACTGTGATAATAATTATTTATATTTAATTTATTAACATATTATCAATAGTTTAGTTATATATTGTGTGCTTTAGTCATCTACGGAACTGTACAGCCCAATGTTTTAACATAAATATGCTTTTAACATCCTGGGAACTTCTTTGTTAATTTCATTATCATGTCCAATTCTTTCTAACATTTTTATGTACGATACGATTATATAAGATATTGTTTCATATCATTAAATTATTTTGCAACAGAATGCTTCATAACAAACAGTCTGTAATAATTAATAAAACATAAATGAAATAACTTACAATTTATTAATTTTTTGCAGCTTTTTATATTGTCCACAATATCTTCAGCCAATGTTTCAATGTAACAATAATGTTATACAAGTTTAACTCACAAATGTATTTGGCACACTTTGATTCCCTTTACTTAAATTATTAATGTTCATTATACATGTGTTTAAATAGATATTATTTACATTCACATTTGTCTCAGTATCATGTCAATTGAATAAGCCGTTTTTATGTGGCACAATAAAATATAAACAAAATTTTTCTTTTTATAAATTTTGTATGACTCGTTTATGTTTAAGCTCATAGTTTGTAGTTTAACAGGAATTTCTTTAACTAATTAATTATTCATTTTATTAATAATGCATTTAAAATAATGCATTTGTGTTGATTTGTAGTGTTTTATTTATAAGTTAATTTTTTTATATATTCTACTTCTATTCTTTTATTTTTTGTTTTTTACCCTTGTAATAAAAACTTTAGTTTTTTATTTGTTTGATAATTTCAACATTTTTAGGTGTACAGTCTTTTCACAAGAATGTTCGGTATAGAGTTTTTATAAATATATTAAATTTGAAAAACAATTTAACTTGCACTGAATACTTTAGAATTAATTTACCTTATATCGCCATCTTTATTAATTGTACCCTGGCAGCACAGAGCTATCTGATAAAGATACTCTATTATATTTTCCTGAATTGTTGAGTATGATTTTTGTACATTGGTTAATGGTTTAATATTCTTTAATGGTCTGTGACTAATCCGATATTATATAGATTCCTACAGTTACCTGAAACAATTTAGGTAATTACAGAAATCTAAATTACAGTATAGTTTTTGGGTGGTGCACAAATAATTCCAGTGTTTGGAATTATTACCTTCCTAAAATATCTAGGTAGGGTTATTTTGCAACTTATTGCGTTTACCTGTCATTGAATTTACTCATCATATTTTTTGTTCGTTTTATATGTTCGTTTTATTGTAATGTCTATTAGTATATCATGGCCCTACTATATAATAAATACTATATACATGTTACTTAGATATAAAAACTTGAATTTAAAGCAAATTTTTAATACGTTCTTCGCTTTACGATGAAAACTCCAAATGTCTTGAACGGAAAGTTCAACTTGGATCTTATGTCCCTCACATGGCTTGAAACTTATCTTTATTTACGTTTGTGTTTTTTCGATATAATCTATTATTTTAATTTGTCTTCTTTTTATCATTCACATATTTTGCATGCCAACTTGGCGAAAATATTATATGCCCCAGGCAATAATTCAAATATCATAATAGTAGCCTGACATAAAAATGCAATTTTGCTATTTTTGGCTTTTGACCTTAACTGAGATAATTGTCATCTTGACAATTAGGTAGTGTGGAGGTCATTAATTTTTCTCAAAAAGTATAAAAGTTATAATAATTAAGCTATAAAATATTTTTTTTCAATTGTACTTCTAATATATTAACACCGATCAACAAAAAATTCACAATACCTATTTTTTATTATGAAAGATTTACTAAAAAGTGAAGGGAGCTTTTTCAATAATAAATAAAACACTAATTACTAAAGAAAATATTTCTTTCAAAACTTTGAATTTTGCATCATTAGTGGTATGGAAAACGATTCAGTTTCAATGGTTAATTAAATGTATACAAAAAAAATTTATGAATAATCATGAATATATCAAACTTATCATGAGAAGAGATGGAAAACCAATAACGGAATTGTTGAAATACGGCCTCGAAACAACTAGTAACAGCAAAACTCAATTTTTCATAAACGAAGAAAGGGCGATTGAAAACATTTTCGTCATAAAAATATTTACTTCGTACCTTATGTCAAATTAACCTTAAATATATTAAACTCGATGCACAATTATGGTAGAGAAACTGTAAAACTTAACTTGTTTATGATAATTTTGTTCCTCGCAGAATTGATATCTAATGAAATTGGTGCTACGTTTACGGTTGTCCAAATTGGAACAGGACTAATAAATGCTGCTCCAATGTGGCAAGTAAAATATATCGTTGAGCACATGGGAGATATTATTCTTAACAATAGTCCCTGCTTAAATCCTAACCAAAATTAAAAACTGATAATATCAATGTTAACGGTGATTACGACGATTGAAATTTTATGATATTAAGACCCCAATTAGTTGTCATTATTCGTTCAAAATTTGCAGTCCTTATTAAAGAAATATTTCTTTAACAGTTAGTGTTCAAACATGCACCTTATAACCAAACTATGTGCTGAAAGTGTTTTATTTATTACTGGAAAAAGACCTTTTTGAGTTTGATGAAATTTAGTAGTAATAGAATTTACTGTGAATTAGTCAGTATTGTGAATTTTATTTTTAGCATAAATATATTACACTAATAAACAATATTTCTATTTACTTTTTACTACAAAGCTTCCAAAACAATTTAAATTATAAATATATACATTATTTTCTAACACATTAATATATAGTTTTACTCTTAATTCTGTTTTTATTTTGTGAGAAAAATCACTTTGAAATTAATAACACTCGCTTATACTTCGTCTTTTATATTAAGAACATCTTAAGTCAGTGGCTAAAATGTTATGTATGGTATTCTCACAGTGAATCAATAATATAACATATTTTGTTTTAAGCTATTTCTATGAGGGAGCCATTTTATTAAGCTTATCATACTTAAAGCCTATAAAAACACTGTTAATTAAAATAATTGTGAAATTTGAAATTAAATGTGAAATTGTAACACAATAAAATGTGAAATTGTAACACATTTTATTAATAATTTATGACTTTTAGCGAAAGCGTGACGGTGTCCTCTCAAGATCACATTCATCATTGAACGGTGGTTCTACGAGTGGCACAATGCTACGTGGTGAACGATCAAACAGTGTCACTAGCACACTTAGCTCGGCTTCACTTCCCATCTCGCCGCCAATAGGTAAAACTACTTTTAATGTTACATATTTTGTTTAAACTCTTTCAACATAAGTTTTGTATGCAATTGTGTTATACATATAAGTGAAAAGTATAAAAAAAATTAAAGCAGAAAATGTAGTAGTAACCTAATCAAGAAATTTTGCACCTAGGAGATTGTTTTGAAATTATACCAAACATATTACTTTTTAATTGCGGACAACCGTCTTAATAGTAAAGGACTTATTTATAATAATTAATAATAAATTTAAATACGAACATTTTATTATTTTTATGTGATTAATAACATTTCTACTTCAATAATAAATTAATTGTAAGATATCTGTACAAGTTCATTTTTAACCCTCAATTGATAGGTAAAGGGGAATACATTTGACTTATTTCGGTTTTATTTGGTTTTATTTACCACTGTATTTGACCTGTGGTTTTGTTCGTGTAGAAAAATGAAAATTTGAAGAAAAATGGAGATATGAAAGTAAAGACATGTAAGCAAAATTTTACAGAGATCAGTCGACTAGTTGAGGCATAAAAGCAAGAAAACAAAACTAACTATTTAAAACATTAATTAATTTTGGTAAAAGGTATAAATGGTAAAGGTATATATGCATAATTTTGTTATTGTGCTCGCTGTCTTGAATTTGTTATGATGAACTTAGTAAAGAATGTCTATGTGATTAATAGAATAAATAAAATATATCGTTTTAACAAAAACGACACCTATAGAAAAGTCAAATGAGTCCAAACTTGATAGGTACATTGTTAACTATCGAGAAGTTCCCATGACCACACTCTTCCTCTATCATCAGAGCCTCGTGATTACAAAGCTTATTGAGACAAGTCAAATAAGCTCAAACGCATTGTGTCTACTGTTTCGAATTGAGTTTCCATGACTACCTCTCTCCTCCGTCATCAAGTCCTTCTGTAACCAAAGGGCTTTTTGAGACAAGTGTAACAAGTCTAGAGGTTTACTATTAGCCATTGAGAAATTTTTATGAACATTTTCCTCATCTCATATTAGCTCAATGGTACCATATTAATGTATTGTCATCAGAATAGCATAAGTTTGCAGAATTTCAATTCAATATGACAATTAGAAGTGACCGACAGAAAGGCTTCAGAGAAATGACCGACAGAAAGATATGACAATTAGAAGTGATAGAATTGTAAAACTGTATGCAGGTTGTGTATTTTCGAATGCAGACTGTCCAGTATGAAAATATTACATTGGACTCTTGAATGACTAATGTAGTTAGTAATTTAGAATCTCTTCTTTTCCTTTTATAATAGTAAACAGACGTCTAGAATTCATAAATAGTTTGAAATACCTCTTGAAAATGGATAATGTCAATAATTGTATGTTACATCAGTATGATGTGAATGTTTTCTTACAGTGAAGTCAAAAGAAGAAACTAAATCTTAAAATAAGCAACTGCGCTGTGATGACCTGTTTTTGAACCTGGTCTGTGGTTGAATAATGCGCAGGTGAATTTCAACCTATTGCATATTTCTGGTGTACGGGAATATATTGCGATTAGGTTGTGATGGTTTTGGTGTTTGATTGGCAATTTCAAAATTATAATAGCAGCATATTTGGATTATTTACGATTAATTTACTGTAGGTATTTGATATTTGTCCTTTTTTGATTATGTATTGCATTTTGTTTTGTTTTTTCTATGTATAGTGGATTTCATTTGTAACACTTCTGTCTATAAAGACTTTCCAGAAATAGCAATGTAACTCCTGTGTCCCTTGAATTTAGCAATTTATTAAGAATAGCAACTTTTTATAAAACAACGATTTTAGTTACAGAGACTGCTTTTACGAAGTTTTTTGTAATGAATTCCTAGAAATAATAAGCAGATGTAGCAACCTTTTGAAATTCTGTCAGCATGGCCACAAAAGCTCAGGACACTATCTTTGTTTACATTCACAAAGGTCAACACGTGTTAGCACCGAACTTTAGTTTGTCGACTTCCGTTATCTTTTATTTTATTGATTACTGGTAGATAAGTTATTTAGGACAGAGAGTTAGTAATACAGATCGGTTACAAATAAGCCTTGTTTGTGTTAATTGTACTGTGTCTTGTTGTGTAGAAAATATGGTACCTACAACTAGCTAAAGACGTACATTCACTGTTAAATAAAAAACGGTGCGATTTGTGCAAAGAATACAATGTATCAAATTATCTTTAAAGAACAGAATATTCACTTGAATGGTCCGCTCTTACCTACCGCAGTAGGTAAGAGCGCAGTAGGTAGGTAGCTACCGCTCTTCTCAATCTCAATCTATGCAGTAATGTATAATGCACCTACTTATGTTATGATTAAAATAAATGTATAATAAATGCATTGTGTATGTAAATTGCATACTACTTTTTATCACAGATCCCTATATTCGCATATTACGATATGGGGATATAGTGTCGTAATTTTAAAGATCCCTTAGTGGTTGTTATTACCGAAATCCACTGAAGTATTTTAGTCTTTACTTGTTTTTTTATTATGACAAACACTAATTATGACATAAATACTTAAATACTCCAGTAAAGTCTTTGAATGAAATGAAACTGGAATTGTATAAATAATTTTTATATCTAAATACAATTTTCTTCATTTTGATTTTTTTTCTTCTCAAATTTTTTGTTTTGTCAACAGATTGTGGCTGTAAAAATGTCATGTAAAATTTTCACGTTGAACTTAATTTATTGATAATAAATGTGCTCTTTTAGAGAAATAAGGGGTATTTATATGTTTAATGTTTTATTTGTGTGACAATCAGATCTATCTGGGCCTTTCAAGCGGTGACAATGTTCTAGTGAAAATATAATAGATATATTTTTAGTGTTGAAATAATTTTTCTTGCTTGTAAATACTTGTAAATATTAGGTTGGCTACTTTTTGCAGCATTTTCTGGAATGTTATAGAAACTTCCCAAACATCTCTGGAAGGATATATATAGAAAGGGCGTGGCATTCTATGTTCTATTTATTCATTTAGCAACTAATTTTCAGCAAGTAAAGAACTGACAAACTATGGAATTCTTACGATGAGTACTTAACAATGAATTAGAATGCTTTTTCTTTATGAATTCCATTTAAGGCGAAAATCAAGGGATGCAATATAAGAAAGGAGATCCAAAAATCCGCAGAATGAAGGGGAAGGGGGAATACATTCTTTCTTGGTACCCCGCTAATTAGGAAGTCATTAGAGGTATATAAGTCAAATATCAAGTCCCTAACATCATTTATTAATGAATAACCATCCCTTAAAGAAGTAAACCTGGAAGTGTACTGTGAATATGGAACAAATAGAACTTCGCACTGTGATTAAATTCCTCACCAAGCAAGGAAAAACTCTCTGAAATCATCATGAATGAAATGGAGCTGTTTACAGTGATAGTTGCCCTGGTAAAACCATGTTTACAAGTGGCACGGTCTATTTAAACAAGGTAGAAATTTTATTAAAGACGACCCTCACAGGATGGCCGATTGAGGCCACCATATCAGATATTGTCTAAGAAGTAGTAAAACTTGTATTAGAAGATGCTCGTCTGAAGAAGAAACAACTTTCTGCATTAGTTGGTGTATCAGACAACAATTTTGGGAATTCTATACAACTATCTTGGCATGACTAAATTCAAATTCCTGAGAATGCTTACATCTCTGCAAAAGCAACAACGAGTCGAGGCGTTTTTGAAGGTGTGTGCTGACGAAGCTACGTCGATTTTGGAGAGAATTGTGACTGGAAATGAAACTCAGCTTCATCACTTTGAGCCTAAGTCTAAGCAAGAGTCGATGCAATGACACAAAAAGGGCACTACACCCCCCTAAAGAGTCAGAATCAGCTGAAAATTGATGGCAATAGTTTTTTGGGATTGTGAAGGGAATTTGTTGATCAACTATAAAAAAAAGTTGATCAATAAAATCACAGGAACATACTACACTACCATAATGGATAAACTGAAGAAAGCTATAAAGGAACAGACACACCGATTCACAAAAGCAAAGTTGCATTGGACACTGTTCACAAACTTGGCTTCGAATCACTGATTCACTCACCCTATAGCTCCGACCTAGCTCCCAGCAATTTTTACTTGTTCCCAAGTTTGAAAAAAGCTCCAAGGTAGAAAATTTAAGGATGACAGTGAGATGAATGAGGCAATTTCGGCTCATTTTCAGGGCAAAGACAAAAAATATTTTTTTTGATTGTTTAACAAAATTAATTTCAAGATCTAATAAATGTATTGAGCTTAAGGGAGATTATATTGAAAAAGAAAAATAGTTTCATTATTTTATTTAACTTGCAACCCTTCTGTTCTGTGGACTTTTGGACCTTCCCTCGTATGCTAAATAACTATGGACGAAAGTACACTTCTTTTATGTCATACATTGGCAAGCATTGGTTTCAACGATTCAAAAAAGAAAACTTTTATCTCGCTTATAATGTTCATCTTATTAATCCTTACTGAAGCAGATTCCAGGTTACGTTCACATTATCTGGCAGAGCTACAATAGAAAAACAATCACATACTTGGGGAAAAAGTGTAAATGATCTGTTTGGCTACCACATGAATTAATACCCCTTCAACTCCAGAAGAGGATTGATATGTGTAGTTACTAAGTTCCATTGTTCCAATGATTGGTTTAAGTATCTAACCTATCGATCGCCCGCACTCTAACTATCATATGTTCACTCCTTGACTATTTATTTACGTGATAAAATATTTAAGGAATAGATAAAATATTTTATAGGCCATATTGAAATTAAATTTACCTAATTTGAAAAATTAGGTAGCCAAGGCTTAAAAGATTATACTATAAAGGAATTTCCTCTCTATAACTGTGATGTACATATAATTGAAGATTGATATTGTTAAAAATGAATTGATATTGTTGAAAGAAAAGAAAAATCACTTTGTGAACTTTTGAAGGTTTAGGTTTACTTCGAAGTATCTAGATAACAATATTCAGTGCTTATGTGAAAATTTAATTCACTTAACACCGGATTGATTTTATAAATTTTAAAAAGTCTCATATTACATGAGCCGCCTAAAGATGCGTAGTTATACTTTATAGTAAAATATATATGATTTCTTGTCTTCCAACAGAAAACAATGTCAATTCAACTTCTACATCAAACACGCCTTCTAGCCCGCAAGCGGACGGGCGATCAGCTTTACTCAGTGCCATTTGTACGTTCAACAAAGAGTCTCTGAACCGTGTTGACTCACGATGATTATTTTTTATAAGAACCACTTTGTATGCTGAACAAACATACACGAAAGACTGTAAACTCATCAGGAACGATGCATCTGAACAAATATCTGGACGTAACCAACGCTATATTGGTAATCGACATATTTTGTATCTATTTTCTATATGAAGTATAATATTTTATTAATTGTATACATGTTTTAAAGTACGTGTGGTAGAACAAAGAATGATTACATTGTCGTTTTGAGTTTTTAAAAGTTATGTGATAATATCTGTGAGATTTGAGTTATTGTTATTTAAAATTGAAATGCAGTTTTAAATTTTAAGGGATCTTATATAAGAGAAGAGTTTTACCAAATACTGATATGCTACATGCTACATGCTTCCAAATAGAAAATTATTTATCCTAGAAGTATTATTGGCCTTTTTGTTTTTATTTATTTTAGTTGATTCTACCTTAATGATCAAATTATAGAGTGCAGACATGTTGTTAGAGGCAAAATCAGATTTATTCAATTATCATCTTTTGACAAATTATAAATTGAATTTTATAGTTCCTTTTGCAACTGGCGTTTCTCAATATTGACACTTCTTTCTTTTTATATAAAAATATTACTTTTTTCAACTTATTGCAATCAGTAAAACTACAAAATTATAAATCTTTTTTTGTTGACATTGTTGAACTGATGTGTAATTGATTATACATTATTGAATGATTTGACAGTATTACTGTAAATAATAGTATTGTCCATAATTGTTAAAAATTTATTTGTAAATGAACATTGTTTTTATTACCATTTAGCTCAAATTGTATTGTAAATAATTAACAAATTGGCTTACAAGTCTATAAATTGAAAGTGTGTTTGTGCCTGTTGTAGAAATTTAATGCAAATTATTAGATATAATTATTTAATTGAATTTAACTAATCAGGAGACATTTGGCTTTATTGTAAAACAAATTTCTCACCACTTTTAACGCGTGAGGCGAGCTTCATAAAATAAATTAAATAAAGTTGACAAAGAAAACGTTTTGCCAAGAATTTTATCACTTCTATCGTTAATTGGCAACTAAAGATGATTTTACTGCTTATATTTCTTCCTACATCAGATTCTATGACTTATCTACTGGACTTTCTTTAGTAATAATTGCACTCTATTTACATGCTATACATCTGTTTCTACTCTTTTTTTGTATTTAATTCTATTCTGTTTTATATTGTCTGTCTTATGATTGATAAGGAAAGAAATAATTGATACTTATAAACTCCTATTAAGGAAAATATTTTGACATTTCAATGTCCTACATGTCACGTACAAATTTTTGAAAGTGCCTACAAAATTGATTTGAGAATTGAAATAACATTGAACAAACATTTGAAAATGACTCAAAACAGTATCAATCTTAATTCTATATTCTTCTCTTATTTTGTTATTATTGCTTTTTTATTATTATCAAATTGTTAAATTAATCATCGACTTTAGTTAAATGTTGATTTATGCTTAATATTAATTTATTGATGGTCAGAATAATTTTACCAAAAATAAATCATTTAATAAGTGCCAGACTTTATCTTTAGCTGGATAGCAATTATAATTATCTAACTATCAGCGATCACAAATTTTACAAAGAAATGTTATGGTATTTGAGTACTATGGGAAATACTATCTACGAGTGTTAATTTTTTCTATTGTTGAAATCCTTGTTAATAGACAATCATCAAACATACAATCATAAACTTTGATAAGCTAGGTCATACATTCAAATAGTTTCCTTTTATCACTTATACTATGCTGTCAAAGGTTTATTATATTTTTTCCTATATTTTCAACACATACAATTTACTTTCATCAATGACTTGGTATTACCATTATATGGAAGGAGTTTTCTTGCCAGGACAATGAATCTATTTGACAGGTTAAAATGTTAAATAAAAATATGTTTGTATGTAATTCTACCTAAAAATATTGCAATTGAAACAATTTATTTTAGAAGTAAGTTATATATATGATAACTATTAAAATAAACAGTTTAATTTGATATTTGCATGATGAGTTGTCTGTAATTAAACAATTTTTTTTTGCACATGTATTTAAAGTCATTGTAAACTGTTGAGAAAACTATTGCATTAAAATATATTTCTGTTGTACGATAAGACAAGTTTGCCGTGTTAAATTTATAAATTTACCAAAGTTTGGTTAAAAATTAACAAATTAATTTTAATAAAGAAAATTCAATGTAACAGCTGCTATAAGATATGATATTGTGTACAAGTCTATTTTAGAAATTTATATTAATATTTGTGAATTGTAATATGGTGTTAAATATTTAATATATTGAAGATAATAAATTTGTTTAACTTATAGCAATGGTTTTAATGGTCATATCTCCCCTTTAATGGTGTTGTTAATAAGCAATTAATAAATTATGTAAGTTACCATACTTGAGATCTTATTTTTAAATTCATTCATATTCTGCTGTATTTGTAACTTATCAGTTGAGAGTGAAATTTGTTTTAAAATGTATTGTTGCTCTAGGCTCAAAATATGCCATATTGAATTCAGAGTTTACGAGGAGCTAAAACATAGAGAAAAAATGTTAATCTGTCAATTTGATTTTGTTTCTGTTAGTAAAAGAAGAAGTACAATTTGAATGCAACAGCATTCCTACTGGCATTTGTTGCATGTGAAGATGAACCCAAATTGTTGAAGGTGAACCTGTAGAAACATTATAAATATGCAAGCTCAATTTTTCTCACCTCTTATGACATTAAAGTGAAAAGACAGAGAATACCGTTTCTGCATAATCAATCATAAAAATTACACGTAATGCAACTTTAAAGCTTTCCAGCTTTAAAGTTGCATTACAGATTGCTATAACTTTATTCGAGCTCATGGGCCGTGACAATATCATATTTATACTGTGATATTATGGTAAAAACATGATGTGTATCATCATGAGTGCGTTCCACTTGGCGATCGTGGTCGTGATCAACACGTCATTGATGCCGTAATTGTTCACGACCGCGACGAGCCACGTATTGAGGTGGGTCGTTGTGATCGTTTATCTGTCAATTTGACTTTGACACATTGATACATGAAATTTACGTAAATAAATTTATATAATCATTGAAGATTAAACATAGTGATGGAAAGAATCACTTTATGTACCTACATCTCAAAACTGTATAGACTATAGAAATAAAGGAGATCCCAAGAGACGCAAAATGTGCAATCATCAAACTTTTATAGAAATTAAATTACACTTTTACAGTTACTGTAAGTCTAAATTATTGTCAAATTATTAGTACATAGAAATTAAATTGCACTTTTATAATTACTGTAAGTCTAAATGATTATCTAACGTAATAAATATAATCTCTAATATAGTAAAAAAAATAATCTTTTGATTTTCGTCCAATATCCGCCATTTACTCATAGTTACGAATATGCATTGTTCTTATCTCGTTCCAATTGGACTGACAGTTACAACGTTGACAAGCTAGTGGAATAAGTACGATCGCGGTCGTGGGCGCGAGCGGCTAGTGGTACGTACTCCATGTGACAAATATTTTCTTATTATTTGGGCTGTGAGCGATGTCTCCAAAGATGCAAAGTGCCACATTAACTGTTTCTTCAAAATGAGTAGAAGAAACGGAAACAGTGACTGTAGTCTTCAATAATGAAAGCAAGAAATTATATTGAATGTGATTATATGAATAAACATGTTATGTTCCTTAACACAAAAAACCTGACTACAATAATGTAGAAGTTTAAAAAGCTGATTTGACCTCTTAAAATTCTATAATTTTTTTGCATATTTCATATAGGTTTTTTAGGATTTATTTTTGAAAATTATTTCTTGGATATTCTTCATGATGGATTGATGTTAATTATTTCAGTTAAATTTTTACTTTAATCAACATTTTAATACAAGTTATGTATATTTTTAAACTGGTATTTCAACGCCCTGTTATTTTAATATGGGTTATTTTACCATTGCTGGAATAAACAATTTTTTTCTTGGTTTTCTCAATTTATTATGGAATGATTACTAACGATTCAAAGATCAAAACAAGATTTTTAATTTAAATATTACTGAATAGCTCAAAAACAAACACTAAGCAACATTACTTAGTGAGATTTTAAACATTTTTTTCATTCAATTTCATATTTAAAAAAAAAATGTCATCACATTTTTTAAATTTGCTCATCAAAACCTTTAATTTGAAACTTATCTTGATGGCCTTTTAAAATTTGATTTTATTCACTTCAGATAAAATAGTCGTCATATTGCATAGATTGTGATGTTATGTATCTAAGGATATCTACAAGATAAAAGAGATTCTAACAATTCTTGACTTGTCCAAATAAGATTATCCATTTGGTATCTATAAAGTAACATCAAGCCACACCCACATGCATACGTACAAACAGAATAAAAACATAGCCCCTTTGACGTATAGAATTATAAAAAGGTTCATACTATATTCATTTATATTTTCAAATAAGTGTGGAAGACTTTGAAACATTTACTTATGTTTGCAGAGCTATCACTACTGAAAAAGGTTTGCGGTTTATCCGGGGTAATAAAAATAAAACCCCGTGATTTATAATTTATATTAAAATGCAATAAAATAATGCTAAATAAACAATCTATCTAGAATTCATAATATTCATTATGAATTCTAGATATATATCATATATATATATATATATATATATATATATATATATATATATATATATATATATATATATATACATATATATATATGTATATATACATAATTATATTATTTATAGATATTTAATTCGCAATTAAATGAAACTACGTGATGTAGTATTATTTCTACTATCTTTAATTTCTTTACCACGACCTAGGTTTCGTTGTATTACAACATCTTCAGGTGGGATATTAGCAAAGCAAAAATCTTTGCTAATATCCCACCTGAAGATGTTGTAATACAACGAAACCTAGGTCGTGGTAAAGAAATTAAAGATAGTAGAAATAATACTACATCACGTAGTTTCATTTAATTGCGAATAATGAATTTCTACAAAATTAACGCCAAATATATTCAAGATATTTAATTGTTTTATTGGTATCATATTAGAGGATGACACTAGTTCAATTAATGTTGGTAGATTAGGTGGAAAAGCTCCATTCACACTTTCTTCAATGGAATAGCGTGTACGTCAGTAGTTTGACATGCTAAGATGTCAAGATGGATTTGGAGATAAAGACTGCGCGAATACAGAAAGCGATTGTTGTTTCTTTGTTTCTGCCGATAACATTCAATTACTCAACACATTCGGTTTATGGCAGGTTAACCTTTTGCAACTGCTTTGTCATCATTAACACGCTAAAAAGAATAAATTCCAAAGTTTGTAATTGGGCAGATGTTTTAGACAATGATTTGGTGTGAGAATAGAATTTTTGTTAAATATTTCAACCGTTTGGTGTACTGGTGTAGCTGTTTTATTTAATATTTTTCTCATTTTTTCCTCTGTCCCAATGAAATTTCTCTCTTTCCAAATGAAAAGCAAATCCGTACCATCTAAGGTTTGTAATTGACTAGATATTTTACATTCTAGTATTATCTGAGAGTAGATTTTTTTTTCAAAATTTCAACCGTTTGATGTGCAGATGTAGCAGTTTTTTTTTAACATTATCCTCATTTGCATAAAGCAATCGAATTTTTCTCTTTCCAAATGAAAAGCAGCAGATTCTTTTTTATCAATCACTTCTTACATAATATTTTTTGGTTCAATCTAGATGGAAGCCTGAGCCTCGTTCAAATTGTTGTGTATCTTGTAATAAATAATACAACAATTATTAAAAAATCGAGTAAAATTTTTCTTTTCGCTACTTTCATTATAAAACATGAAGAGTGTCTTCTATAAAAGGTACAAGAAATGCCATTTGCTGTTCACATTTACGAAAGTATTTCTTTCAATATGTTAGTTTTAGTTTCTTCACAATGTTTCTTCTTGGCGCTACAGAAACATTTTCTTAGTTTATCCCAAAGCTTACAAGCCTTATTTGCTAGTTTTTTGTAATGTTAAGGGTAAGAAATAATATTAATTTAATATTTAAGTATGGGTTTACAACCATAGTTTGAAGTTTGGTATTGTTCCAAATATTTTTAAAAGAAGTTTGTGAAGCTTCATGAAAAAACCTGGAACCTACTGTAATGCCCCCTCCTACCGAACAATATGGAAAGAAGTTCAGCAAAATGCGAGGAAACTTGACAAGTTCCACCGGGGAGAGATAGTATGAATGACAAACTCTTCAATTTATATTTTATTACTTTAATAGTACCCTTTAATTCTGTGTTTAGTATTAGATACTTTTGATTATAAGTTTACTTCGATTGTTGCAGGAGTCCTTCAGGAGCAAATGAGTCCTATAAAATATGGAGTTATAATTTGCTAAGAGTAAGATGTGAAAAAAAACACACATTCTATAAAAGTAAAAATTTTAACTGTGCATTGGAGTTGGACCTTCAGAATTTGTGCACAAGATTGTCCTTGCATCGTATCGTCTCCATAACATGTTATCTGCACGATAATGTGTTTGAATCAAATAGTGAGTCACTTCGACTTCCTAATACTGCTTCACTGAATATAAATCATTTAAGGATAAACTATACTCAATAAGCATTTTGGGTCTGAGAGAATTAAAAAAATAGTTTAATTTTGATACCAAAAACAATTTGTGAACTTGGGTTTTATTGTAACAGGTGTAGTTTAGTGTTATGAGAACACTTTGTTAACCATTCGCTAGTTTAGTATTAACTAAAAATGACAAAATTCATATTCTTGCATGGTATTGTCTCCATAACATGTTATCTGCACAATAATGTGTTTGAATCAAATAGTGAGTCACTTTGACTTCCTAATATTGCTTCATTGAATATAAATCATTTAAGAATAAACTATACTCAGTAAGCATTTTGAGTCTAAGAGAATTCAAAAAATATATTAATTCTGACACCGAAAAAAATTTGTGAACTTGGACATTATTGTCGGACTTTATTGTAACAGTTTAGTGTTTATGAGAACACTTTGTTAACTGTTTGCTAGTTTAGTATTAACTAAAAACAACTAAAATCATGTTATCTATGCTAGAAATATCTGAACAATTTAAAATGAAAAGTACAAAATACCTGATATTATATATTTCCTTCTAATTTTCTCACAATTATTTTGACCAACAAATTGGATAATCACTCTCTAATATCAATTTAACAATATATATAATTTCATCTTTACTCATTTCTTAACAAGTCGATATCATCTTGTGATATCACCTAAGAAGTTAGTGATATGATGTTGTACATGAATGAATGTGACACATAAAACAAGCATAAAAAAAGAGTTTGCATGATAGCATGTCAGCTCATGTGAAGTGATAGTAGTGTCTTTCCGGCTTAATTTCCAGTAGGAAAATTTAATACCGGGTTTCCCAACTTAGTTGTGCTTATTTTTCTTTTCATATAATATTACAAAAACTAGCAAATAACGCCAGAAAGCTGTGGAATAAACTAAGAAAATTAATCTTTTATATATGATAAGAAAAATAATTAAGAAACATATTCGTCCAATCAATTGTAAGAGAGTAACTAAAAAAAATTACTCCACATTTTAGATTTATTCCATACCTTCTTTTCTTTATTTTCATGCATTCTAATCAGTATTTTATAATAATATTCTGGCCATATTTATAAAAACACAAACCTGATTTCAACTATTTTACTTTCTGATCCGGTAATAAGTGCATTAAACAGATCATCATAATAAACGTATATCCTATTATTTCTCAGATAAGTGGAGTAGTATGTCTATAGTTTGAAAAAATATAATTTATGACCAAAAGACCACAAGTTGGAGTGAGAATGGAATGTAACATCAGTTTTAGTATTATTCACTGCTTTCGGAAACACACCAAGCTTATGTGCTATTTAAATTATATTCCTACTTTTGAAAATACTATAAGCTTACGTGCTATTTACATTATATCCCTACTTTTCGAAAGACCCTAAGCCCATGTGCTACTTAAATTATATCCCTGTTTTTGGAAATGGTCCAAGCTTATGTGTTATTATAATTATATCCCTGCTTTCGGAATGTGCTCTCTAACCTTATTTAAATTAATGTAAACTTGTGATCTACTACCAATAGTTATTCTATTACTTGGTATTAGTATCTTACCGAACTACTATTGCATACAAGACTTACCATAAATCCAAAACTTAATTATCAACTTCAAAGATAATTAGGAACTTTTTAAACTTCATACAAGTTAAAATGACTTTCCAACAACTGCTTCAAAAATATTCATAAAATTTATATACCGCTTGCTTCATAGTTTTGCATTGATGATAGAAAAATATTGGATATAGAACTGTCACCCTCTATATTTGTATATAAGTTTATAAGTGTTGTTGCTTCATGTTATCCCTATTAAAAAGACTGACATATAGTTTAGGAAAATATTTTAATTATAATTCTCAAAACCATTGTCCATGACGATTATTAATTTATACTTTGATACAAGATAATGAATTATTGGAAGTATTTGTTTTAATTAAATTAAATACCCACAACAACCACAAGTGATACACCAATAACAACTCATGTGGATCATGAATCATGTGGATCAGGACTCAAAAAAGAATCATTCTGTGTTTTATACGAAAATATATTTATATATTGACATAATTTCCACCAACGACAGAGATTACAATATTTGATGATTAATTTTCAATCTTGGTCGAGAAATAATTGATAGTAGTTATAAGTCATTATTAGGGATGGACAAAATCGAGCAAAGGCTAATTTTGTGCTATAAAACTTTTCTTTTTCTCAAGTCTACAAAATAAAAATTAATCTTAGTAGTCATTTAAATACAAAACTGGTTGTAGCTGGTCCAAGCTCACTACGACCAGCAGCTTTCGAGAAATCGGCAAATAAGCAGTATGCTGACTGAAACTAAGTGCACATACGCACACCGACTTTCAAAAAAGGTGCAGGACACCCAAGACCTTATCAACTCACGAGCCCTCCTCCCTGTCAATAGCCAAATATATACATGTAGGTACAATTGCATGAGAAAAAGGAAGTTGGTCACATTTTCACATACTGTCTTTAATGTTTTATTTTGTACAACCACGGAACAAACTCTCTATGGTAATAGGGATCTTCAAGTACAACATTTTTCATTAAGATACTCATCTTCCACATAATACCCAAGATCAAAGAATCATAACAACCCTTTTCTTGCTTCTTGCACTTTTTCTACTTAAATTATAGGGAGAGTTATTAGGAATTATAGAATAAAATATTCACTTTTATTGATTTCTTTGTTTATTAACAAGCTTCTATGTGCATAATTGATACATATGGCCGACTTATTGCTACAAGAGTACACTTGACAATTATATTTTTATGTTTTTTTTGTATTTTGGGTACTATATAGAAAATTATAAAATATGATTTACTTTATACATTATCCTAAGTACTGGAAAAAGTTTAATCTCAATTTAAATGTACATTTTTTATATTAGAGTGAATACATATATATGCTCAGAGAATTGAAAATTCTAATTCTGATGGTGTCAAGATCGTGAAAACAGGCGGGTTTCAGAATGTTTCAGTTAGGTGCTCTTTATTACTTTCTTTTTTATATGCATTTCATTATACTTATGCCTGGGCATTCATATAAACTTGAAAGTGCTAATTATGATTTAAATATGAAAGACTAGAAGTTTATTTTTTCCATTCATTTCATATTCCATATTTCTAACAGTTTTGTAACATGTCAGTATGTGTGCTCCTAAACTATATAAAACTAAATATCCCACAAGAATTCCTTGCTGTATTATTTCATTGGGTTTAGATTTAAAATAAAATATGCACCATTTTTAATATATCTTTCCACCATCTAGTAGGCAGTAACAATGTATTTTTGGCGTTAAAATCTTGTGACAGACTCAAAGCAAATTGCTTTCAAATGGCAAATTATTTTTGAATGTTTTTTCATACTGTACATTTTTTTATTCCGTAAATGAGTGCTTAGAACAAGTGATAAAAAGATGGTGCAATATTAGTAGAATCTAATCTAACTCCTGTTATTTTTCATCAATATATTTTACAGTATGCGGTGTCATCAGCATTTAGCATAGATCTCTTGGGAAGCAAGGCGTAACAAAATATTTTTTACATTTAACACTTTCTGAAACATAATTACATTTACAAAAATCTAAGATCTATAAAAAATCTAAGATCTACATAAATCTAGATCTATAAAAAAACTTGAGAAAAGCACTGTATTCATCATATTATAAATAATCATAGCCAAATACGTAATGAGTGGCATCATTTTGACGATGCAGCATGACGCTTGGTATGCTAACTCTTGCGTTAATGTTGACAAAGTGTCTTGAGAATGGGATGAGATTTGAAAAAATTGTATTGATTATTATTTAATGATACATACATAATGCCATATTAAGAAAATTAAATGAAATTTAATTTGAAGGTAACTCAATACAATTATAAATTCTCCTCATAGGTTTTATTGTATTAAATTTTTTTATTACAAACTGTAACAACAATTGAAATAGTTCTACCATATAGCTGTATAAGAAAATACATTGTATACATAAAGATATGCGAAGTCTACACAATTAATTTATTACGTTATGATTTAAAATATCTGGATAAAGTAACCAATCAAGTGGGAATATCAATGTAAATGGATAAATTAAGTCCATACAAAACATGCAAAAATATCTGTCAACATTTTGAGTACAGATACTTTTTTATATTTGTTCATTTTGAGTCAACATGCATAGTTGCGCATGCAGTATTTTATAATTAGAGTAAGGTACCTATGATATGTTTGTACCTATAGCGAACCCAGAACAGAGTCGAACTGGATGAGTTACTAATTTTGATATTTTCTGTTACAAAGTATATATTTTTCACAATTAAATGAAACTATGTGATGTAGTATTATTTCTACTTTCTTTAAGTTCTTTACCACAACCTAGGTTTCGTTGTCTGAAGATATTATAATGCAACTAAACCTAGGTCATGGTAAAGAACTTAAAGGAAGTAGAAATAATACTACATCATGTAGTTTCATTTAATTGTGAATAATGAATTTTTACAAAATTAATGCCAAATATATTCAATAGTAAATATTTTTACAAAACATTGTTATACAATTTAAAGTCATGCTCAGAAACCCTCGATAGTTCTAATAATGTTTCAAAAACTATTAAATACCTACGACAGTTTATCAATACTAATATTTTTATTTTTTGCCTTCAAAAAGCATTACTTTATTAAATTGTCGCCCGTTTGATAATTTTGCTATGTAATCTTTTTTTGTTAAACAATACATTCTAATATTTGTATACTTGGACAGTACCACACGTGTCATATGTAACCTATGATTGTATATTGCAAGCTGTTATAACGAATGTTTCAGTAAAGACGTGAAGATATTGGTATTGATAAATTCTTGCAGATGTAAACGTGTAATGCATTTTTTTGAAAATGCATATGTTCTTTCAATTTGTTTCTTGTAACTAACTTGATCTTAAAACATCTTATCAATATCAATTTTATCATGTGACAAGCATCCATGATCATTACTATATCATACCCGGTGAGGAAATAATGTTTTCCATATTTTATAATAATTTAATTTGCAACCGAGAATTGTAGTAATGTTTAAATTGTGCGTGATAAAATGTTGATATAAAATGTTGATATTTACATCATGGCACTCTTGAAGGCAAATTGATATAATGTTGGCATTCTGTTCAGTTGCCAATTTTCCAGTTTTCTGTTACTGACCCGACCATTAAGACAAACACTTGTGAAGCCTCAGAAAATTCTCCTGACCAGGAACTGTTGCACACTAAACCAATATATTGGGTTCCTGTACAAATCTTTTCTTGGCGTCAATGGGAAGGTAGATGAAAGTGGATCATGATGTAATTGTGTTTTGATTTGCAGAGCTTTAGACGCTTCAGCAATGAATAAAAACTCGGAATTCATGTTATAAGAACACTTATTTAAAGTTCGCAAATGAGGCAAGCAAGTATGAAAAATCATCATACATATTTATATCTAGTTGGAGGGTAAAAATTTAATGTTAGAGAAAATTTTTTAATGCTGCCTGTATAGTTTGGTGAATCTTTTCTTGATGTTTTACTTTTCAATAAATCAGCAACCGCAGCATTATGGATAATGAAGCGACGAGGTCTTCTCCGAAGTAACGATTATTGTTCACAGTTGTTACTATCGAAATTAACAACTCGTGTTTCTTTTGTAAAATCCGTATCTGGCATTTCAAATTTTATATTTTACGTACATGTTTCTTTTATAAAGCAGTCATTATTCATATTTTCTTGAAACAAAAATATTTTTGGTATGACCACACAAATAACTAGGGAATAGAAAGGTTTTCAAGTGGCCTATGACATCTCCATGACACCAGGCTATTATATTTATTTTCTTGTCAATCATCAATCTAAAATGAAAGCTTTCAGTAAAAAGTGATACATGAAAATAATTAATTAAATTGATGGTTTTATGAATAATATCTTAGTAATACTATTTCAATGTTAAGTGGATCTATACGTTGACCTTATTCATTTTCATCAGAATCACAGAATTCAGTGTTAACGGCAACTATAATAGGATTATTAGCATTTTGAGACTATGAAAATAAATATGTGTATACAAAATAGTATAACAATAATTCACATAGCTACTTGAACGGCAGTTTCTCATTTCATCATTTAGCAATTATTGATTTAGGTGGTAAACGCATAACAAAAAGTTAATTTGAATTTTAAAGTAAAGGATAAATTGCGATTACTTTGTGTAAACAAACATGTTATTAATATTCATTACATCAATGGAATTTCCAAAACATATAAATCAGAGCTCAGCTCATACCCCGGACATACTCTAACTAGCTCGACTTGTGTAGAAGTCATTGGTTAGGATGTGCAAAATGAATGAATATTACAAAATGAATCCATTTCAATTACATGGGTCTCTTCGAAATCTAAAATGTATGATTAAAATAATATGTGTGACAAATCATTTTGTTTCGAAACCAAAGTACGTGACTTTTTTACAAATATTTTATTAAACAAACGGTCACAACCGTTGACTAAGAAATACAAACAATTATGTAATATATTTAAATATTTTTAGTCATGTTCTCTAAATAAAATAAAATTAATATTAACCACCTAAATGCATATGTCTATAATTCTATATATATATTGTCGTCATTTTCACATAGATTAAATGTCAATAATAAAATTATAAATAATAAAAACTTATGATCACCAAAAAAATACAGAAGAAATATCATACAAAAATAAATTTAAAATCCATTATTTTTTCCAATTATCCATTATTTTTATGAATTATACACCCCTCTTACATTCTCATATGATACTCTTACACTATGTTTAATGTATTGTATTTTTGTCATAGATTTTTATATCCTTATAATCATCTTCACATAAATATTTTATTATAATTATAAAAATAACAAAATTATAAAATTTTACTTACTGTTCACACAATAATCAGATATTTTAAATGTAGCCATTTTACAATTGCTTAATTTCTACAGGTAGTGTTATGAAACAATAACACGAGAACACATTATTACGTTTTTTTAAAGATTGATTGAACAGCATTTTCAGCTTTAGAGAATAATATGCTACATAGATTAGATCTATTTTTAAGTAATTTACATAATTTCCTCTGCTGTCCTAAAAAATTATTATTCTCGAATCTTAAGAAAAGGGCTGAAAACAGGAACTACATTCGTTTTCTTCATCATCCATATGAAATATTTTAAAAGCGGGAGCAGAAAAATAATTTCACCCGGCTATGAAAACTTCATAGTTTGTGACTGCAATACACCTAAACAATTTGGTATGCAAAAATTTATCTCACTGGCTGATTTGGTATTCAGACTTTCATACTCGTTCTTTTTTGTGTACTATCCAGAAACCAAAGGAAGATCATTATCTTCAGTTAGAAGTGGTTGATGTATCCTGTTACCTAAAGTCGACTGTGTTGTAGAATTTTTAAAATTTTTTTTATTACTCCAATATCACATAAGGCTTTAGCAGCTAGCTTAAATAAAAAGTCTGGATGGCCTTTGGCCAATAAGCTCAGCTATACAAGTACTCAAAATTTCAACTTCATTAACAGATGGGGCATTCCACGTGAAGCGGACAAGTAGAAAAAGCACCGCCTGGCCGTATTTTCCGCCAGCTGGTGCGAGCTTATAGAAATTTTCAATCATACAAAATACCAGTCAGGATGTTAAATCATGTTTTGCATAGCTTTAATGATATCAATTATATTACATACGTGCTATATTTTGTAATAACTGTCTCTGTAATCTTTTGTGGTCTGTGTGCAATAAAGAATATATTTATCCATCTACATTTGAGTATACCATTTAATATACCTACCAATTAAATAATGAGAAATCATTTGTACGGTATATTTTCAATAAAATATGTGAAATATATATTAATAAAACAATTAAAGTTACATTAATGCCATTTATGACCACTAAGAAGAATTTCTTTGTACTTCAATATAGTCACTAAAGTTGCGTTAATTATGTGAAAGAGACAGAGCGATGACGCTGTGTATTTAAATTTTGCCGTTACTTTAGTCAGTGGCTTAGCAACTGCTTACTTATACGGATGCTCAATGAGGCATTTTGTTAAACTTTTGTGAGATTGTTTCATTGCTATGCACATTTGAATATAGATACCATGGCTCCTTATGGTAGTTGATGTTTTAATCCATTTCTATTACCTGTGCATTGAAAACCAAAAGATCTTAGAAATTTATCAAAAATGTTAGCAGAAAAGTGGACATTCACCAGTAAAAACCTAACAGTGCAGAGAACGACTCCCTAATGAAATGCCGCTAATGATCAATGAAGATGTGGTGCTAAGTAGCCAATCAACTTCAATCCAATCTTTACAATCTCAAGGTTCATATTATATTCCCGAAAAAAGTACGCTTACCAAGTCTACACAGACAGATGATGTAAAGCGGTCAATCAACAGTTGAAAGGGAAGTTTAACGATCCTTCCACATCTGTTTCTGAGAAAACTATAAAGTAAGGATTACTTTAGCGCCTAAATACTGGAGTGAAAACAGGCTTGCTGAAGAGTTTCATACATCTAGACGGCAAGTAAGAAAGTCAAGGGAACTCGAGGGTCGAGAGGTACGGTATTTTATCATCACCTAATCCATGGGAGGGATGAAAATTGTCGTCAGAAGTGACACATCTGTTAACAATATTTTACCTTAGAGAAGACAACACTCGGATAACGCCTGGGAAAAAAGACTTTGTGTCCATAAAATTAGATGACGGGAAAAGAGTTCATTTACAAAAGCAGCTCTTAATGTGTAACATTGACAGTTTAAATTAGAATATCCTGATACAAAAGTAGGCCTTTCAAAATTTTCTCATTGCAACCTAAGCAGTGAGTTTTTGCTGGAGGCCCGGGTACACATGTAGTTTGCATATGTATTTACCACTAAAATTTTAAATTGATGCTAAGTGGGGGAGGTATTTCATCTTTCACTAATAAGTCGGTGATCCCACTTATGTCTTATAAGGACTGCCTGCTAAAGATGATGTGTCCAAATTCGACCCCAACTTGGCATTTGGTGACACCATAATTACCACCAAGTGAATGATGTAGCAATTGCCCTGGCCTTGATAAAATTCGAGAGCACCTGAAAAAAACACTTGATAAAAATCAAGTAACAGGTGTGCAGTTTAATACATGGATTGGTACAGATCGCTTCAGCATCACCACCCAAGTCCTCCCATCTGACGAATTAGTCGACAGCCTTTGCTCAGCTTTAGAGGTTTTGAAACCTCATGCTTACTTAGCGGACCAGCAAGCTGAGTATTTTAAATTATTAAAAGAGATATTTTAAATTATTAAGAAGAGACATTATTAGTTAATGCGATTTTGCCGAAAACTATAGCTTTATAGTTCAAGATGCTGCCCAATCATTTCACTGGAACAACGACCAAGCCACTCTCCTTCCATCAGTTTATTATTACAGAAAAGAGCAAAATTTAAAACACGGAAATATTGTCATGATATTAGATGATTTAAGACATGACGCTGCTACTTTCTATACTTATAAAAAAATTATGCACCAGTATCTTCAGGGAAACAACATAACTACTAAATAACACATATTATTTACGAGGTATAACAACACTTTAAAAACATATTCAATTTCATTACCTATTCTATTTCTAACAGGATTTTGGTAAAGATGCAGAATTTCATTTTCATGCCACTTTACATGGCAAAGGCCGTGTGATGGTCTTGGTGGCAACTTAAAACGCCTGGCTGCACAAGCTAGTTTACAGTCGACGTCAAACCAAGCCATCACGATACATAAATCAAATCATAAATTTTGTAAATAAACTTATACATTATCATAACATAATTATCATGTTTTATTGTAATTTTCAGTATACCAAAACTATTAAACTAAATTGGGTAAGTAATCTGTTTGATTGAAGGTTTCTATAAGCTTGCACTAGCTGGCGGAAGGTGCGGCCAGGTGGCGCTTCAGTACTGTAACCAGTTTAGCACCTAAACTACTTTTACGCCCATTATGAAACTTAGTGTAGATTATCTATACACTGTTAGCTATTTTTAGAAAAAAAATAAAAAATTAAGTGGATAAACTTTGTGAAATTCCAGTTTCAAAAATTAAAATATTTCTTTTTCAAAAAAAGAAATTTTATTTCCAAAAATGCAATTAAAAAGCTCATTAAATGAAGTATAAATTCCACTGATTTATTTATTTTATTATAACTTTTAAACACTGGCTATTGGGATTCTAAATAACACACACCTGCCAGTTGATTAAAATTTCAGAGTCGTCTAACTCGTTAACAAGACTTTATACCGTAAAAATATTTTGTATTTGGGTTGAGGACATATATATATAACATAATCGAATAATACTAAAATCAGAAACATCAACATTTTTTACTTGTCCGCTTCAAGTGGAATGCCAGATTGTAGTTGGACAGGACTAGTCCATTTTATTCATCATACTTTTTAATAAAATGTTTTAAATCAAATAGGAGTATTTTAATTCAATAAATGCAACTGGGCATAGGATCGTGTGATGAAACGGGGTGTATTAAAACTTCGGCAACAATGCAAAGTATGAAATATCCATATCTTTCCATCAGATCTGAGAAATTTTAATTTTGTCATCAGGTCTGAGAAATTTTAGTCTAGTGATATATTTCATCATTCCAAAAATTTTATTTTGGAGATGTAGATTAAAATTTCTTAACATGCTTTCGACAACATGTGCTTATGCTCACCATCCTATTCAAAAATATGTTTGTGCAAGCTGAGACACATATGTAGATTAAACACATATTTGCCCAGATGAATTCATTTATATAAAATTGCACATAGAAAGATATAGGTTATGGTGAAAAAAAACAATTTCAAACTCAAAAATGCAAGATTAAAATGATTGTCACTCATTATTAACGCATCAAATATAAAAGATTTAAAATTAATGTCAATTCTTGTGAGATATAACAATCTAAATTTTAGTGTGAACTTTAAAAAATTACAGTGTAACGGGCAAAATGTCAGAGATAATAATGAAGCATGTAATGAAAGGCTTGAAGAACTATGAGGTGGAAGCAAAGGTCATTGTTCCTTTGCAGATAACACAAATGCCAATTTTGATGCAGTGGCAAGAAAAGGTCAAATTAATGTGTCTAAAAATTTGAACAAAATTTAAACTGACCTCAGATTTGTATAGTATGCTCTACACACATTCTCCACCAAACAATATAAACAACAGTAGATTCTTTCCTGTTGATAATGTGTTAGGGATGACCGCTGTAACCAACACGATGATCGGGTGGCTGTGGGTTCATAACCTCTAGTGTTACAACCAGCGGCCACACAATGGTCAACAAGAAGGGTCACGAATCCTCCAATCCAGCAACAGTCAAGTGAGGGGCTTTGACTACTGCCTGTCATCCCATACATATTGAGTCCATCGTAATGAAAATTTGCAAATTTTTTTATATATCTGCTATAAGAAACCGTAAATTAAGTAAGGGATATTGCAAAAATGCCAAAATTGTTTATCCTGGTTACATGCACTTTCTTAGTTCACACCGTACAACTACCCCCACATTAGAAACGTATGACACATTAAAACTGTATATTAATTAATTGGAAAATTGTCTTGAAACCATTAAATAATATTTTGCTGACCCAATAAATAAAATTTTATAAAAAGAATTATTCTTACACAATAATTAAAATTGTGAATGTCTTATTCTTTTATATAACCCTTATTTACACATTTTTCCACCGGAGTGAAAATTGTTTAATCTCGTTATCGAAGAATCAAAATGGAAGTGTTTATAATCGTCGTCAAAACAATTTCTTCACAATATTTTTTGCACGGCACAAACATGTGATAGTCACATAGGGACATTTTTCAATTTTTCTCAGATCAAATTAGCTGAGTGAAACTGAGTATTGCCACGAAGGCAAATCGCACTTCGGATAGGCAGCATTGACTGTATGCCGATTGAAAACGTTTTTTCAGCAAACTTTGCAGTTAATTGATGCAAAATTTCTCCATACTTTCACTTTCTTATACAAAAATTTAATTATGATACATTACTTCCAGTGTAGTTCTTATTCAGACTCATGCAACTAGCAGTAAATTGGTTCAGTGAGAGATGCATGGAGATGCTCGATATCCCTATCCAGCACAAAGCAAGGGTGACATACCAATTGCTCTATCCTTGAAGTGGGATGAAAAGTCTGATTTTTATTTGATCTACGTCGTATATACGCTTTTTTATTTATTTACACTTGAACATATACAAATATATTTTAAACAAACATATTACTATATGAACCATCTCTTACAGTCAATCATAAAACAACTACACATTAAGAACTTAAAGCTTGTAAAGACTGACCGTCTTACTAATAAAAATTTGTTATACAATCGTTAAAAACCCATATAGTTACTCAATGAATAACAGATGTTTTAGCGGTGTACAAAACTGTTACTAATAATTCCAATATTAGCAGTATATAAGTATTCAATGCTCATAAACTTGGTATAGCAATGACGTTTGAAGTTGCCAACTTATTAACGCATTATAGTGCACGCGAATATTGCCTGAAAAAAAAAAGAACTAACTGGGGAATATGAAAATTACACAATTATTTAATATCTCCCGAATAAATTTGAAATTTTGCAGATAATTCACATATTAGTACTTTTTTAAATAAAAATAATTCTGCTAATTACTGAACTATATAAGGCAATAATTTTGCGTTAATTTTTTTTTCATTGGCTACACTACAATTAGTATGCTTTGATTGAATGTTTTGACCACAGAACTGATGCATAATTTCGACCGACCATTTGATCTCGACAGCACTCACACACAACATTTCATTAAATTAACACGTTTGCAAGTTTCTATTCCTTTTTTAAATTATTTTTACATTTACACATTTATTTGTTTTTTTATATATTTCACTTTGTAAATTAATGTATAATAAGAATAAGTTAAGAAGTCGAGAGCACCAAACTGAGAGAAGAAGGAAAAGGTATGTTCCTTTACAATAATCATAATAAAAAACCTTTATGTTATGTGCAGATTATTTAAATGTGTAATTACTATTGTTTCATACTTTGGTTAAAGAAGCTATTAAACACTTTGTGGATGTAATGAAAATAAAAATATGGACGCAAATACGAAAAACTCTAAGGTAATCGCTTGGAGGAAAATACAAGATAAGTCCTAATACAGATCATGAAGAAGACGTCAATATTTTTGAGAGCGACAGCCCATTAACAACGGTAGCTACCTGCTCATATACTATTATATGCTATTACATAAGTCAAATGTTTTCAGCATATAGTAAAATACTAAACTTGTTTTATTTTTATGGGCGTAGAATGCGAAGCTGCAGTGGAAGGATACATATTGAGTATTAATGAAGAAGATAACATTGTTCAGATGAATAGACTGTGCACTTCTCCAGCTCTAACAAATGTTAGACTTCAACAACTCCAATGAATGTTAAACCATCCACTTCCACAGATGCAACACACTTCGTATTATTACCTCAATCAGCAAAGCAGAGGGATGTGCAGAAAAAATTTATCAAATATAATGTAAATTTTTGCCTGAATTGTAAACTGTTTATGCCTCGCTACATTCTATATGTCATAACTGTTAATTAATTTTACTTTGAATAAGTTATCTGTAGTACTGTGTTCTAGAATACTACACTTACATTTATACAATTTATTTTCATTATATTACTAACTTATTTCACTAATAGATAGCATACTTCCGAACATCTAAATTTCTTACATATTATCATTATGGGAATTAAAAATATTTTTTTCTAGATACTAGTGCTTGTAAGTTTATAATTTCACATATAAATTTTTTTATTGATGTCTAGCTAATACCCTCCCTATACTTAATGTTCTTATTTTTTTACACATAATTTAAACTTTTTTTAAGATATTACGTCAATTACTTGTAATATTGCGCCCTCCTAAAAGAAATATCAATAACTTAGGCCAATTAATTTCTGAACAAAATTAATTTAAGTTGTGTAATATCAACGACTACGCCAATTAAATTCTAAACAAAATTAATTTAAGTTGTATAATATCAACGATTACGCCAATTAAATTCTAAACAAAATTAATTTAAGTTATAAAATAATTAAGGGACCACCTCAACGTATGTCAAACATAAATAATTGTAATGAGCCATACTTAATTGGTATTTTATTTTCTTTCACAGACTGAAGCTGTAGAACGAAATAGACTCATCATGGAACAAATGAATGCGGAACATGAAATGAAGATGAAATATATGCAGCGGCCGCATGAAGTTATGGAGGAACAAATGGATATATTAAATTTGAAAAAGAATTATTATTAAAAAAATTTAAACACTATTTAAGTCAACATTTTTTTATTTCTTAATCACTGTGAAACACAAACTTTAGAATTCTAGTTTTCTATCACATATTAACAAACATTTTCTTTTTTATTTTATTTTAAAGTTAACAATAGCTATTTATAAAAGATTCCCTAGCGCCTAAGCCTATTACATCTATTAATCTCCACAGGTGTGTTAAATGATTGCACTTTGTGTCATCTATAACATCTTGATTTGGAATACCTAGCAAATCTTCGTTCGTATCTATGGCAACATTGTGTAAAACTGCCAAAGCCATTATGAAAATTTTTACATTTTCCACGTTAGCCGTAAAACCTTGTAGCAAACATCTAAATCATTGCTTCCATACTATAAGGCATTGTTGCATTACATTTCATGTTTGTGCATGCTTGTAGTTATAAGTCTCCTTTTTCTGGTTAGAGAAATTCCCAATGGGAGTAAAAAAATAATTTGTGCATCTGTAACCTGAACCACTAAGAGGTCTACCTCTAACTTCTTCTTCTTCAAATCACCATGAACTTTCAGTCTTCTAAGTGTTAATACCAGGACAATTTTAATGACTAAGAAAAAATGTATGGCAGATTGTTGACGATCTCAATAGTCATGATTGAAAGAAATGCCAGGAGTATTAAAAGTAGCGGTTTAATTAATATTTACAAGAAGTGTATATACGGCTATTTGAGGGATGATTAACTGTGTTAGGATAGGATAGATGTATCCATCATCACACACCTAGTGTTAGGATAGATATATATGGCATTCCATCATTACTGCTTACTCTGCTTTCACGGAGAATCAGCGTAACAATCCCACATATTTCTTCCATCATATAAAGTCATTTATTTTTCATTTATATTTTTAAAGAGATAAATAATTTGAGTATCTTATATTCCTTCAATTGTTCACCTAATTTAAAAGGGTCTCTTGTGTTTTTAAATATTTTGGTATCTCACTGCATACGGAAGACTAGCAAATTATTGAATATCCGTAGTATCTAGTATTTTGAGCATATCCATAGTGTCCATGTTATTAAATATATCTTATACAACATTTATTAGTAAGGGGTTATAAAGAACCACAACAATCCTAGGTAACATGCTTTTTACTATGGTTGCCTTTCAAAAAATATAGATTCTTCAAAAATAAGTGCGTTGGTAACAATGATACTTCGCTAAAGTTGTAGTGGTATTCAGTGCTAATTAAATACACCTTATTATTGTTTGCTAGTGATATAAAACTCTTAAACAAAAATGTAAACATGCATTTAATTTCTATAAATTTTTACAAAGGGTTTTTCAATCATTAAATGGACTCAAAAAATCTCTCCTCCCTTCATTGTTATAGTTATAGGGCAACCGATTATAAACTACTCATAGTTTATAACTGACTGCACTAACAAGCCATACATTTTGGATGTATATTTTATTATGGTTAATATATAAATGAAACTCCACTCAGAGAGTGAAAGTTTCAGATCAGCAGATTGATGTATAATGTTCATCTCCCTGCATGTGTCCAAATATGCTTTCATCAGTAATTTATTCAGAAGTTATACATTTTTACATGTGGTGTTTTTTCCTTGTTAGCAATATGACTATTCTTTCCGCACCTGAAATATTTATGTTATTAGTAGTGTATTACATTGCAATGGTAAAAAATATTTGTTCCACATGGTTACTCTCCCTATGTTGGATACTGAAATATCCATTTTTTTATATTCATCCTTTGATTTCTGTAAATTGGAAATTGTCATATGCAGAAAAAATCCTTCATACAGCTCAGTTGGACTTGTACAATCAAATCCTTCAATATTTGTTCACAGGTCCACTGATAGCCCAAGAATAATGCACAAAACAACTGCTTCATTATTCAGGTGACATCATAAACTCATAGCCATTTTTTCCTGAAAATATTTGTTATTGTTTCTCTTGATTGGTTTGGTAAGAGATTGGTAAGAGGTTTGCGTAAACGTAAGTTTATAGGCAGAGATATCCACTGTTCCCATGAATAGTCATAGCTGTTCAATCTGTTGGAGCAAGCTCGAGGTTACGCCTTTAATTTGTTTATTTATTTATTTACTTCGATGAATATGTACATGTGACGAGCTTATTGATATGGGAGTTATTTCCTCCAACAGTGCTATAGTGTACTTACAAAGTTACAAGACAGGCAGATAACAAAATGTGATTTGCTGATTACTCCTTCAATTTGTTTATTTATTTATTGACTACGATGAATACGTACATGCGACGAACTTATTAATATGGGAGTTATTTCCTCCAACAGTGCTATTGTGTATTTACAAAGTTACAAGACAGGCAGATAACAAAATGTGATAATCAACAAAATATGGCAAATAAACTTTTGAGAAAATACAAAAATAAACAAAAATAATTTAATTTTGATATGCCAGCAGGGCCATTGGAATATGATTGAAGAATATAAAACAAAGGACAAGGAGTAAGAGGGATAAAAAAGGAAATGGAATGTGGAAGTATAGTTAGGTATGATTTTTTCTGACAACTTTGATTTGTTTGGAGATAAGGAACAGTTGAAGAGAATTTGATGACTGCGCTGTTTTAAAACAATTGTAGTAGATTAGGGGTACTGCTCCTTGCACGAAGTTTCCTAATAACAATAGCCTGGAACTTAGTAGGATTGGCTGAACCCATTGATACACCAGACTTCAATATATTAAACGAATACTGCTAATATTCAGTCTTTTATACATACAAGTATTGTTATTGATCAGTATACTACTTTTGTTTCTTTTGGACTAGGCACACACAGAGAAAGTAACTTCACAAATTTGTTATGGACTGTAATTGCTTATTTAATTTAAGTAAACAAATAGACTGGAAATACATGATATTTTTCAGTATTTTTGTTATCCATCTAAAATGTTTGATAAGCGCTACTTAAGCTTAAAAATGATAAGAGTAATGTAGAACTGTGTAGTTAATGGATTACGAAAGGCTTTATTATGTTGTGTAAAATTAAAGAAATATTATATTTGAATTTGAAAAATGAATGTAGCTTATACTTTAATAAACTAATTAAATTAGCCAAATTCAAATTACAATGAAGTTAAACAATACATTAATGATAGTAAAAAATTATTTCAATGTTTCTGGTTATAAGGATATAGATTATATTATTGCGATAATGTATGTCTCCTTTTTTAGTAATGTAAGCAACAAATATTCACGCTCATACTGGTAATAACGATGGAAATAATATTAATTCATTTAAGCATAATTGCTATAGTATATTTTTTATGCCTACTGATCGCTTCCAAGTCGACAAGGTGATGGTATTAAAAGCAAAGTACTAAAGTGTATTGCTGGTGATATTAGTATACCACTAGAACATATTTTTAATATATCTATAAACAACACCGTTTGACAAACTTTATTAAAAAAAACTAAAGAAATTATAAATTAAAGAAATTATACTTATTTTTAAAGAAGGCAACAAACATCTTACAACAAATCATAGGATATATATCTATAATTTCTAACATACCTTTTGAATTAATAATATTGTTTCCAAAAATAAAATTGATTTTATGAACAACAGAAGTGTAGATGATGCTTTTGTCTCTAATTTTACACAATAATTTAGATAAAAATATAACAACAGTGTTACGTTGCATTTTTAGATTTTGCAAAAGCATTCCGTATTATTAAGCATGTAGTATTGTTATCTAAACTATGGAAATATGGCATAGGAGGTATTATTCCATATATCTCTAATACCATACTTCCATATGTAACTAATAAGGAGTTATCTGCCTAATAGAATCTAATTTGTTAAAATAAACAATTGTATTAATGAAACTAAGTTTGTTAAAATAGGTGTTCCTTGAGGAACACTACTTTTTTTTATGTATATTAATGAAAGTTTAGACTTATTACCAGATAGCGCTTTGGTTTCGTATATTGATGAAATGCAGTGTTATGTACTGGTAACAGTTAGTTTGAAGTCAGGCTATTGTTAACAGAATGGTTAAAACGAGAAGATATCTGGGTTAGGTATAATCCGGTTTGACAAAACTACTTTTATTACTTTTGGTAGTTATAAAGATAATATTCTTTCAGATTTTATGCTAATTATCAGTAACAATGAATCAAAAAAATGTAAACAATACAAATATTTTAGATTATATTTTAATTGTTTTCTGAAATGGAATAAGCATAGAATTGACCAAAAAAAAAACAAATATTTGACCTTTTTGTTTTATAAATTAAATAAATTACTTAATCCTATTATGATTAAATCTATATATCACACTCTTTTTGAAAGTAGATTTAATCATGGTGTTATTGTTTTAGGTGGTGCTTTTAATAATTCGGTTAATTATTTATCAGTAATTCAAAATAAATTATGAAATTCAATTAAAATGAGTAAAAATGCACTATTCTATTTAAAATTAAGTCTGCTTTTATCGTAAATTCCTTTACTTATTATCACAATTAGCGTCCAAAATTAACTTTTGAAAGACAAGACAGAACAAGATCTAGGCTGTTAATGCTACCTCAAGTTAATATAACAATTAGTACTAAAAATGCATGTTACATTGCAATTAAATATTTTAGTCAACTGCCTAATAATGGAAAATGATTAAACTGTTCAAATAAATTAACGAAAGAAAGGCAAGTAATTGGGTAATTTTTATTTTATAATGTATCTCAAGTAAATGATATTCAGTGTAAACTTGGAGGTAATGATTCTTTAAACAATCCTTATTATTAAGCTGTGCAATTGTGTTGTCTATATTTTTTTTACATTATATCTATTTCTAAACAAATTATATTTTCTATAGTTCTATGTACTGTGTACCTCGCCTCTATAGAATTTGTAATACTGGAATTATTGAATATATTTGGCATTAATTTTGTAGAAATTCGTTATTCACAAGTAAATGAATATACTTGATGTAGTATTATTTCTACTTTACTTAATTTCTTTACCACGACCTAGGTTTCGTTGTATGACAACATCTTTAGGTGGACAATTATCATCATTAGAATCTTTGCTACCCACCTCTTAATTACCCACCTGAAGATGTTGTCATATAACAAAATCTAGATCGTGGTAAAGAATTTAAAAAAAATTGAAATAATACTACATCACATAGTTTCATTTAGTTGTGAATACTGGAATTAATATAAAACAAAAATGGCAGCACAAGTTCTCGCATTACTTGCCTACACTCAGTTCCTAGAAATTTCCAAATGTTGGTAGAACACTTGTTAGTAGAAGGACGCGTTAATAGCATTCACACACATTATTTCTTTTTGAAATACTTTGAAGGTTTCACTACACAAGTATCTTAAAATTTAGTTTGCATATGACCTACGGCCTACGTTTCCAAACTGCTCAATTTTCTTCAAATAGCCTTTATATTTTGGTTTTGGTACAATATCAAACTTAGGTACTAAAATTTTGGTGTAAATTACAATGTTATTATTATTGACTCCTATATTTTGCTTTTCGATGTGTGTTTTTAAAGCATTATCTATCTTATCCGTAACTAGCTGGCGTAAAAGTTCACTGGGGAGCATTGTCACTATGGTCTACTTTGTGTCCTAACATTCCTAAATTTTCCTCAGCTCTTTGTGTTGTTTTTCTGATGGCGCTGATAACACAGCAACTACGTTTGATTTTCATTCTGCTGATTAGCAACAAGCTAGTCTAGTATATCCCACTTCTGAATTTTGCAATTTTCCTATAATAAAACATGTCTCATTGATTTTTGTAAGAAAATTCTTTAATCGCTATTTGTATGCTACCACTCTATGCCTTGGTGCAATACACAATACTTCATTAGTCTCTCATCTTCTCATAATCTCAATCTTCTCCTCTATGCTTCAACTGCATTTCTTACTATCCTCAATCGACTCTCGAATTACTCATCCATGGCAATTACGAAGAATTCTCCCGACTTCTGCCATGAACACATTTGCACATGATTTTATTTCTTATGATGTCTTCGTTTACCAGTAAAACACTTTCCCATCATCAATAGAGCATATTTATTAATATACTTATTTTAAGTAATGTAAACAGAAAATTTCAAAATTTTATGTCAACTCACGATGATAAAATAAAATATTATGAAAACATTAATATATGTGTGCAACTCAATTTATATGGCATAATTAGCATCTATTCCATTGCCATTATATCCTTTAATTCGTGTAAATTATGTTTCATATTCTTGAATTACCTAAACACAGTTTGAAGAATTGTTCCCCCAAACATCGCCATGGACATATTTATACCGATTGTATGATATTACTGTAATCATTATTAATGTAATCAACATTGTTGTTTATCAGAAAAACTCAATTTCTATCATCAATAGAACACATTTATTCATACAAGTTATTTTAAGTAGAGTAAGTAAAAAAAACTTCAAAATTGCAAATCAAGTTTCGACAATAAAATAAAATATTACAAAAACAATAATAATCTGTGTAAATTAAATCCTATAGTATGATAGAACATATTCCATAACATAGGTCCAATTAAGGTAGGAGCAAAAAATATATTACAAATAACATAAAAATATAATTAATAACACTTAAAAAATTCTATTGACTTCGTTACGTGTACCACATGTAGGTACAACGTAACTAAGCTGTAAGTTTCATAAATTGTTTTCGCTGAATGTAATAAAATTGGTAGGTTACCATTTTCAATGAACATCTAAACATAAACAAATTAAATAGAACTAAACAACAAGCAACTTAGATGATATTACACTTAACCTCCCTATTACACTTAAACTTAATCAAGACTCATTAATACACCTATTTATAAACTAATACAACTACTTTTCAAACATATGTAAGTCAGTTTTATTATCCTTAAATTATAAAAGTATTTCTATTATTATTTCTTGTCCAAAAGTTTATCCAGAGGTCACATTAAAATACGCACTTGCAACATTTACATTGAATAATACTCTATAGTGAAGACTTGCGTTATCGAGTAAGAATTATTTTCATTGAAGTACCACGATTTTCATCTGTGCTATGCAAAGGTGACTAGGAATTCTCTTTTTGAAAGTGAAATTAATTTTATCGCCTTCAAGATTATTAAATATTAAATAAAAGTGGCAAAAAGATAATAAATGGCAAGTGATAAACTGATTATATGTTTTTTACATTGATATAAGAAAAACAATCACTTCAAACTCCACTTCGAACTTATTGTTTGTCAACCTGTTATTGTTCGATTGGACCCAAAATAACATCTATAAACCTATTATCACAGAGTATTATTCACTGTAATGTGCAACCATTAGAGCAGGATCTATTGCGCAAATAATGGGTAACGCGAGTTCCTATCTGGCGGTTTCATTGTTCGGCTATCCTGGCAAAAAAAAGACTTGTTGCTCTTCTTCTGCGACTTTACCTTTTTCACCATTATAGAATTATTAATCCAAACTGCATGTCTACCTGGGATACTGATTTGCTGACCTTTCGGTGTTCGAGATATGCCTTCATCAGTTGCTATTTTCTTAGTAATTTTTATTGAGATATCTTTGTTGAGTAGGAGTTGCGACGGTAACATTTTTGTCTTTTGGTAATCACGGAATTTTTCTTCATCACGCACGATAGGTGCTGGGCAATAACCGTCTTCTATAATTTCACAATCACTGTCGCTATTGTCATCTTTTTTATTAACAGCTATTTCTTTATCGTACTCTATTTTGGAGTCAAGTTCAGATTCGCTTAGGAATTGTTTATATTTGTGTAGCAAACTTTCTTCCATAGTAATGAGATTGTCTTTAACTAATTTAAAAAGCAAAAATATTTTCTTCATGGAGCTATCCAGGCCAGCAGTGTCTTGAATGTGTCCGGTGGATACCTTCTTAACAATAAATTCATTCGCTTTGGCGCCAATTAGCGTACCAAGCTCGATGGCGGAATTTAGTGTACCCTTCATGAGATCACATGCTACTTCAGACTGGCGATCAGACAAATGAATATTATCATTTACTTTGATATCACTTATTAATGTAGGAGACACTGTTTGAACGTATTTGGACTCCATGCTGTTGCTAATATTTTCATCAGTCGGCGGTAGAAGGTTAAGATCAATTTCTAAAGTATTCTCTGGAGGGGTTTTGGGTACAACATCGTCAAACACGTGTGCCATTGAAAACGTTGGAATACAATCAATTTCAATTTTCATATCAATATTTGGTGCAGGTTTATCCTCAGTAGGATTTTCAATTGGAACTTCTGTTGTTTTAGGTATTTTACCTTGCTCCCCATCCGATTCTTTCTTCTTTTTTCGTCCTCTCTTCTTTTTCGGTGGCTGGGGTGTTTCACTCTCTTCTTTTTCATCCTTTTCAACTGAAGTACGCTTTGGTTTTTCAGGTCTGTATTCATCATCTGAATAATATTTCTGTTTTTTACCCTTACGTTCAAAATCGGGTTCCTCTGGTGAATGTTCCTCCTCTGAGCCTTCAGTGTAGTGCCTTTGCCTTGCAACTTTACGTAGGTTGCGTTTTTTGGCCGGTACACTATTATTATCTGTTGCTTCACTGTCACTATGATTTTGGGTTTCCTGCGAATTAGAAGTTTTTTCTTTATCATTTTTATTATTTTTCATTTCCGCAGTCGAATTCGAATTGGAATCGCTTGAATCGACGTTGTACTCAAAGTCGGATAGCTCATGATTTTTCAATGGACGCTTTCGAGACGATTTTTTAATTTCAACAGAACCTTTCAAACCAAACACCTTGGGACGTTGCTCGGGGGCTTCTACATTAGTTGAAGTTTCACTAGTTTCCTCGGTTTCAGCAGAAGCGGCCGGCGCTTCCTTTGACTCGAGATCATCGTTCTGTGACGTTTCTGTCGGTTCACTTTCCGGCACCGTTGTATCGCTCTGTACGCTTTTATTTTCTTCCACAGTATCCTTGTCTTGTAGAGTTTTCTCATCATCCTCTTTAGTTTCGATTTCTTTCGCACTTACAAAGCTGTTCACAGTAGCTATAGCGGCTTCGATGTTCTGTTTTACATCGTCCACAGCATCTTCATTTAGAGGTTCACCAATATGTTTCCTTACTGTAGGAACTTTATTATTCTCGCTTGACATTGTGTGATAATATTAATACTTCATGAAGGAATATTGTTTTTTTTTCACTATTTTATCCAATATAATAACACCACAGCAAACGTCTTGGGTTGCCACTTCAAATAAATTAAAATAGTATACTAATTATGTTTATGCTAAACAAATCACTGTATTTTTAAATAATGAAAAATAATTAGTCAAGAAGATAATTGATATTAAAAAAACAAAAAAACATTTTCCACTTGTTTTAGATGTTAAAATTTTATATGTTTTTCAGATATTCATGAAATACTTGCTTAAAAATTAAAAAAAACTTTAGTAAAATATATGTTGCTTGCATTTTTCATGCGTTATTTATATCTAAGTTTTTTAAATAACGAAGTAGTCATATATAATTTGTATAACTATTTTTATAATATAATAAGAAATCATATTAACATAATCTAATATTTTTTTTACACACTTAGTTTATTTATTTCTTATTATTTTTTAAATTTCAATTTCAACTTATAGTAGTAAAAAAAATGATTTTTATTTATTATTAAATCAATTTGAAATTTATTATCAACAAGTTGATCAAACTATAGTTTTTATTTAAAAAACACTGGAGGCGAGCACAAAAATTGCTATTAGTTAAACTAAATTCATTAATTTTATTACACCTCTTATTAGTTCTTATCGCCTGTAATTTAGAAAACGTAAAATGTCATATTTGCTTTGACATAAATAAACGTCAGTGAACTTAAACGAGCATAGCATTACGTGTATTTATTTAGGTTCCCTCCGTAATGAAATTAATGTATTGAATGGATTAGTATTTCTCGCGTTCCAAATATGTATTTCCCTATAGGCTGGCCTAAAGTCTTGCAGAAGTGCACATTTGGAAACCAGGCAATTAAACAAATAGTCTCTAATAGAGATAAAATCTTGTTTGCTGCATTAACAGACGATTCACTTGTTATATGGTTTTGTAAGGTAAATGGTAAAATAACTGTTAAATTCAAGAGTTATATTCAATAGATTTTTCAGTATATAATAACAAATTATTTATTTTTTATATACAGCCATGCGTACCAATAGTTTATCACAGGAGAAATTCGGACTCGTTAAGAAAACTTGGCGTTAATGTGGGTGTTGAATGGAAGCCAGACTCCTCTATGATTTGTATAGCAGTAAGTAAACAATGTAGAGATACTTTTTAAGATGCGTGGCCTCTTAACTTGCGTATGCTTTTGTAATAGTAATAATTTTAGCTTTTTGAAAAAAAATTAATTAAAATGTTAAATTCCATGAAAGTGTAGAATCTTCAGCACGCATATAATATTTGATTAAATTTAAAATATTTGAATCTCATTAATGTTGCTAAAATAACTCAATCGTTCATAAAGTCTAATTTTCAATATATATGATCTGATAAGTAAGTCTAAGTTGCAATATATATGAGCTGATAAGTAGGCGCTGTTCAGAATTAGCCAAGCAGAAAGTATTAGAGTTTAATTTTGAATTAGAGCATACAAAAAGTGTTTGAGAATTTAATTATCTAGGAAAAGTATTAGAACTTTCAGACCAAAGGATAATGAATAGGTCCTATTAAACTTTAATCCAAAAAAGTATTGGAGAAAAATTTTGTATTGGGGGATAATAAAAAAGTATTAGAAATTTTTTTTATAAATGCTAATTAGGTTGTATAATGTACACATTTTCCTATTAATTTATAAACCAATTGATAAAATAATAGTTCAAAATGAAAAGAAATTTTTGAATGTAATTTATAGTTTTCAATGTAACATGATTTTTAGTTCATATGATTCTCTTAGCTTATGAAACCTACTAATATGACATATGTATAACACATTCAAGAATTAGTGATTATCATTATTGGCTGTGTATAGCACAAGCCATGATTGGTTTGAAGACTTTCCTGATGATACATTTATTATTATTTCCTTCTTTTTTAATTCAAGTTTACCAGGAGTCGCCTATACACTTACTGTTGTTGCAATTATAATTTTCCTAAATTATGAGGCTTGTTGACTTAGGTAGTGGATCATCTAACAAGATGTCTAATGTGGTGATATTGGGTATTTTACTGATTATATTCTAAGGTATATCAATTTTTAGCGTATACCTTATAATATTTATAGTGTTTTATTAGTTAATAAAGAAAGTTTGTTTGAAAAGCGGTTGAATATGTTTTAAAATTTTTATTATATATCATATATGATTTAAGTAATCAGCTTAGTATTGTACGTTGTGTATTAAATGTACAATTTAAAAAATTGTACTTTCATAATTTTGTTCAGCTGCTGTTAGTTGATGAATTGGGCATTTGAGTATTTAACCGTCACAATCTATTTACTGTAAATCATCCAATACTTCATACTAATATAGTTGGATGGGCATTGCATGATATATATGTTGCAGTTGATTTGATAATTTGCTTGTTTACAAAGTACTTAGCGCTTTACAAAATGTTGCCATTTTCTAAAAAGATGGAGTGATGTCCAAGCAATCGATAATGTTTTGCTGTATTGTGAAAGGACTAAATTGTTAGAAGAACTATTAAAATAAGAATCTTTAACTGTGGTATAAGGAAGAGGAACAAATGTATTAATAAATGCTGTTATTAAAATTATTGATAAAAAAGAATACAAGGGCTGTTTAAGCAGTAGAAAAATCTGTGATAATTTTCTGAAATTTTTGATGCTTTTGAATTGAATGTTTTGTTTTACATTTATATCTTTTCTTACTAGGATAGGATACTTAAAATTTAACCAATCTATTTGTTTAATTTTGGTTTTTCATTTGATTTAAAATTTAATGGATTACAATACATTAATTACGGATGTAACTATTTTTATTTTTAGACAGGTGAAGGACATCTGATATTATATAATGTGGAAGTCATACCAGACCAGACATCAGCATACCAACAAAGCGACCCTCCTTCTGCCAGCCTCAGGCGTGATTCTGCTGAATTATTCGTCAAAGAAATCATCCCTCCCCTTAAACTAGTTTTGGTTAGTCATTTTTCTAAATTACTTTGTCTCTAAATAATGAAGATTACATGTATACTCACTTGTCAGTAAAATTGTTTGTACTTGTATTATTTCTTTTGCATACTAATCCTGTTAACTTTGCGCAGTTTAAGGAAGTTATGGTATGGGATGGTGAAATAACAAGGCTGTCATGTATAAGCGGTACAGAAATAATGGTTTGTACAACGAAGGCCCATTTGTTGAGATATCGATGGGACGGTACTCAAAATCGTGATTATTGTCTCGACTTGGGTCGCATTCCATTTTGTATCAATCAACAAGTTTCTCGAGGTAAAAAAACTTAATTATTTATTTAACTTGCTGGTTTAAATGAAAGATAAGTAATAGAATACATTAAGATAATTTTTGTCTATTTCTGCATTTGTATGTACCCACATTACATTAAGTATTTAGAAAATCATAGAGGTCAACTTGAAGTAATATTTATATTTTATTTCGTCTCTCAGTTCACTCAATCAGACGATGTGCAAGTTTAATGTTTTCAAAAATTCATTTACATTTCATCAGTACTACAATACAAAGAAGCATCTAGCTACTCCATATATAGCGATTATACAAATGTGTAGTGTACCTAGGTGCACCGATAGAGGGTGATATAGGTATTTTAATATTTCATTTCTACTTTGCATAATTATATTTTTTACTGTTGTTTAATATATTAATTTTGTACTTTAATATACATAAAATATTACTGACATCTGTACTTTGCATAAGAAGCCGCGGGCACAGATAATACCAATAATACTAAACTGATTTAAAATCATATGTAATTGTACTGTACAAACTAAAATGTAAAGACATTTGTTTATCATACTGATCTACTTGACATCCTGTTTTCGAAACAATTAATTTGTGTGCAGGAAGGTTTAACTATAAATTAATCCTTTCAACAACACAGGGTATAGAATTGTCTCATGTAATAATTGAAAAGTCAACATCATGAATAAAATATATTTGTTCTGAGTTGTCAAGAAAGTTAGGGTTAGAACTTAGGATGTCCAGAAAAAAGTCAGTAGGAAATATTAAAGGGAGGTACCCATAATATTTTACGTACATATGTTGAAGGAACATCTTTTAACCTGTCAGTTAGCACACTTGATCTTATAAATATCCATAATTAGTTAAAATTAAATATATGTAAAAATAAAATATATTAAAATCAGATGGTAAACAAAAAGTAATGTGTCAAGTTGAAAGAATTCAAAATATAGAAAAACAAATAAAACATGGCAGCGATGATACATACTGATACCAGATTGGCCCGCGGATAGGTCAGATCTAACTTTGTAGAACAACTGTGGTACAAAATCAAATAAAAAGTTATGTAAACCAGCTTATGACACTTCAAGAAGTTTGGAGCTACATTTCTATAGAAACATGTAGTAATTTGATATCGAGGCACAGATATCAAATGGCTATTAAATTTGGTAATAAATTGTACTCCAGTAATTTGAATTTAGTTTTAACTGCTAACAAAGAGATGCTTCTGCCTGTAATTAGTTTCAATAACTTATTAACAAATCTTTAAAACACCATTATCGACTTCGTCTATAGAGATTGTTGGCAATGGTTTCAAGCAACTTACTCCTTTGCATTGTGAGCAAACTACAGACAAATCTAAATTACTTTTAAGTATCCTGTGCTGAGGCACAGCCGATCTTACTGCTGATTCATTTTAGTAGTTCTTAATGGACCATCTTTAGTCTTTCTTTCCCATTCTTTTGGTAACTTATTATATCCTAAGCATAACTATACTTGTAAATTCACTCTTTTTATAGAAGAATTTACAAGTATAGTTATGCTTAGGATTTCACCTAGAGGAGCATGGAAGTTAAGTACTAACGAATTTAGGTTGATACAGCTCTTTTTAGTAGCTTTGATAAATGTTTGATACCTAAATATATTTATATCGATAGAAATTTTTGACACAATATAAAATACATAAAATTTCAGATTTAATTTTATTTCTTTTCTAATCGTTTGGATCTATAACAGTGTTTTACAAATCTGTGTCCTTGTAAAATATTTTGACAAATTTATAGATATTATAATTGGATAAACCTTCAGCACTTGTATACTGAAATAAATATATTTTAATTAAAATGTTATAACTTTAAATAAGAAACAATTGTAAAAAGAACATTTACTTGTATTGAGTCGTACTTTGTTTTTATGTTTGAATGTAGGATGGTATTGATATCACATTGTAATAATTCACAATTCACTATACTCTCTTGTAACAGAAAAAATGTTCACGTTTTCCGAAAATAACAGACGGATTGCAGTTTCACTGCACTGTCAATATAGTTTATGAGGATTGTGAATAGAAAACGCCTGATCTTTGAACCCTGGCTCATCCAAATTGTAGGAAATGAGACTCGCATATGAAAACTGGTAATGCCCAGTTTTCTATGGTGAAAACGTTTCTATGGTGGCCCAAATCAATTATAATGTAAATTATAAACAGAACATGTTTCGAGGAAAAAACTGAATTAAAATGAAAAAAAAACAGTTCCTTCTACATTTATTCGACCAATTCTCAAGATATTTAAATAAAATATGGAAAACCATAAGACAAAATTTTGGAAAAAATTTGTAGATATATTAAAAAAAACATATAAATAAATAACAATTTTAATTAAAGAAAAATTTTTTCTTATATTTCCTAATAAGCGACACCAACGGTTTATTGGTTGATTGTTAACATAGTCAAAAAAAATAAGCTCGAATGTCAGACCATCAGATTTAATACGTTAAGTACAATATAGTTATTAGAAAATTAAATGATTAGAGCTTATATAAACTTGTGTTTATAAATAATGTGCTCGAAGAATTCAACAACAACTCGATAAGAATGAAACTTCTCATGGTCATCAGTGGATAATAATCGTTTTCAGCAATGATGACAACAATATTTCTGCTTAATATTCAGTTGATAACCTAGTTGAGGCACTGTATCTTTGCAGACGTGAATGTTTTTAAAAGAACACAAGCATTGTGAATTAAATACAAATTACTTCAATGGACCTTAGACACTGAACTCCATTTGATTCTTGCCATTGTGACACTGATTGTAAGCGTCCACAGCAGCGAGCGTTCACACAACTAATATTACAGACGAGACACTTTTTAACACACCCAATACTTGCCCGGTGTGCGGTTTTTACCCACAGTGGCGATGTCTATGCAGCTGTTTGCGGGTTTTTCGTCCGAGCGCCGCGGAACAATGTGCGTACGAAAAAGATGACAAATAATTATGAATATTATTTTCAATATTCTGAAACAAAAAGTCAAGTTTTTGAATTAGTTCTATATCATACGGGTACAGATTTACATGCAACTGAGCAATTGTCACATTTAATTTTGGATTCGCACAAATTATCAATCTTGCAATATATCCGACGCATTGTTGAGATGTCTCGTTCGCGTTAGAATCCAGTATTGCCAAAAATAAGTACAAAATTCACGGAATTCATCTTACAGCAATGGAGATTCTATTTATTCTAATGTTTTTACTTTACTTTAGAATAGCAACACTGGGAGGTAGTTTTAACATTTTTATTTTAATGTAAATAAAAAACAGGGAAGGCAGGAAGTTTTTTTTATTTCATTTATACTACTAAGATTGACAAAATAATGAATAATATTGAATGTGTCAATACAAAACAATGTGATATTATTGTGTATCAATACAGTGAATTAAAATATGATATATCAATATAAATGGATATTTTGGACATCTCTAATTCAGTGTCGAATTTAGTTCCTTGGACGTTCATGGTGGCCCTTCAAATAGGCAAAAAAATTTACATGACAAGAAATGGTAGTGATGAATAGCCGCTGTTGGAAACATTTGCATCGCTGACAAGGTTCTTGCATTAATATTATGGACATTATTAATATGTACAAAGGAACAATAGATATATTTATATAAACTTTCATAATTTATTCAAACAAATTATACAGATTGAAATCATCAGTTATATAAACTTCATAAATGTTATATACATTTAGCATATTTATGAATGTCTTGAATAAATTTATATAATTGGTGATTTGAATCTGTATAATTGTTTGAACAAATTATCAAATTTTCCAGTAATTGTACATTCAGTGTGTACAGAATATTATGATGTAAGTGCATATATAAGTATCACATCATGAGTATGACCATCATTTTGTAATATTCACTACGCACTGAATGTATAATTACTGCTTTTCTTCTCTGTCACTAAATTATACAAATGTTTTGTTAAATTTTTACTGCTTAACACATTGTATGCGGGAAATGTATTTATACGTTTTATGCTGACTGGTAGTAGAGCGCGGGACACATATTAATACGTTTTTTATAGACTAGCGGTAGAATGCGGGTAACGTGTGAAAACATTTATTTTTATACTTTTTTATTGCTCTAAAGAGATGCTAACATATATATGAATTCCAAAGGACAAAATTTGGGTCTCTAATACATACAATGGTGAATTATGCATGTAGATTACCATTATACCCAGAAGTATAACGGTAATCTATTCAATTGTGTGGAGCCATACTTTCACACAATTTTCTGCTTCGCCACGCATTCCGTGCGATTCTAACAACCGGAAAGGGTGCACACTCCACAAAATCTTTGTAATTTTGATCAAAGGGACATTATTTTGAGAGACATGAACCAATTTCACAACGAAAGTGATGAAGAATTGTGTATTGCTCGTTTATCGGATTTTTTGTGTGATAGTGATATCAAAGATCATTCAGAATTGGAAAGTGATAATGAAAGCGACAGGGAAGGTATCCCCCTACCTACAAATTTTACTCGCAGAAATATATCTTCAAGTTCTGATAAAAAGTGAAAACGAATGGTCCTCGACTGACAAACCTCCAGTCTTTGAAAATTTTATTAAAAACTTTCAAATGGCAAGATATCCCAATCGCAGAAATGAAGAAATTTTTGGCTCTAATAATTTTGATGGAACAAGTTCGCAAAGATAAGCGAGATGATTATTAGTCAACAGACCCGTGCTTGGAAATGCCATTTTTTTCCAAAATGACGTCAAGGGTTAGATTTCGACAAATTTTGGCAGCTTGGTTCTTCAATAATAATGAAGACATTACAGAAGAATTGAGAAGATTAGTGAAAGTCGTGCCTGTAATCATTTATTTTTCTTATAAATTTATAAATGTGCACAAACCAAAAAGGAACTTATTGGTTTGTACACATATATAAATTGTTTTTACATTATTTTTTACACATATATAAATTGTTTTTACATTCTTTGTTTCAAAATATTTTCAATAAATCAGAATTTTTACATATTTTATTACTTTTTTTCATTTTCCAGTGTGGTTTCTAGTATTTGTCTAGTATTTGTCATAGAAGTTATCGTAATTTTACTGAATGTTTCCACTTGTGCAAAAAATTAACAAAAACGGCCCATGCCACCTGTTAGTGCATGATAAATACTACACGCAAACAATGTGTTAATAGACAATATATGTTTCCAGCGATACCGATAGTGGAGGATAATACTCACGTTAGTGATATTGAATACTCACCACTTGTCGGTGGATTTGGTATTACTCTGAATGATGGTCGCGCTGCATTTCTCACTTCATCGACACTGAAATTTGATCCCAATGTAAGTTGTGAATATATTTCTAAAAATGTACATGTAAATATTAATGTTTTCCATCTAATTTTATTCTTTAAATTTATTGAATTAAACTATCGTTAAGATATAGTTACAGTCGCTTTAATCTTCTTGCGGATTAGCTTTTTGTTTTTTTCTCAAACTTATGAATGTACTGTTTAATATTTGGGTTTATCCAGTAATAATTTTCTTCAAAATTTTTACGATTTGAAAATGACACACCAGAAATTTAATAGATCTTAAAAATAATTATTTAAAATTAGCGCTGCGGAAGTAATGAAATTCTAATTTCTTAACTCGATTGTATTTATTCCAATAGTTCTTATTGGCTGGGACATTCACAGTGGTGAGTGTTAATGTGTGGTTGTGAAATTGAAACCGCTAGTTAATTAAATTGGTGTATACTAATATATTTATTCTGTAGTTGCAGTGCTATATTAGTGGCAGCTAAAGCTAGGTTAGGTTAGGTTAAGTATTGAATTATTTTAGTTCATTAAAAAAAATTATCAATCTAGTAAATTAATAGTTATAAAGGTCATTATAAAATTTGGTTAAAAGAATAGACGAGAAAAAAATCATTAATATTTCTGTTTAGATTACCTGATCAATAAAATGTATTGTTTCTTTCATATCTTGTATTCATATTCCACATAAAACCTGTCATTTTTTATATTCGCTTTGTTCTTTTTTATTTATAATGATTTTGTTAATTTGTTTTAGAAACCCAGTGGTTATATTTTCTTGTAGATCTTAATTTTTATATTTTTACATGTGTATATAAATAGATAGATTACAAATGTCGGTCTGAGGCTGTCAGAATAATTGGATCACCAGGATTTCTTGGGTGTGAGGTAAAGTGTCTAATTATTATTGAACACAGCATAAATGTATTTCGCACTGTGTCCAGCATTTAAAGTTTTGTACGATTTGTATCGTGGAACATTTTCATAAATTGTTAGGAAAATTATTAAATTACTTGCAACAGAAATTAATTTAGATTAAGAATATGGTTATTTCTGGTTTTTTTATTTGTGCACCCGAGCACTAGCACTATATGTTGCATATGAGTAAAGATTTTCGTTCTATAGTAATTATAATTTGTGTCATAGTTTTCAGCAATATATTTAAGGAAATGCAGATCTAAGGGTATTTGCGATCTTGTTTCATATTTACTAGTAATTATAATAATACATTAATATTTTAGGAATAACTTCTCTAGTATAATCGTCAATGACAGCAAGTACAGTATGTAATTATCCATTAGCACACCACTTCAATGACTAATAGTACTTCATGCCATTAACATGGAAATGAATCAATCTGTCTTTTATTTCGGTAGACACAACAAATGTGGCAATCTTGCATATTTTCTTAGCAATGCGTGAAACTGACTTTTCTAACTATCTCTTTTTTGCCTAATTATACAAAAGAAATTTACACAAAATAAAAGGATTATTTATATAATTTTATACAGTAACGGTACGGCACAATATTACGATTTAACTGGAAAGTGAAATGTATAGGATTGTATGAAGACACTTTTGATTTTCTGTCTACAGTACTGTCATACCATGTACTTAACTTAGCATTCTATAAATTAAAATAATTAAGTATGTAAATAAATTTAAATATTATGTAACTTACTAAGTAAATATTGTAACTCTATTAATATTCTAACATATTAATATTGTAAAGAATTTTCTAAACAACGAATGAAAAATAATCCACTAAACAATAGTTTTGTAGAATGACAGAAACCTAAATAGCTGATAGCCAGGCCAACAATATTGCTGTGGTTAATCTATGAAGAGGAGTTTAAACCACTCAGTCCCGTCAGTAAAAATTATCTATATAATTTGAACTTTCAATAAAGTTGAACTGTCGTTGATCTTACAAAATTACGACTAGATTGTTATATAAACTCCGTTGGTGGTTTAAACTATGTTTAAACTTATAGGTATTAGAACGAATATGTGTTAATTTTACGTTTTTCCCAATAATTAAATGACAATTCATCAATCGTCATGAGTTTTGTGTCCACTGTTGCCAAACTGATAATTGGCACTATTTACACAGGTGTATAATTACGATTTCATACTAAATTTAAATTTCGATTATTTTATTAAATAGATGAATTATTTAAAAAAACCTTTTGGCCGATTACATATGATTAAAATAGCATAAGAGATTGAAGTGGCGCCTTTACGGATTGTTACATAATGCATATGAAAAATTCTTTGATTTTCTTTTATAAGTTTATTTCAATACTTTTGTTTTTCGAATCTGTTTTTTGTTATTCTGTAATACCTCACACCCTAGTAGAATATAAAACACTGAAAATGAAATAGTTTCGATAAAGAAAAATGTAAGAAGAAGGGACAAATCAGGCTGGTTTAATATTGTTAATTTAATCATCGGTCGTATTATAGTTTGATTTCCGATGCCAAAAATATGTGACAAAAGAAAATTACTGAAAATGATTTCGTTTAACTTTTACTTGAAGATCGAACGTGTCATTTAAAAAAAAATTTAAGACAAAAGTCATTATTTGTAATGTTCGATGTTGACTCAAGCAACGTTATTAATTTAATGGTTTGAAGCTGAATAAATTTGTATTACTCCTTCTAGTATCAGCTTGAAATTGATTAGCTTATGAAGTTTTTACAATATGTGGGAAAATGAAAAGGAACTATTTAAAATAGTATTTTAAAAATAAATCAACAATTTTGTATGATTTCTGTTTTAGCAAGTTCAAGGTATTTGGGCACAAGGAATAGATGATGCAACATGTGCTAGCGTAAATCACAAATATCGTCTTATTGCCATTGGGAGAAAAAAGTAAGTTATTTTTTAATGGAAGACCCTATCTTGTTAATTGAAGTTCTAGAATTAGAATATACATTTGACAAGATTGTGAAATAAAGTAAAATTAATTTAAATAAAACATATAAAATTAATTTATTGGATAAGCATAATACTTGTGAAATAAATGAAGCTATAGGTATTAAAAACCAATACAGTACAATCAATCAATGTTCAGGACATGCAAACATGATTTTGAGAACATTTGGGTAGATTAAATAAAGTTAGTCAAAAGCATTTTTTCATGTTATAATTTCAGAAATGATTTAATTTTCTCTTTAATTAATGAAAAATATTGCATTCGCAGTTTAAACAGAATTTTCTAAAGCATGATTTTTATACGATTCTTTACAAAAAATAATGTAAAACGAAATCTTATTCTTTATTGAAATTGACAAAATATTGGTAAGACTTAAAAACCCTTGCTTATGCCAATTTTAATATTTGGAAATAATTTTTTCACCAAATTTAAAATAGATGATAATTCAATTGGTTTTAGAAATAAATATTTGCTTTATTTCCCACTAAAGAATCAATGAAATTGGTGAAAATACCTTGTTATTTATTGAAATGTAAATTTTTAGTTCGCAAGTAAGCGTATTTACCATAGATGAGACGACAGGTGGTTTGGAATTATCGCACAGTATGGTATTGAGTTCGAAGGATTTCCCTGGTGATCCTGGAGCGGTTCGTTGTATGAGGTATTGAACAATGAATACTAATACTCTATAATTATTTCTTATCAACAGTAGTAACATTTCGAATATAATCAGAGTCGTATCCCATTCAGTTCTAAAGTTTTTATTACGGCAGAATTTTGTGTAATAAAAATTTAAAAATAATGTAAGTTAACGAGTCCTTAATTGTTGAATGTAAAAATGGTATGCATCGGTGTCACATAATATTCCGTATCATAAATACTGAATGAGACTATCCGTATTATAAATACTAAATGCCACATAGTCAATAGAACTGAACACCCAAAGGCCTAAAACTTTTGCTTACAGAAGCTAGACTCAAGGTACATAGGTATTGCTCTGTCATATATATCAATAATTTGTACCAACCCTCATGGTGATAGCCTTTAAAAGAGTGTATCAATCCGTCTGTAAAGTTGAATCAACAATTTTATAAGCTGACTGCTCAGTTATTGAAGTGATAGCTAGCAGTTTACTAGTGGTTCGACTGTAATGTACTTATCTACTCACTTTGTTGAAATCACTAATAGGTAGGCGACAGTAAGTCAATGTAGAGTCATGCTACAAAATTTTCTTAAGCAAGCTACAAAATTTTTTTAAACAAACTATATTTCCCTAATATATATAATACAGATATCTATTATACAAAATATAAAATAAACGCTTTTTTGCCTTGACATACACTACACAAACTTTTGAAAAGGAATATTTGACATCATCCAAAAAACAGCTCGAAACTTATTCAGTCAATCTGACGTTTTCAAAATTCTTTGGCGACAATTTCTACTCTGCGCGACTGTTTGACCACAGACTATTATGTGATTGAAAGTATGAACGTATGAATCTTTCAATGTATTTGTGATATATAATTTAATGTATTTGTAACACATATTATATATGAATTTTAGCTTTCTGTACTCCTTTTTGCATATAAACTTTAACTATGCCAAATCTCACACTCCTCAGTGTGCGTAATATGCTTAGAAAGGGGTACAAAGTTTTCTCTTCACATATTAATATATAAGACATACTATATATAAATTTTAGCTTTCTGTACTCCTTCTCCATATAAACTGTAATTATGCCAAATCTCACACTCCTCCGTGCATGTAATATGCTTAAAAAGTGGTACAAAGTTTTCTCTTCTCGTATTAATATATAGATTGTATTTTAGTAATAAGTAAGTGTTGAATGTTTATTAATATAGAAATTGATTCCAGTGAGTTCCTGGCTTTCTTCGTTAACAATTTTACGACATGAAAAATATTATCTTTTTAATTTGTGTGTTCTTTAAGTGATCAGAGTGCTTGTAGCACGGGGCTATAGGGGCCCAAATAAATTGAATATTTTAAAAAGATACTTTGAAAATTAAAACTGACATTCTACATAAACAGATGGACTGGAGACGGACGTGCAGTAGCAATAAGTTGGGATGGAGGTGGTATCTCGGTTTGGAGTACATTCGGTGCCCTGCTGATGTGTTCATTGGCCTGGGATTATGGACTTAATCAGGATTTGGTCAATCATAATCCACTCAATATTTACAGTATGGTGAGTTTATTAAGCCCCCCATATAGAATGACTAATACATTAGTTTCCTTTAAACACTAATACAATTTTTTATATAATTATTAAATTTATTCTGTAAATTTATATGCATGATTAAATTTCCTCTCGAAAATGTTAGACAAATTTGATTTGAGCCTTTATTGTAGTGAAATAAATTATTTGTCAAAAAAATTAATTTTTATTTTCCATTTTTTGACAATAAAAACTACACTTGAAGGTAAATTATTTTTTATGTAGGTAATTCCATTGCCATAAACAAAACCTAATGCAAAAAACTTACAAAAAATAAAAAAATATTGAATTTTCAGAGTAATATGTTTTTCTTTCTCTGAAATAATACTCGTATTGCTCAATATTTGAAGCCCAATAAGCTGTTTGCCATGTCACATCATAATACTGCAACATCCAGTGTGTGGGGCACTGCACTAAACTTAGCCCTCACTTTAACGCATTGACTGCTACGGTACTTTTTAATTTTTTGTTCATGTAACCTTGGTTTTTGTTCTCTTCCTTGATTGAGGCAATCTGTTCATATTTACACTGAAATACTATTTGGCGTCTTAGGCAATAACGCCAACTATGGGATAACTTATAGTTGGCGTTATTGCCTAAGACGCCAGATAAATCAAGGAAGAGAACATATTGAAATAGTGCATCTCGTTAATGGCATAAAAGTGTATTTTAAGAATGGGATAAAAAGACAAGGAAATTTTATTTATTATAATTTATTGATAGTTAGACGTTAACTTGCGATACCAATTTAACAACAGCTGTATGTATAATTACCTATCTCAAGGATGTAGGGAGTTAATTTTTCATAGTTGCATAAAATTTTTTAAATTATTTTTTACAATTATTACAGTTTATATTACCATAAACCGTCACACAGATTTAGCAAGTTTTAAATAGACATGCCGATGTTTAAATTTTAATGTTTAATAATGGAAAAGTTAAATGTAATATCTAAAAAGTTGTATGAAACTGTTTGCTGCCATTCATTATTGAGATTGCATTATCATTGAGCCCGCAGTAATTTTAAATAAATACAATGAAAATTACTTCAAAATATAGCAATTTATTTAGTTTAGCAAGCAATTTATTATAGCAATTTATTTAGTTTATAAGCCTGCAGTAATTTTAAATAAAACAAAAATTGTACTATATCTTTTTTAATAATAAAAAAATCTTTTGTAATAATAAAATGACATAATTAAGTAGAATTACTTCAAAATATAGCAATATATACAAATACAATTATTGTTTTATGAATGATGATCATTCTGTTTATCAATTTACCAGCTGTTGCCCGTAGCTTGCTCGCATGAATTTTGTGATAATAATAATCCTTTTTCGGTAGTTCACTAAGATATGAGATACGATAAATCTGAATGAAATTTTGCTTTGAAACATAGTAATCTATCTCTAAGTGTTGTCAAAAAATTTGTAAAGTATGAAAACAATAGATTTAGTATATTTTCCATAGATAGGCAATGTGTAATAAGAGAAAATGTATTACAATGGTTCTTCCGAACATTAGACAAAGACAATGAAACGTCATAAACGAGACCACACACATATTCGCTAGCGGCCTGTAGCAATCTGCCTTCATTGATATTTGCAGTTTAATTATGATTATAACCAAATCATAAAATTCAGTACAAATTGAGTTGTTTACATAATGGTAACTTATGCAGTACCTAATTGTATCTCTTATAATAAAAATTCTCAGGATTACACTTTTCATCTGCAAATATGTATAAAAAAAATTTCCATTAAATTTATTTAACTATGAGGACAAAAAGGATGCCATTTTCCAGAAATTTATAAAGCGAATAGCTGTGCATTCATTGATGTTCTTATTTCAGAGTTTATTTAAAGAACATCTGAAATATCAAATAATTACTAAAGCAACCATACTTGCCATGCATATTTAAACACATTTAAAGTCTTCGTTCACACATATTTAAAGTCTTACTTAATGAATTTCTATTTTGGTCTCGCATTGTTTTGTTTTTTCCCATCTGTGGATTATGTACGAAATTTATGATAAAAATACAAGAAAAAATTTAGTTTTATTCATCACAGTCCTCTTTGTAAATTAGGTTTGTGGTACTGGGGCTAAAATTGTCAGGCTACTGACAGAGCTCACTCTAGAACATGCGACATAGAACTATCTACGAGAGAAATAGCCCTCGGAAGTCTGTCATTGTGTGATATCAATGAGATTTATTAATAGTTATGGCAAAGCCTACCCTGAGAGTTAACTGTATTCCTTTAAACCATAATTGATATTCTGAGGGGATTAACAGTATTCTTGGGATGAAAACTATCTCTCCACAAGAAGACCGGAACTGGAAAATGTACCTTACTTATTATTATTTGATTAAATTATTACTAAAATATCAATTAGGATAATGAAAAATATATCGATTTAATACACCTAAGTACAATACCGTCTTTACCATAAGAGCACACGAGGTCAGTGACCAGGGCCCCCATCCTCAGAGGGCCCCGAAAGACTGACAATTCCTCCACATTTAATCTCAAAATATTTTGGTCGGGCGTATTACATTTTTCTCGTTGCACGAACGTCGATCATTTTCAGATTTATTCGAATCAATACATTTATATGAATAATTTGAGTGATTCGAACACCATTATAACTTACCAGACATTTATTTGAGTTTATAATCTAGAGTCTATAATGTTTATTTTCAAGTTATTTGATTTTTTATTCAGTTATTCGGTAATTTGAAAGTTATACAATTACAAAATGTAATAATATTTCTGAACGCATCCTACCTAATTTACTAAGCACACCATCTAGCAATCATCCATGCAAACCACTCCGATGCCAAAGTCAAGCGGCCATAAATAAAAGTCGACTTTGACTATGTTTAGGGGAATCCCCGGATGATGTATAAACTTTCAGTCGGACAGAAGTAACGTGATTTAATTTCGTTTAATATAATTTGGGTAAGATTAATAGAAGTTTTGATTTGTTCGTTTAAATATTATTTCATTATGTCGAGAAGAACATATTTAAGTGGTTCACAAAAGAGAAAAAAAGTTATAGCTCAAAAAGAAATCACGGAAAAACTTCCTAAGCTTACTTCGTTTTTTACGATCCAAGAAACAAACAAGTTGGGGAATTCTTCATCATCATCACCTCAAGACAAAAATACCTTTGAATATCACCAGGAAAAAGAGGTTATTACGTGTGACGAAAATGACAAACACACATCAAATGCTGAACCCTCAACTTCAAGCAACTGTGAGTTAATAATTGCAAACTTGAACAATGTATCTGTATCTCATGACCCTGGTAAGTACTGTGACGACATTTTAAGGGAAGAAGTCCGTAATATTTGAATTCAAAAAGGGCCAGAGTTTTTCCAAAATAAACATTGCAACTTCTCCGAAACTTCCACAAGTTTTCCAGATTCAAGTGGTAAAACAAAAACTAGATACTTGGAAAAAAATATTTTTACCCATAAATGGACGAATGGTGAGTCTTTGGACAGAAAATGGCTCCTTTATTCCCCAGTAAAGAAATCTGTGTACTGTTATTGCTGCCGTCTATTTAATACCACTATTGGTACTGGACATAATTTGAGTTCTCCAAATGGATATAAGGATTGGAAGCATATAAGTAACTTATTGATGGAGCATGAGAACAGTTTGAAACACAGGCAATCTATGACGAATTATGTTACAAGAATGAAAACTACTGGACGAATTGAGTGAGTTGTCCCAATATAATACAGAAATTATCTATTGGAAAAATGTCCTTAGAAGGATTGTTGCAGTAGTGAAATTTTTAGCTTCAAGAGGTCTTGCTTTTCGTGGTGATAATGAGACATTGGGATCGCAAAATAATGGGAATTATTTGGGATGCTTAGAACTGATTAGTGAATTTGATCCTTTTCTTGCTAATCACATACAAAACTGCGGAAATTGTGGAAAAGGAAGTATATCATACTTATCTGCAAATATTTGTAATGAATTCATTAATTTAATGAGTTTTAAAAACAATTGTAAAAGAACTTAAATCAGCAAAATACTACTCTATTAGCGTAGATTCTACGCCGGATCTGTCCCACGTTGATCAGCTCACTTTCATTGTTAGATACGTAAAAGACAGACAGTCTATTGAGAGATTTTTGCAATTTTTGCCTATGGATGGACATAATGCGCAATATATAGCAGATACAATTTTAAATTTTTTTGAAAGCCTTGAGATCTCCATAAAATAGTGCCGCGGGCAGAGCTACGACAATGCTTCAAATATGTCTGGAAAGTACTCTGGTGTTCAGTCTAGAATAAAAGAAATATGCGAAAATGCAATTTATGTTCCATGTGCGGCATATTCGCTAAATTTAGTGGGTGTTCAAGCTGTTGAGTGTATTACTGTAGTAGCTGTGTATTACTGAAGCAGTAGCATTCTTTCAATTTGTACAAAAATTGTACAATTTTTTCCCAGCTTCGACTAAACGATGGAAAATTTTGAAGTCTCTTTCGGAAACCAGATGGTCCGCACATGCCAATGCTATTAATGCTTTGCGAAATGGTTATTTAAATATTTCCGAAGCATTGTCCTTCATCGCAAGTGAAAAATTTGAGACTAAAGAGAGAGAGAGAAAAAAGAATGGAAAAATTTGAGACTGCTCTTCTAACGGAAATACAGAATGATATATTGAGAATTATGAATAAAACAAGTTTAAGTTTACAGAATAGCACTATGACTATGGACGTTGTAACCAAACTTTACGAATCTCTGATCAGTTATGTCAATAACGCACACAATAATTTTGATCAGTATGAAACGGCTGCTAAAGAAAAAAATCCAGATGCTGATTACAAAGATAAATTTGAAAGAAAAAGAATCCGCAAGTGACGCCTCACTTTTTTTGAAGGAACATCAGAGACTCCAGTTGAGATGCAATGACAAGTTTCGTGTAGATACTTTCATTCCCATAACTGACACATTAATTACACATTTAAAAAAAACGTTCGGCAGCATACCAAGAAATTGATAATCGATTTAGTTTTCTTTGTCAATTAACAACAATAGAATCTGACGAATTGACCAAAGAATGCAACGAATTTGCAGAATTTTATCATGAAGAAATTAATGCATTTGAGCTCAAAACAGGATGTTTTCATTTAAGCCAATATTTAAAAAATATAGCAAAGCAGTCAGCGAATTTAAATATCTCAGTCTTACATAACTTAATAAAGTCTGTTAAATTAGACGAAACTTTTTCAAATGTTGAAGTTGCTACAAGAATATTCCTTTGCCTAATGGTTACCAATTGTAGTGGGGAGCGTTCATCTTTGCAGCTTAAGAGAATAAAAAATGAATTGCGAACAACAATGTTACAAGAACGACTAAGTAATTTGTCAATTATGAGCATAGAAAGTGATATTCTTCAGAACATTGAGTTTGAGGATTTAATAGGAGATTTTGCTCAACAGAAATCTCGAAAGAAACTATTATCGTAATCATAATAAAAAAAACAGGAAAAACATTTGTATAGTTCGCTTTCTTTACATTCTAAAAGGGCCCTAAATTCTTGTGTGCCCAAGGGCCCCAGCATAGTCTAAGACGGCCCTGCCTAAGTACTCAGAAATTACAAGAAAACAAATAATACTAAACCAGAAAGTTATGGATCAGGACCGTGTTCCGATACAAGTCATGATGTACACCACTGAGGCCACTAATGAATTATATATTGACTGTTAGCTGCTTAGGACTATATAGATGGAAAAATTATTTTTTCGTCATTCAATCTATGCTATGTGCATGCATCTGTTCAAAATTGAGATCTATATTTCAGATTTCCCTTAGTCTGTCGTAGTCATTTTCTTCTATATTTTTGCTCTGTGCAAAACAAAATTCTATATTTAAGTGCTGTGTGTCACTCAAACGTAGTATTTTGTTTCACTGGCATGTTTATATTGTATACTGCCCTTTAAATATAATGGTTTCTGTATGTATAATCCATAGTACTACTAAATATAGTAAAAATTATTTTCATGTTAATTTTCTGCAAAAAATGTTAATTTTTTTCATTGAAATCATAACTTAGACTGGGATTTTTTCAGAAACGCTGGAGAGTTTTCAAGTAGTTTTTAATATTTTTTACCCAATTTGATACATAGAGTCATTTGTATGAATTATGGACACATTCTTACATCTGTATATGTATATAACTTATTTTTTTTATTTGGGTTTAGAACTGAGTTTTTTTTTGTCAGCTACATGATCCAATGGCAGTAAATATCTCTTAACTACTTAGTTTATTATGCGTGTTATTTAAGGCAATGATTTAAGGGGCACAATGACGTGCAGTGACCGAAGAGGAAGTTAATCTTCGGTTTCTTTTAGTTAGCTATATCCATTACCTATACCCCTTCAATAGAGCAGAACATGTCGCCTTCATGATGCTTCTTCGTTCTAACCATTACATTTTACTTCACTCCAAGTCTCGCCAACGCTCTTAGTTTCCACAAATACAATTCTAGCAGCATTTTATTTCTTGCAGCAATAAAACTTTTCTGCATCATTCTAGCAAGTCTTTTATTACCTTCCATGTTTGTAATCTTAAATTTGGATTTTTTTTATTTCGTCTTGTTATTTAAAAAAAGTTAAAAATTTCATGAGGACTTTGCAGCAAACTGAATTTGGAAATTTCCATTTTTTTAAGGATACTTAAAGACAACTGACAAAATTTTTATTAAATATATAACTAATGGTTAAATATATCTATTATGAGTAAATAATTTTTGTTTAGGTTCATGAATTGATTGGCTTTATGAGATTTATTATTGATTTTAATTATTATGAATTTTAATTAAATATATGCATTTTATCTTGTAGTGAATAATCACTGTTTCAAATGTTGTTTGAAATAGATTTAATTTTTCTTAAATTCTAAATATATGGAATAATTTCTTTTGTCATTACTGTTTGCACCTTAGAAAATTATAGTAAAAGATAGTCCAAATTGTATGCAAAACATCACTCAAATTAGTTGACAATAATTAAGAAATTGAAATTGGTAAGTCAGAATGTAGTTCCTATTGCTAAAATTTAGTGTCTTATTTACCATATTGTTTATATTTGATTACATTAGTGTTAATTATCCTGTGGTACTTTTCAAGGAATGGTGCACTGAAGGTTACCAGCTATGGATGGTGCGAAAAGAGGAAGGATCTTCTACTAGTTTAATTCAATTAGATTTTATAAAAAGTGCTATGACAGTCAATCCTTGTATGGTAAGTAAATATGAGTACATTTCATCTTAATGTGAGAATTTTAAATTTATATTGTTACAAATGTCACTTTAGTGATATATTCGATCAATATTTTTTTTTTAAATTTTTTTTCTCTATTATAATCTGCAATCAGCATTTGCTTTTAGCGGATGTTTTGTGGGCGATAGGTCAGGTAGAGTGTGCCCTCCAATGAGAGCATCTACTCGTAATCAGGAGATTAGGACATCCTTTCTTTTGAGGCGCTTCTGATAACTACGAGTAAGTAGTTCAGTTGCGAGTTTGTTTGGGTGGCGTTCCAGCCTCTCTCTGTATCTTTCTGTCATTTGTGTAAACTCCGATTTCACAGTGTTCATACCCAACTGTTCATGTATTTCCATGTTAGTGATGTACCATGGGACATTCGAGATTGAGCGCAGTATCATATTTTGCATTCGTTGGAGTATGGCAATGTTTGAGTTACTGGCACTTCCCCATAACTGAACGCCATGTAGCCAAACTGGTTTTAAGATGGCTTTGTAGATGAGTAGCTTGTTGTTTAGAGATAGTTTATTATGCCTTCCTAGGAGCCATAAAAGGTTGTTGTATCTTATCTTAAGCTCATCTCTCTTTGTTTTTATGTGTTGGCACCAGGTTAAACGTCGGTCAAGGTGTAGGCCAAGGTATTTTACGCTGTCTCGTTGGGGAAGTGTGTTGTTCACCAGTTTCACAGCTGGACAGTTGCCCTTCCGCAAAGTGAAGGTGACATGGACGGACTTAGCAGCGCTTGCCTTGATGTGCCATTTGTGGAGCCAATTTGTTATTTTGTCAAGGCCAGTTTGCAACATTTCTGAGGCTTCATTAGCATTCTTACTGCTTGCCAGAATCGCCGTGTCATCAGCAAATGTCGCAGTTATTGTGCCCTCTGTGCTCGGTAGGTCACACGTATACAAGGTATACAATAACGGTCCCAAGACTGATCCTTGGGGAACGCCCGCTTTGACTTCATAGAACTCGGAAGTGGCTTCAGCCTCTTTCACTTGGTACCAGCGTTCTGTCAGGTAGGTGTAGTAGCGGATAGAGGCTGTGTGACAAGTATCTTTTTATTTTAAATGGTAATCCCTTATGCCACACTTGATCGAAGGCTTGTTGGATGTCGAGAAAAACTGAGGAACAATACTCTTTGTTTTCCAGGGATTTCCTTATTTTCTCAGTAACTCTATGAACTTGCTCCGTAGTGGAATGATGTGATCTGAATCCAAACTGGTGGTTAGGAATTATTTGTTCTTTTTCAAGTATGGGAAGTATTCTGTTTAGGAGAAGTTTCTCGAAGACTTTCGACAAAATAGGTAATAGGCTAATTGGCCTATATGAGGTTACATTGTTGGGTGGTTTTCCTGGTTTATGAATCATCAGAATTTGTGACATTTTCCATTGTTGTGGGATGTGTTGCACTCTAAGGATACCATTGAATAGCGTCGTAAGAAATATCACTGCCTTTTTTGGAAGCTGCTCCAATATCTCCTTCGTAATTAAGTCAAAGCCAGGCGATTTTTTGTCTTTAAGGTTTTTGATAACCTTACAGACCTCTCAAAATGTTATGGGAGCAGGTGGTAGTGACATCTGATGAGCTTGACTTAAATTTTGATCGATATGGTCTTCAAATTGTTGGTTGTTCTTGTCGTTAGGACAGAAAATTCTTGACAGGTGTTCGGCAAAAGCGTCTGCCTTTTCTTGGGGTGTTCTGGCCCACTTCGAGTTCATAGTTAGGGGTGGTTTAGCTATCTGAGGTCTATCGTAGTTCTTAGTGAATTTCCATAGTGAGTAATTAGTGTCCTCATAAGCAGTCAATAATTCAAGCTGTGTCTGCAGAGTATCATCACGCCAAGCCTGTAGCATTTCCTTTAGGGTTTTACAAGCACTATTTAAATTCTTCTTGTCTTCTGTTAGTCTGCTTTGATGCCAGAATCTACGAAGACGTCTCTTGTGTAGGACTGCGCTTTTTATTTGTATGGGATAATTCGTTGGTATAACTTGGGGGTCGAGTGGAGGAGTATTAATCCAACATGCTTCTTGTATCAGTGTTGTAATATGTGTTGTAGCGTATTCCACTTCCTCTGGTGTTTTTAGAGCTACTTTTAGCAGTAGATGTTCTTCAACTAAATGATTCCCAGTCAGTTTTTTTGTTGTACAATGTTTCTGGCCTTGTGACTTCTATTAACTTCGTGCTCATGGTTAACATGACAGGTGTGTGGTCTGAGGAGCTGTCATAGCATGATTCTGCCTTGATGTTGTATTTTGAAAGTCCTTTAGCCACAAAAAAATCCAGTAGGTCAGGAATTTTATTCGGGTCACTCGGCCAGTATGTTGGCTCGGCTGTTGTGGCAGTAGTCAAGTTATTACTGGTAATACTTGATTTGAGTTGACGACCTCGAGTTGTTGTTAGTCTTGAGGCCCAGCACGTGTGTTTAGCGTTCCAGTCGCCGCCCACTACAAAACGGTTACCAAGCGTACTGAAAAAATGAGAGAACATTGCTTCGCTTACTTTGTGTTTTGGTGGACAGTATATTGCCGAGACAATCAAGTACCCATGATTATCTTCGACCGCTATTGTGGTTGCACGGAGGTAATCATCTCTTTAGCTAGGAAGTAGGTGATGTTTAATAGTTTTTTTTACTATTACTGCAGTTCCAGCATGGCTAGTTCCATCGGGGTGGGAAGTATGGTAACAATTGTGGTTTGCGAACTTAATACATGATGCAGGTGTACAGTGTGCTTCTGAAATTAGCAATACATCAAGCTTGTTTTCCGTCATTAGAATCTCTGCATCATTTTTGTTTGGAGCTAAACCATTTATGTTCCAAGCAGCTAGTTAGCAGCAGTTTATCTACAAGTTTGACTATGAGACTCATTAGAGTGCCCATTTGTTGGAGTATGATATCAAACTTCTCAGTTTGTTTTAAGAGTATTTCTTCTAAAGAGAGTGACTCTTTTGTGTTGTGTGTGAATTGCGTGCTACTGATGGAGTACTGATGGGTTCAATGTTGTTGATATTCAAGTTGTTTGGTGTTTGAGCTTTTCTGTCCATAAAGTTACTTTTAGGCACGATCTTCCGAGTACGTCTAAGTAGTATTTCTTTGTATACCTCACATCCCTTATAATTAGCAGGGTGGGGACCGTTACAAAGGGCACACTGGGCTGGGGTATTACGATCGCGTTTAGTACACTCCGATGTTTTGTGCGACTGTCCACATTTCACACATCTGTATGGGCGCAGGCAATAGTTTTTGTTGTGTCCATATTGCTGGCATCTCTTGCATTGCACTACAGATTTTTTCTTCTTTGGGTCTTCCATTACGATGGATTGGTGGTATATATACTTAAGGCTCTTGGCCGCAATGTTATTAGGTCCGGAGATTAGGTTGACAAAGAAGGTTGAAGTAGGAATTTTATCAGGACCATATTTAGCGTTAATAATTTCGCCTGTGATTTGGTTACCAGTGCCTTCTATTTCTTCTTTTATGGCGGTTATTGGTGTTGACGGGTGAAGATTCCTGATGACGAGCCAATAGCATCTATCATCTTTCCTGTTAAAGGTGTGACCAATTAGTCCATTTTCCCTTACCAGAGCAATGAGTTTTTTGTAAACCTCTATATCTTTGCTAGTTATTCTCAGCTGATTTCTAGTCACTATTCTGTATGTAAATTGACCTCTATCCGCAGCAGTTTCCAGTATTGTTGTGAGCTTATTAATATCTTCTACTCCATAGAGAATAATTGGAGGAGGTTTATTGGGTTTCGTTGGTAAGGAACCCGGTTCATCTTCTGTCAAATCAACAGCTAAACCGCTGAATCTGTTGGTAGTTTTAGTAGCCTCTGGTGATGGGCTGCCAGCGGCTTTCCTTTTTTTTGTGGGATTTTTTGATTTCGGGACCCTTTGCCACGATGGTGGAGCAGGTGTGTTTTCCTGAGAGGGAGTTTCATTTTCAGTGTTCATTCCAGAGTGGAGATTGGTTAGATCACTCACTGAAGCAGATCTTGGTCTGCCAATGAAGAGGCTAGAATGAAATGCCTGCTGAATATATTTTTTATTGCTGCCAGTAGCATTCACTAACACAGGAGCCGGGTTGCCTATTCCCATGGTGGTATTGGTATTTGTATATAGATCATTCATATTGGTCCCACGAGTGGGGTCGATAAAAGCTGTCGCTCCTGGGGTGACGCCCATTCCCACGGAGAAGGCAGTTATACAACGACAGTTCGCCTGGGCTGTCAAGGTTGGTCGCTAGCGGCTGGCCACCTGCCAGTCACACATCCTTTTGGCGTGCCCCGCACCGTAGGATTAGGGGATTTTTGAAGAGGTTACCTTCCTCGTAGTCCAAGTGGCGAAGCTCAGACTCCCGTTCCTGCAAAACATGACCACAGGTTTACGGTGCTGGGGCAACCCTTTTGGGCTGCACACTGGTTTTTTTGTCAGGGTTGTCTCCCTTAGCTAGATTTATCGGTTTTAAGGCGTCGATGACTCGCCTTCGCCCTTCTTAGTTTGCTATCAAGGTCACGAGGTAGATGTGTTGTGCAAGACTCGTTGTTGACCAGGACATTGCCCGGGGAATGGGACGACTCATATAAGTGAGTCCACTACCAGACTGCGGCGGCAATTTGACAGTGGCGAGGACGTGTAAGATAGGACTTTATGATGCGCGTCTGATAGCCTAATCTTGCACACTTAGGCGTACGCTACCGGCTCTAACTCAGCTTTTTCTAGGTACATACCTACTAGCATAACTATGCACCACCGAGGCCTAACACCATTTTGCCCCCCAAATTCCCCATATTCGATCAATATACAAATAAAATCCATTTCTTGTAATGCTTTTAATTTATATAAAGTTATCTGCTGTATCTACTTAGAACTAACATAAAACTGTTGACAAGAAACAACATAATTTAAATTCCAAATTTTTTATAATGCAATTAAAAATGAAACATTTTATTTATCTATACAAAATCCAAAATTTTCAGAGATTTTGTAAAATTATTTCTGTAAGCTCATTTTTATGATTGCATTCAGACAACTGGATTTGAATTCTAGGTAAATAACTACAACAGTTCTGTTTATTCATTCGGTCATGAAATTTTTTCAATGTTACATATATTCAATTTTGTTATTGCAGAAGCGTTTGGAAACAAATTAAAAATTTTACAAAGCCCTTTGGGTAATATTTTTAATAAATTATGTCCAAAAAGTATGTTTATAATTCAGAAATCTTCTTATTTAATTCCATACTCCCCACGATGGAATTAAAGCCAAATAAAACAGTAGTTAATGGGCAATAGGGTTTTAGTGTAAAATTGAAAACAAGTTAATTATAACGGAGATATTAGAAGGAAAAGAATTTTTTATTAAAATATGTCAAAAGACTTTTGAGCGTTGTGGTTGTGTAGTGTAAAACACAGAACAATTGCTTGCCAGAACACATATTCAGTAGGGTTCCATAGTTTTGTTTATCTCTTAATCAAAATAATTTTAATTGAGAAGTAGCGTCGGATTGGTTAAAATAACTTTAATTTAATTGGAAAGTGTTTTTCTACAATATCCTACTTTATGTACAAACAATTTTACACAAATGGGCACATGAAAATTTTTTTAACATATTGAGACATATTCATTATTATTGAGATCTCCATGGAATACAAAACGTCATAATATAGGTCTAGAAGTTGTGAGGCTGTGAAGGACGGATGGATGTGATGAAATTGTACATGTGTGATTCTTAAAATCAAGACAGATATTTTGTAAACAATATGTAACACTTGTTGGATTAGATTTAAGAGTTCTTATAAGGTTTGTTTTAAACAAGTTCTTCATTGTCTCCAAAAAATGTGTCACCAAATTTCAGTATCATTATTAATTTGATTTTGCCGGTTTTGCCCTACTGAATATCCACTAGGAGAATATCTAGTAGGACAATATGATTGTGTAGATAGATAGAAGTACAAAGTAAATTGACTAGTTATTGTATCTCTGTATTTGTCCTCCAATGATATCTCACAGAACTATCAAAGTCACCTCTACCTGCAAGCAGACGATCGCCTTTACGTGAATCTGGGAGACAGTATAACCAAGCCGTTTCCATACCAGCCTAGGGAGAGCCTTGATAGCTTTCAGAATGAATGTGAGGAGCCAACAGAACTTCATTACAGCAGTGCCTGTGACCAGCCGGAAAATGGGATTGTGGATGGCAAGCAATGGGTTGTATTGCCATTACCTGCTACCTATACAGCTACTAATTGGCCTATTAGGGTAACTGTTGCAATAATTTTTTTCCATTATTAATTAATTAGTAATTGGGGAAGATTATTTGAATGACAGATTTGCACTGCACAGTGTCAAAAAATAAATTTCATTTTAAAAAGTCATTACTTAATGTTTTTAAGCTCCTTTGCTAAAGAATTCTAATATATTTAGAAGCGAGTTTTATCAATTTATGATTACAGAGTTAATTGGGACATTTTTAGTTCATAATGACATAAAATATTTTAATATTAATTGAAGTAAATTTGGAGTAATCAAAACTAAAAAAAGACATTAAAATCAAGCCGCAAATACCGAGCCACGCATTACAATAGTTGTGCTTACGCTGTTGAAATATATATACCTATACACACACACACACACACATATACATATATCGGATAAAATGAAATAAATATATGAACAATTGTATATCATAAGAAAGAGAACAAAACAACTAAATGAATGGTAATATATTCGTCTATGGCGTACAGTTACTTTTACTGCTATGATTTTTAGTCTGTGCAACATGGCCATCGTTAAGTTTTTGATGACCCAAACGTAAATATTTATTAAGATTTTTTATTTGCGTTTTTTAAATTATTTTTTATATTTTTTTAAAAATCGCATTTTAGATGTGAATGTGAATGTGAGACTTGTTCTTTATAAGCCTTTTTTCTTACAGAAACTAGGAATATTTTTATCGACTTGTTTGGCTATGCTTCTTATACTATTTTATAACTATATCTCCTATCTGTATGGGTAACAAAATTTCATTACAATAATTTTCATACATTATTTTATCGACATGACGTGTGTACCAATCTTATGTAAAAGTGACCTAGGGTAAGTATGATATTCCTACTAAACAATAAAAATCTATAAATAGTTTTTTTATGGAAATAATTTTAACAAAATCCTACTTAGATTTCAGGTTCGATGGGTTCTCTCTTCATCTAAATTAGATATATAAATAACACTGTATAACTAAATTAACTGCTAATCAAGTTTTTACTAGAATATGGCACTGTGTTATTCCTATAAAAATATGAGCTATAAATTTTATTAAAAAAACTAAGTTGCTACTATACATCAATTACATGGCGCTGTAATTTTTGAAAAAATTCTGTTTTTTTTGTAAATCATAGCATTAATTCAAAAGTGTATTCTTAGATAATTAAAATGCAAAATATTTGTGCCTCAAACAATTTCTCATTTTAATTTTTCGCTTAACAATATAAACAATTAAAAATTAAACAAAATTCACCTTTCCAATTGACTCTTACCATCAGTGTTATTTTATGTTTATGTAATCATTCAGCTATGGAACTTTAACTAGTATGTCATTGTTTATTTTACTAAGTTTGTTACATTAAAAATAACCTGTGAATTAATGTTACGTAAACTTCTATTGTATATTTCAGTACAGTGCAATTGATGCAGCCGGGCAAAATTTGGCCGTTGCTGGTCGGACTGGAATTGCTCATTACAATATGGCATCTAGGCGATGGAAATTATTTGGAAATGAAACTCAAGAAAAGGACTTTGTGGTCACAGGTGGAATGCTTTGGTGGAGGGATTATATTGTTGTTGGTAAGTGAGAAAAACGATAAAGTATTAACCTTTTAAATGTGATTATGTCAACGACAAGCCTCAATCAAAAGATTGCAAATTAAATAAACTGCCACTAATCTGGTCCAATCATAAATGTGAACTATTTCGATTAAATGCAAGCAGTGCATGGAAATTCAGTTAATCATTACTAAAACTAAGTTATATGTGGCCTGGTTGCCAGGCACTCGTTACAAAACAAACATATGTTACAAAATGATTGCCATCCTATTCACACCATAATAGATATGTATTTTGCGACTTCGCTTACACTCTGACATTATTTTAGTATATACTGCCGCATAACTGTCTCCATGTATATATCAAACGAATCTGCGAAATACGAGGTCAGATTTATGTTCATTCTTAGTATTGATATATGTAAAATTACTATGACGAAGTGCGTTGCATTCTTGCAATGCTGGTGCTAAAGGTAAAGACGCCTATATACTATTATAATCATTATATGCTTTTATGTTGTTATTATTAAAATATCACTTGGCTTAATTATTTGAAATTAGCTAATTGATAATTGAAGTTCTGTGGATTATATACCTGCTGATTTTTAACTTACATATAATTATTCAATTAGGCCTAATCAGATTTTTTTTGTTGTCTAATACAACATCCTGTGTATACATTTCTTATTTTCCTATTTGAATTTAATGAAATGTGTAAAGCAAATGTATTTTGTATTTCACTATATACCACTTACATTCTTATAAACTCCTCTCGGATATATCACATAGGTTTACCTGTTAATAGTAAATAAAAGTGTAACAGAGCAAATACTGTACATTGAAATATTTAGAAAAAGTGATTGATGTAGCGTACAACATAGCGAATGACAATAGAAGTTAGAAAAACTAGTTTTTAGAATTTTTGTCTGTCTGTATGTTAATTTGTACAGGTATCACGCAAAATCTTCTGAACAGATTTTGATGAAATGTAGAGGAGCAACATGTAAGAAAAAAAGAAAAAAATTGTTTTTCCTAATTACATGCAAACGAATTCGTAGGCATAGCTAGTAGTAAATATAAATTTACTATAATTTATCAAGTACGAAATAATCCAGATAAATGCACAGGTAATTTGCGAAGAATTAATATTGTACTTTTTGCATTTATTTTCTAAAACCTGTGCAGAAATGACTATTTCATATATGACAATTTACAGAATAATATGCCTAACTACACATAAAATAAAGGTGTACCTTAAAAAAATCACAATTTACTGAGTTTTTGTGTCAAGATATTTATTTGACATTTACACTATTATTAAATCATCTTATTGATAATTTTGTCGATGCAATTAATTGGGAAAAGTATTTTTTAATACAATTTTATAGTGACAGAAATTTAGGCGTTGCTCTTTTTAGAGTTCCATAGCAAATTAGGAACTTTATAATTTCATCATGCCTCTACATCCGTTTTCTGTACGTATATTATAGTAAAGTAGATATGTCATTTTGAAATACTTTGCTATTATACATTTTGCAGGTTTCTGCCTTTAGTAAACTCAAATGCAGGATCATTGCTTAGAGGTACCGTTTTATATATGGCACTTGAGTTAGATTTGTACTGTCTACATCATCATCATCATATAGGATATCAGGGAATATTTTTAATTGTCTTTCACAATGCAATTAAAAATGTCATTTAATATTTTTAGTATAAAAACACTACGTTGATTGGTTGATCGTTAGAAAAATGTTAGAAAAATTAATTCATAACACGTTTCTTCTATAATAGCAACTGTAAATTCACAGCTATTGTCGCTTTAGGGGATGTAGAGTCAGCCAAAGTTCAGGAAAATTTTTAAGAGTTCATTTGCTATTTCAGTGGTCCATTCAGATGTAACAAAATGTCATTATGTTGTTAATGGAGGAGAATCACTTTTCCTATTTGATATTGATTGGGAACCTAATAGATCTATTTAATCTCGTTTATTAAAATCAATCGTGATTATTGGGTGGGCCTTTTCTAGAAAATGATTTTTTAAAAATAATAATAAATAGCCACGTTTTTTTAAGTCCATTTTGTTTCACAAGCTTATTATCCATCGGAATATGTTTTTATCAATATTTTGTTTATTTATAAGATTTCCAACATAATTCTGTTCAAGAGATCTAATAATCCAATGTTAAAAAATTTATTTTGCATTCACCTTCCTTTTGTATTAAGTACTCGAGCATGGAGAGGATGTCCACTCTCGATATTAAACATCAAGAATTTTCTGTACCTTGAAGTTGAATTATCTAAAGAAATATGTTTCCTAAATCTTCGTTTTAGTAAATTCAAACACAGGATCATTGCTTTGAAGTACTGTTCTATATATGGATCATCAGTGTCTACACCATCATATCTGATATCCTTTTATAATTTTTGAAAACTATCTATTCGTAGCAGAGATTGAGTTAGGTTAACTTAAAAATAAATTTTTTAATTTTGCTATCTTCATAATATAGTATGTCAATAAATTTTGAGTTTTTTACTTGTTAATTTATTTATAATATAATCGAAGTGTAGTTAGATATTATAGAGATGTTATTAACTTAAGATTAACACATATATTGTAATGTTTTAAGTCACTGTAAAAAAGGCACTCAGCCTTTTTTGTGTTGCATTAGCATTGTAGACAAGATGGATACTATTTTTTCTTATACATCAGTGAAAGCGAGAAACAAGTATCAGAATAACAATAAGAAATAAAACTAGATTTTGGAAGACTGTTGAAAACACACGAATGTTAGACTAAAATTGACAAAGCTGTTGCCAGAAATTGTTTGCACAAGTGCAACTTTGTGAATTGCTAATTTACTTAATGGTAGAGAATTTTGAATAATTTAAAATCTATAATAATATATTTATAATTATACTTGGCATATCTCAAAATTTGCATGTACAGGTGTTATTAAATTGGTTTAGTAAGCCTGCTTTAATAGGTTCCGGAGGTAAAAATAAGGTGATTATTATCAATAAAATTTTCTTGCACCTAATCGCATTTTGAGGTATGCTTTTTCAACAAAAGGGTTAAACTTTGTGCAATGTATTGCACACGGGTCACATAGTAGCAGTGAAGCGATACAATACGACATAGCAATTTACTAATAAACCACCTATATAAATATTTATCCATATGAGTATTGTTCAATAGAAAGATATATCAATTACACTGGTAATTCAATATTTTTCTAAATGATTGAGAAAATATTGAAAATATGAAATATCTTTTTATGGAAAAATACATTTTTTCTCTATAATAAAGGCTATAAAAAATTTATTAAGTAACATCTACATAATTTCCTAATTAAGTAACACCTACATAATTTTATCTAGATTCTTGACCTAATGATAAGCATTCTGGTCATATTTCAGGTTGCTTCAGTATTTTGAACGGCAATGATGAGTTGCGTTTCTATCCTCGCGAATCGAAGCTGGACAATAAGTTTTCGAAAATTGTTCGATTACAAGCTCAAGTGTTGTTGATTGACATGCTGGACGACCAACTAGTTGTCTTCGGTTCGGATGCGCTGGTCACAATTTACGAGCTCATTTGTAATGACAATGGTATGCTATAAATCACAATACTTGTATTTTTTTATATTGTAGGCTTATCAATTTCAGCTGCTTATTTATTTATATGATTATAAAAAAAATGTGATATTTGCTTGAAACTATGTCTTTTTGAAATTTGGAAATTTCTTAAAAAAACTTTGATTGGACACTACAAAAACTACTGAAAAATAAATGGATTTCTATCTAATCTAATCCATCCAAGACATCCATAACCATAGTATGGCATGATAAAGAATGAGCGCAGACGTATTGCACGCTTAGTGCTAATCTAAATGTTGAAAATAAAATACCAACGCTAGTAACAATTCTCACGAAGAAAATTGTAATTATGTCAAAATGCCAACAGTTAAAACGAATAGTCTTGTAGTTATATAATTTAGTTTAAGATGTAGCATAATTTTAGATGTAGATCCAATTGAATAACTAACATTTTAGGATTTCGTAAAAAACTGTAAGCCACATAATTTCTATGGGGAATATTACAAGATATTTTATTTACTTTTGTAAGTGTTTTTGTATATATGTTTATGAAAACATTTACTTTAGGGGCACATACTGTAACTTAAATGCTTAGGTTACCAAATACATAAGTATTTGACAGTCGGTAAATAAATGCTTATGTAAGTGTTAAGAATTCTGTTGATCTAATTGGGATAATTGAGTTCAATGGATATTTTCACGCATAACATTAGTGTTTTTTATGTTGTTGTACAGAGTTTACTTTTTGCATAAAAAACATAATAATCTAACAATTCATAGCTTTTCAAATTATAATACATGTTTTTTACTGATCATTTTGTATACCTGAATTTTATCTTTACACATTAGAAAAGATATTTCTCTGTTTTTTCGTATGTACGGAGGGGGAGTGGAAGGGGCAGGGGAAATAAACCGAGCGTCGCTCGGTCACCTGGTACTATATACATACATACACACACACACACACACACACATACATATATATACATATATATATATATATATATATATTCATATAAAACATTAGGTCGACAACTAATAATGAAATAGTAATTATAAAATTATTTTTTGAAGTGAAAACTTCTTTAGCATCGTTGTGATTTGAAAGTCGATGAAACGAAAAAGCGACAGTAAATATAGACAGACACATAAATTCATAAGATTTAACGTGGGAGAAAATGAGATAGGAAGCATTATACAGTGTTTCTTATGTTTGTGGTTCTCTTTGTGCTCTTCTTCATACCCCCTCCACTCATGTTTATCAAGGCATAGCGAGAGTTTGCTTGGGTCTCAGCGTTGTACGTGTGTTAATACGTCTTTATGCGTGCAATTGAAAATGATATTGTGAATAATGATTGTGAGTACTTGAATGTAAATTTTCATAAACTTTAAATTTGTGTGTATTCGATCATTTTCTGAATTAAAAAAAACAAAGATGTGCAAAAAAATTAAATAAGAGATTAATTTCATTTAATTGTAAAATTAGATGAAATTTATCAATTTTATTTACATATTATTAATTATAAAAACTTTTCTAATTATTTTAGTTTTTATCAAAATTAGAAATTGATATTAAACTTAAAAATAAAAATTTTAAATTTTTGAAAGTTCCACTTCTACCACGTGTGAAATGCACACATGATTTTTATAAATTCTAATATTGTTAAATATCCGTAATTTTTCATCTTTTACGCATAAAACTTTTCAATTTTGCATGCCACAAAAATCTACCGCTTTTTTGACAGCTAGTTTTATTTACGTCTTATTACGGTGGCGCCATCTACGCTTAGTTTTGCGTAAAACTCCCAATTAGTAAATGTCCTCTGTCTTCGTGTCTCTGTCTACGTGTAACACAGCTAATAATAATAGGCTATTTACTCGCGCTAAAAACGCAATTTCTGTAATGGCAGCTAATGTGACGTCACACACAATGTAAATAAACAGTCCTGCCCGCTGAAGGGGATTATTATTTATTTTCATATCAAAATGGTGTGTAGTGACACAATGTACAAATACGTCTATAAAAAGTGGATACAAAGTACACGTTTCAATGCCAACAAATCTTAAAAGACGAAAAAAGTGGCTGCAATTAGCCCAAAGAGATCCAAACACCATTGTAGCTCCCTCAAATGTTTTTATGTGTGAAAATCATTTCAATATAATATTTGTGTTTTAAACATTATTATAAACCACAAGAATAAGAATATTAAATGTTCGTATGAATGCATTTTAGTAACAATGATATTTTGACAATTGTTAGTATTAATCTAAATTTAAATTTTTGTAATGATATGAAAGAATATACATTAAAAATGATATGTTTAAAAAAATTCTGCAGCAGTCGTTTATTTATTATAAAAAAATCAATTTAAAAAATTTCTAACCTGATGACTTTTGTTTGCGATGGAATATGTTTTAAGCGGTTTTTCCAGTAAATTCACTTTATCTTTTATCGCTAAGCACTTATTACACAATTAAAAATATAATTTCTTACAAATTGTTTAGTATTTACAATTTAATTATAGTAAATTTAATTATCCAACTCGAATATTTACTTAATCTGTCAATTTTAACAATAACATCTTGTTTATCCAACAACATTCAGGAAAAGTCTATTTGTCTATGATTTATGTTTGGAATAAAATTATAGTGCTGATATATACATTAGCATATGCATTGCATGGGAATTAAATAATTTTTATATATTAGTTATGACCAGAAGTTATTTTAATTAAACATGTCATTTATAATGTACTTCTTTTTATATAATACGTAATGAATAACATACGTAATGAATTAATATTATAAAAAAATTTATACTAAATGCAAAAGGTGATAGTATAAATTAAAAAAAAAGAAAAAAAGAAAGTTAATTTCAAAACTTGTCTGTGATGTCATCTGACTTATAACCAATAACACGGCGTTTGCGACGCTGATTAAATTTCAAAAAAATATTGAGATTTTTTCACATTTTTTTTATACAACATAAACTTATTCTTTCGAAAATTAAAAGCAATACGCTTAATTACATTATAATCTAATAGGATGACCCCGAATTGTGGTATATTTTTGATCTTGTCAAATAGTCTATTTTAAAAAAATCATCACCATCACCAATGTGCTGTGTAATTAAGCAAGTCATGCAATGATGAGACAAAATTAGAAAGTTTTTTTCAAACGTTTGAGCATAAATCAAGGAATGGAAAAAAATTAATAGAAATTTTAATGAAAAAGACAAACACGTGATGAACGGATACATTCAGTCTACATTTGTCTTGCACATAAAGACAAAATTTGAATAAATTTGGTATTTATGTGCAAGACAATGGTAGACTGAATGTATTTGTTCAAAATTTTTTTGCTGGTGTTAAACATGTGGAATGAAAGTGATAGTGATTGTAATACCGCAGCGTTTTTAATCCTGTGGTAAATTTGCAGAATTGTTGTCAATTCTGTGGGTTCAAGCGCAGGTTTTTAAAATTTTAGGAAAGAAAATAAAAAGTTTATTAAATCAAATGAATTCAAAAAACTTTTATTAAGCCACTTTATAATTTTTTGTAATAACCATCTAGAATTAACAGTCTTTTAACAAATACAATGAAAATATTTTGATAATGTTTACCCCTTCTTTATTACATCAGTTTTCTTATATACAGTCCCTGGCCAAAATATTAGACGCACACAAAATTTTTTAGATTATTAAAATAATTACACATTTTATGCGCAACTTGGTGTTATTTTACTTTATAAATAGTAGCTATTAATTAGGAAAATTATTATGTTATTCCTTTTTAAACCTATTTTTATTTATTATATTATCATACCCATGTTTTGGTATCGGACCACAAATAATTATAGACACGCGTTAGTCGAGTTCTTGCATGCCCCGTGTGAACATGTTTGTTTGATCCGTTTGTGGTTTTTTCCGTTTTTGATTATTTAACTACATTTATGTTTATTTCAATTTAAATCAACAGTTTTTCCAACTGAAAAAATATTTTTTTTAACTTTGCCAGTATGAGCAAAAAGGAGAACCTCTCACTGCGTAAAAAACTGATGTTAAAGCCCTCTTCTTGATACTAAAATGTATTCGAACCCTGAAATTTCACGAAGATTGAATGTATCTGAAGCAAGTGTACAACGCATAAAGAAAAAAGTCAATATAGGTGAAGAATTGAGTCCGAAAAAAAGGAAAAATGCGGAAGAAAGTCAATTTTCACCAATAGATCAGAAAAATATTTATCATGAAAATTTGCGTGGAAAACAGATTTGCTATTACAAAAGTAATAAAATCTAAACTGAAAGAAGCTAATGTTATTCGCTGTGTTCGAAGAAAATGGAAGGATTTATATTAAAAAGCTTATTGATCTGCCAGGGCCTAAATTGGCTACTATAGTGAACAAAAAACAAGTGGGCTAAGGATTATAAAGACAAAGAGGTGACATTTTGGTGATCAGTAATTTAAAATTTCATCTATTGTTAACATGTTATTGGTAAATTTTTGTTATTCTTACAATTCAAGCGTTTATTTGGTTTCTTTTAGGTCTGCTTCAGTGATGAAAGCAAGTTTCAAATTTTAAGGAAAAAAGCTCAATTTGTTCTCCATCATTGAGGTAAAAAATGAAACACCCGACAAATATTATGATTTGGTTCGTTATCAGTGGCAAGGGTTCCTCTACAATAGTAAAATGCATCATGAGGCAGGGCCAGTACAGAGAAGTCCTAGAGAATTGTTTGGTTCCACAGTTAAGAAAATGGTTCCCAAATTGATAACTATTTATTTTTATGCAAGATGAAGCTTCTTATCACACTGCCCATTCAATCAAACCAAATTTACGTGACCAAAACATCCCACTGTTGGATTAGCCAGGTAACAGCCCAATATGAACCCAATTGAAAATATGTGGTGGCTGATGAAGAGAGAAGTGGTTAAATAAGTGGCCACAACCAAAATTCAGCTCATTGAAAAAATTATATATGTATGGAATTCTCATCCACAAATGCAGGAGAGTATACAATCATGCATTAATAGCATGCCGCAACAGACAGAAGCCGTAAAGCTGTAATAGGTGGCTCAACGAAATATTAGTATAGAACAATTGTATTATTAATATTATTCCAATACTAAAGGTTAATAAATATTTTAGTTATAACAACACATATTTAATTACATGCAGCAGAGATATAAATTAGATTTATTCCAGTAAAATATCCCAAACTCATTTTTTTACAGTTGCATAAAAACTACAGTGCGTCTAATAATTTAGCCAGGGACTGTATATATATGTAACTTTTTTAAATACCTATTATGTGGCATTTTCAAATCTAAATAAACTAAGTAATATATAAGGATTATTAATCATTATCAAGTAATCATTAAGGATTATCTATATATATTATTTAGGATTATCAAGTAATCAGTCTCGTTAGTTTGATTATAAATCGCATTAGTTTGTATCAATGGTACTTAAGCAGTCTCAATACTCATTTTCGTATTATAATACAAAATTATTGTAAACAAGCAAATGAACAAAGCAATCAAACCCGAGTTTCAAGGGATTCTTTTGGCCCAGTAGTGGGATCCAGTAGGCTGCAAAATGAACTAAAAGTAGATCTTCACTTTGGGTCTCACTTATAAATTATTAAAAATTAAAAAAAACATAATCAGTTCTGGTTTTGAAAGAATGATTTTAAAATAAATATAGTACGGATAGTTTCATCCTCCATCTAACTTCTTTAACAAATATAGCATAGGTATATAGTCAGAGGCTGAGAAGGACCTGGTTCAAGTATTTTCCTGGCACTTCTCCATCACCTTTTTTATATATGTCATTTCTGACAGTAAAGTCGTTTATTGTGGCCTCCTCTTCATCTATAAATTTTGTGTCAGATCGGTTAATGTTCTGTCGATATACACGTTCAAACAGTAGTATCATTCTGGTATGTCAAGTCATCTGTTTTAGCGAGTGTGATAATCAAATCAATTGTATGCCTTTCTTTTTTATTACTTATTTCTGCAGATAGGTATCATACTTTGTCACTGACCTCTTGAAAACCGTAATCACTTTCTACACTTTTTTAAGAATATCTTTGTATTTGGGAATCACTTTAGCGGGTGGAGGATATATTAGTGCTGTCATGCCTTGTACTTCATTTGTTTCATTCGTCTTTGCCATCTTTATTTATGTCGAGTTAGAACTATTTCTGTTGTTTAACTTTTCTACAGGTATTTATTTTGTGGAAAGTATAGGTAATTACCAACATGTGCAAAGCATAGTTGCTAGTAGCACTGCACAAGTCTACCAATTTTTATCATGACTTACGACATGGGTTGTTGTGCCGATGATATTGGTATCAAAATTAAGATAAAAGCTCATCAGGTATTTTTCAATCAAAATCATGCAGTGATCCAAAGTGTGTAAATTAATTAAGCTAAAATTGCAGTGTTCACGGTTAAACGCCACTGAAAGTCAAAATTTAACAAAAAGCTTTGTCCTTGCTGAGATGTTCAGATTCAATTATGATACTTTTATGGCATTTGGAACATTTTTAACTATGGACTTATTGTATAAGAAGAATTTGGGAGTTAATATGCACTTTTAGAAAACACCTTTTTTGAATCTAAAGATGAAAGAAATTAATTGAGAAAAAACATTGTTACACACCTTTCCATAAACCATTTTTATTTAAAAAATAGCTTTCAATAATTTTTTGTCTTTTTAATTGAGAATCTACAGTATTGTGCAAATTAATGTGAACACATCAGAATTTTCACAATTTGATTTTTTTGCAGTTGGCAACATGTTTATGTCAAAGTATTTGGCCATTTTGTTTTACTATTCTGAAAGTCAGTGAGTATTAAGACATACAAAGTTGCAGACGTATTGTATTTTTTTTAGAATTATTGTGTTTTTGCTGAAGTAAGCTGAACTAAGGCTTTATTTGCTTCTTATTTTTGAAGATGGATATTACTTCCAAACAACGCACTAAGATTGTGTCTTTGACTCAAACAAATATTGCCATGGAGTGTGGTGTAAGTTTAGGAACTGTAAAAGGGATTTTGAAGCAAAAAAGGGACACTTGGACGATTAAAGTGAACAGAAAAAGGAAATGTTGATGGAAGAGAAAAACAACAGCATGGGGAGGAGCTTTTTTACTAAGGGAAAGTAAATTAAATCCTAGGAAAACAAGCAAAGAACTTCAGCAAGACTTAGCACACACTGGAGTTATTATTCATGACTGTAAGAAAATGACTTATAGAAGGTGGAAGAAAACAGACGTAAAAAAAAACAGTTATTGAAGGTGGCCATGATGAATAAACAATATGATTGAATAAAAAATATGTGAGTTGGACTATTGAAGATTAGAGAAATTGAGTAGAGAATGGACTATTGAAGATTTCAGATGAGGGCCATTTTTTGGTACAAGGACAGTGATCTCGTTTTGTTAGAATAAGTGACAAAGAAAAATTTACGACATTATATATTGATGACATACTCATATTGATTAAACAGTAAAACTTTGTTAAAGAAGATTTTCTGGGGCTGCTTTTCTTATAAATGATTATCTCGTGCCGATCGAAGGCATGATGATATGAAAATACAGAGATTTGCTAGAACAGAGATTGGAAACTGAATTAAGAAAAGTTGATGCCAACGGTCAAGCAGTTTTTCAATAAGATTCGGCACTATGTCACATATCCAAGGGCATTATGAAATATTTCAAGGACAAAAAGATAACATGACTTGAATAGCCAGGAAACTCACCGGATCTTAATCCGACTGCAAATTTACAGGTTATTGTAAAAGCTGAACTTCTCAAAATAGATTGCACAAGAAAAACAAAAATGATTGAGGCTGAAATCCAGATATGGTTTCGTGACCTTGCTAGATATGAGATTAATGACTTTCATGAGGGTATACTCAAATGACCATATTTTGTCATGACTTTGAATTTTGCCATGGATTTTCAAGGAAAATGATAAACGTGATGCTAATATGATGGAAATGAGATCTAAATTATGACTACGAATTGATAGCGTTCTTTCAAAAATTTGTGAAATGTAGTAGTAGGTAAGTGTAAAATATGTTGAAGACCGTGTAAAGCATAAATGAGTAGGTTGCTGAAAGAATGTAGTCTCATAAATTTTATCAACAAATGAGGTCCCATTAAAAAACCTATATCTGTAAAACAAGAGAGGCGAGCATTCCAGAACTTGATATAGTTGCAAACTAATCCTCGAGTTTGGCAATATTAGTGTTGTATTAATTTATACAGTTTAGTATTAAATAAATACAGTTTAGTATTATTAATCATACTTACCAATGTTACAAAATTAGGTACTGTAGCTACTTTCTGTTCTGACTTACAAAGGTTTGTCCTAATTTCTTTTCGCAAAGATTGGGGTTTATTTCCAATCTTTTATATATGATATCTGGCAATTGTCAGTGCTACACAAACAGATTGATGGAATGTGCGTGTTGTTACGTGTATTTCGTTATCTGATCTTAAGTACTACAAATTGACTTAGACGAATATGAGCAAAAACTAATGAGAATATTACATTGGTTAATAAGTAAGGAGCATTTTAAAAAAAACCTGGAATTCTTGGAGAATCTTGGAGAACATTCTTTAGTCGAGTATAAAGAGAGCGTGCCGTATTCGACATCATTTATAGTTTGACTATTGATGGTAATCATTGAGAAAATATAGACGACATTAAACTTCATCTGAGTCACTGCTTGCTTTATGAGTAAATAAATACTACATATTATATAATTTGGTCATTTTGCAACAGAACTTGGCACAGCATATGTCGGTGAGTAGCTCCCGATGCTGTCTCTGAAACTATTACAAAGCCATGATTCAATTTTTAGTTCAAGTGACCAACCTAAGTCTGGTCGATCAGTTGATTTTAATATAGACAAATTAAAGTCACTAATGAAAGAATATCCCAGAGCATTGTATGTACTTGAATGTACAGCAGAGAAAAATTTAATCAAGTTAGACAATGCCTACAATAGATAGGATACTCCATAAAGTTAGTCAGGATCAACTCAATTTTAGTGCAGGTGTATTTAAACAATTTTTGTCATTTTAGCATATGCTAAATGTGGTTGAACCACCTTACTGCCTGACTGAACCGCTAGCGATGAAAAGTGGGTTGTGTCTGTGAATCATACCCATAAGTGCCAGTGGTGGACTTTAAGGCTATGTTTCACTAGCCGCCCGTGACAATCTCGCCCATGACTACCATCATACCCATTCTTCTAGCTTGTCAGTGTTGTAATTTTCAGTCTAAATAGAATGGGTTATGGACAATACATATTCGTAACTAAGAGAAAATGACGGGCATTGAACAAAAATAAAGAAATTATAACATTGTATTTTTTTGTTATGTATTAATTATTAGATACTAATTCGGTTACAGTAATTGTAAAAGAATAATTTAATCTCTGTAAGAATTCATTTGATTTGATTGCAGTATTGCAGATCTACTTTGGCAGGTTCTAGAGATAATACCAGCTAGTTTTGAATCAGAGGCTCTGTTCATGAAGCATGTAATAACACTTGTTTTTATCTTGCTCTGCTTTGTTAGGAATGCAACTTTATTTTATTAGCATATACACGTATATTAATTAAGGCATTATCGTGCCTTTGTTAAACCTTGTTCTTCTGAAGCAGTATTTTATCATCTATTTTCATTTACAGTGGGTGGTATTGACCTCCGCTGCCTACAGGCCGTTGAGGTGAGCGCTCTCTGTGTCCATCCAGCGTGCGTGGTGTCAGCGGCGCTGTGCCGTCTGCAACATGAGCCGCCACGACCTCCGCCTCGCGCACCCCCTCTCAGGAGGCCTCAACTTGCTGCCGAGTCAGTGGATGAACAGCCACATTCTCTGGTGAGAATTGTGCATGGAACACATGCTTGAGTTATAGTCTTTAAAAAAAACTTTTGTTGTTTACGTACCAAATATCTCTCTACGATCCTTATAGTGCCAGCACTGATGAAATTCAGCTCTGTGAAGTGTGTGATCCCATGTTTTTATGTTAAGTTTTGGGTAGATTGCAATTTGCTATAGCCACCTAGTATTAATTTTGCCTTTATTTTTGATCTCCGAGTTTTCATTGCATTTCTTAATACATTATGGATGGATGACGAAATGTCTTGCAATTCATAGGGTGCAGTGAAGAGCCGCTGGAAAGATATACTTCTTCCCTAGTCATTAATTATAAAGTAGTGAAATGAATATTTTAAACAACAATTAATTTAAAATTATAAGTAATTTAAAAGTGTTTAACAGAAAAATAGCTGGCCACTGAATACTTATAATGGTCAGTGACAATAAAATGTCATGTCTGCTACATCTTAACACATTACCTAATTTTTGGCCTGTGCGCTGTAAGGATGATAATTTATCTTCATAAAATCTATAAATAAATAAATTTTAAAAAATCTAACTGCAATTGTACATTCTATCAAAATGAATATAAGTCATATCAAGATTCAAACTAGGCCTATGTGTAATTCAAACCACAATTTAGTCAATACTACAGCTTGTAAATTATAAGCCATACAGAATTTGTCATTATGGCTAGTAGTTTTAGTACATAAAATATAATTAAAACTTAATAGGAATGACAATTTTGTTATTAAATATTTCCATTAAAAAATAATCATCAAATTTACCCATTATTGTTGATCTGATCAGCATCAATGTAAAACTGTCAAGTGAGTCTTTCAAGTCAATCTTTATAGAGATGAGCATTGCTTCTATTTATTATCGTAAGTTTGGCTTTATTGTTTAAATCATATGTAATATTGAGAAAAAATAATGACAGCCCTTTATGGGCCCTAGAGACAACAAATATCAGATTCGAAAGATTTTTAGTAGTTGGGGATTGTGTTCTTTTTCTAATGCTTAAAGTTAGTAGTGTGTTGACTCCTTGTCACAATGAGTGCGTTTGTGTGTGTTGAAGAGCCGTTAGGCTATCGGCAGCTCAGTTACTAGCAGGATCTAGCAATGAGGTACCAAAGTAAGAGTAACATCCTGGTCCTTCAGGAACTTTTCATAAACTAACTCACTTATGTAACCTCCCAGTCCAGAAATCCTTTAAAATAAAAATATGACTGAATTTGCCCTTGTGACCCATTCTGAATCTGGACTTGAGTATAGGAATGTTCATTAAGTACAGGAATGTTTTTATATTTTAATTTTAACTTTTTACAATTTTTATATTTTGGGATACAAAATTTGCTCCAAAATGTAAAAATGAACTCATTGATGGTCATCTTCTGCCTATCTCTCATCATGTTATAATTAAGACTAAGGTTTTAATATATAATTGAGAGAGGATCTTTCATATAGCTACAAAGTTTGACAGAAATATGTTTTGCGAATATGTTGACAGTTTTAAATAAAATTAGGAGAAAACTAAAAAAAAAAAGGATTTTGTAAATGAAAGCTTTGATTTCAAGACATTTTGTACATTTACATTCACATTACATGTTATACATTCTACTGTTATACTGCTGTTGTGTGAAGTTAAAAAATTGTACAAACGTATCTAAAAAATTGTACAAATATATGCCTCTAATCCGTTAGATGCAAAAATGAAAATTTCCTTGCAGTACATACAAAGTGTGTAACACACTTATTTCACCACAAACAGGAAATTTTCTTTGAATTTGTCGAATAGTTATTGAATAACTGACATTGCAGTCTGAGCAACTAATTATTTTCTAAAATTCCGCTGGACTCCTCATAATGTCTGTCTGATCATTACTTTATATTTGATTTACTCATATTATTCTATATTTAATCAGTTAAATTACGCTTTGTTATTCTAGTCCTTTAATGCAAATTTATATCAGTATTAAGCTGCATTCACAGGTAAAATCTAGTTGGAGAATAATAGTCAAAATAAGCATACAAATGTATAAAAATATGTCACCAAAGTTGTATGTGTGTTATTTACATTCAAACATTTTTATTGTAATATTTATTTTATTATCTTAAGTACTTGGTGTTGTTCCGTTTTGTAGGGTGACAGTGGGGTGGGAATCACCACTTCCTTGAGATTTGTTGCTAGGGAAAATTTGAAAAATTTCAGGGAGGTTGTAAAGAGTATACATATACACACATACATTGAGTTATATATACACACACATATATATATATATATATATATATATATATATATATATATATGTATATATGTATATATGTATATATGTATATATGTATATATGTATATATGTATATATGTATATATGTATATATGTATATATGTATATATGTATATATGTATATATGTATATATATATGATGAGTGCTGTGAGAAATGACTTCCCGCAGTAAATCTTTTTTTTATATGCTATCCAGTTCTTTATCAAAAGTTTTTCTATCACTCCTTCATTTGTTTGATTTTATCAGCACAGTGTTGCAATCTATTTTGGTAGGTTCTGGAGAAAATACGGCCTTCTTTTGAATCAGAGGCTCTATTCGTGAGGCATGCAACCATACTATTTTGTCTCCTGTCTTTGCATGAAAGCAACTTTATTTTATTAGAATAAACTCGTATATGTCGAGGCTTTTTTATTTACTAAAGTATATCAGTCTAAAATTTTCAACATTGGGGTCTGTATATTGGAATTTCTACCACTCACAAAATTGCTTTATGTATTATTCAAATGTAAACAATGATAATGTTTCTTATCTTGCAGGTTCTTAATGTCAGTGGTCGACTGATGATGGTGCAGAGGGAAGAAACTGAAGTCGATATCGACAATAATCCGGTGAGTCACTATTGATGCTATGTACTTTGCACATATAGTATGGAAATTTATAACTAGCATTTTTAATGTATGGATTAGTTTAGGGTATCAGCATCAAGAAATAGTACTTTATATTTGGCCTGTTATCTTTATATCAGTAACATCTTATAAGATCCATGGTCAATATTGCTTGCAATAAATAGGTAACTCCTTACAAGAAGTAATAACATATTTATAAATATTTTGTATGCACATATAAATACACTCGGTTTACATTAATACAGTCCTTGAATTTAATTGTACGAGTATGTTTAGGCGTTATAGTAGTCTTCATAATCATCCCAGCGACTTTTCCCATAATAGGGGATTTTATCTAGGTAATCGTACGGTTCATCAATAATTAAAGGCTTAGGACCCAAAACTGGAATAATTGGTTTAGGTTTCGGCACCCATGGTGCGTATGATTGAGGAATGTATTTCCAGGGAGCTTTGTTTAAAATAGGTTGGGTGTATCGTGGATAATACGGTAGAGGGACTATGGATTTGGCCACAGGTATCAGAGGACTGATAACTGATTTGACGATTGGAACCGATTTGACTATCGGTACAGATTTGACAATTGGAACGGTTTTAAGTATAGGAGTTGGATGAAGGGATGGTCCTATTTTTTTGACGACCGCATTAAATCCGTTACGGTCATCTGCTGTATATTCCACAATTCTGATCGAGCCGTCTGGTTCAACTAGACTGTAAGAACCTATAAATATGAAAAATATTTAATTAATATTATTTTATAACAAGCATGTAGCGTTTTAGAAATATGTTATGTTATAATAATATAAATTAACGAGACATAAAATTAGGCATTACTGACATTTTGATTTATAACTTACATTGAATATACCATTAACAATATTACATTAATACGATACAAAATAAGATGAATGTAATCAATATTATTTGAAAAATGTCATATTAATTTTTTATGAAAAGGCTAATAAGTTAATATGTCCCAGTACAACAATTTTAACACTGTCCGCTTTCCGCTTCTCAAAAAATTATAAATTAACCTTTATGATAACGTTGTTGTTGATTTGGCATTTTTTCTTGTACTATTTGAGTAAATATTGACTGCGTTAACATTCAGATAAAGCCAATGATAATTTTTATAAAACCGAGTGAAATTTGTAAGTTTTCATTTATACTCAATATTGGTTTATGACATTTATCCACAACCCAGAAGTAAAAAATTTTTTGCTCGCTTTATTTGTTTCCCTGTATTTTTTTAAATTTGAGAACTATTTTATGTCTTTATTTTAGATATAATCCATAAATAAGTAGGACATATTAATATAAGACTGATGGAGAGAAAAGAATACTGAAGTTAATAAATTCATAATTTCTTGCTATTTAGATTTATCAATAAATGATTTATGACACTATTTTAAACCATATTATCATGCATTAACTTAATTATAAATTAGAATATAATATTTAATCTTTTAGATAAGGTTTCTATGAATAATGTGGAATCAATACAATATTAAAAATATTTTTTTGTCTTATGAACATTATATTACAGATTCCCTGTATTTTTAAATATACATTTGTATTTCAGTTCGATTATAACATGGAAACCGCAAAATTCTGTATCAATTTTGTTTGATCATTTATTCAAGTTTTTACTGCTGTGTAAAAACATCTTTTGAGAAAATTTTTGTTTTATTAAACAATATCTATGGCAAGAAAGAGCTGAACATTTTATTTTTCAACTAGCCAAATCAGTCACACTTCACTATGACTTAGTTTGATATGAAATGAATAGGAAAGTAAATAAAAGTATTCTAGCGAACACCGAGAAACCGCATCATTCAATTCAATACACTGCCTTGCGTTTTGATGGCTATGAAATTAAAGGAAGAAAAAGTTATTTTTCGCAAAAAATTTATGAAAAAATAAAAATACAAAATTACCAAAAAAATAAATTTTTATTTTTACGAAATAATACCCATATTACTCAATATCCATAGCCAAATAAGTTAATATATCCACCGTGTTGCATTGCTAATTAGTGTAGATTTTTGAAATAGTATATCTATCGAGAAATATCTGGACAACAAGAAGGTTGGAAAAAATTTTGTTAAGTTCAGAAACACATCGAAACCGGCTTGCTATTCCAATTTAACAATATATCTATAGTCTATGGCAAATATATGGTATCATGTGTACATGGAAACTATAAGGTGTCATATTTTGAGCGTTGTATGTCAATTGTATTACTAGTATTTGCAATTTCCCAAAAAAACAAACAATTCTCTTTATGAAATTGATGGGATTACACAGCTAATAAATGATGCAAACACTTTTGTTCCTTGTAACCCAAGTCCTTTTTGTCCATTTTTCCTTCATAACCTATTCGTCTAGTCAAAACAACATGACTGTCTTATTTTATTTATAACAGCTTTTCGTTACTATGAAAAAATTGCATTTGTGCAACGTCACTTAAAACAAAAGGGTGTTAATTTGAAGAAACAGAAAATTGCTTCACCGATTTAATAATAGTCTATATAAAGAAGTCCTTAACTAAATATTTGTATTATGGTGGCTTTTCTGTACCTGACGTATTAGATGAGCCTCCTAACCAAAGCTAACCTAACCTATAAATTAAACTTGATACTAAGTTTATCACCTCGTTTTAAAGAAATAATAAGGGAATTATTATTTCCACAGAGCAAAGCCTGATATTTCTTATTTCAATATTAGTATTTTCTTAAAGAATAAAGTTTCGTACCTTTAACAACATCTCCGTCTCTTACTTCCCATTGTTGCTTTACATCACCAGTATGTGGGTCGTTCACAGCGTAGTCGAATGCATACCGGGGATAAGTCTGTGATTGGTAACGTATATTTTTTGAAAAATTTTCATCTGAGCATGTAAAAATTATAACACATAACAAAATTATAACACAGTAAAGCACCCTTTTAAAATTAGATACCTCAAATGTTAGTGAAGCTAAGAGCTCCATTCTTATTGTTGAAGACTTTCTTGCAAGCTCAGAGACACTAGTAACAAATGTTTTTTTTAAATACTGATAACTAAAGGTTTTGTGATTTTAGAGTTAAAGTTTCCTGCAAACACAATATCGATTGGATTGTGCAATCAGTCACATATGGCGATCGGGGAATAATTAAGTGTAGATGGAATAATACTTCTTAATTATTTTGAACTTTTTTTGTTTTTTTTTGTTGGAAGGTTGTAAAGAAAAAAGGTTGTAATGAAAAGAGTTGGAAAGGTTGGAATGTTGTAATGAAAAGAGACCACAACCTTCCAACAAAAGAAGAAGACAAAGATAAACTGTACCTCAATCATAAGAAAGGAACGGATCCACAGGAAATAAAGAAACAGGAAATATTAATTTAATAAGATAGGATTATTTTATATTATATTTTCTTTAATTTTAAGTTTGGTTATATAAAGAACTGTGTAATAGATCCGAATAAAAGGGCTATATTATTATTATTATTATTTTGAACAATGTAAAAATTGTACGCTCATGATTTAATGATATGATATTGGATAATTTTGAATCCATTTTCAAAGGCCTTGTTCCGCTGCAAATTCAACGCATTAAATCAATTATTCATCTGTGTCTGTTTGGACAACATAAAGCACTGCTTAGTCTGTTACAAGACGCCCACCTTCTCTGTTGCTACCTAACTCTATTAAACAGCAGTAATTAAGTTCATATGAGACTATCATACTTCTTATGTCCATGTTTTCCTTATGTAAGTCTCCTCTGACAAGCTACTAAGTTCATATTTATGCATCATTTGGGAAAGATATTGCACATATTTAACTCATTGTGACTTTTGAAACTAGGATAAGATATGGCAAAGAATTTATCCCTATCTATCACATGTTCAGTTTCCTATTGCAACATAGTGTATTTGCCACAAAAAGTACTCATGTCTCTCCATGTCCCTTTTATTTGCTGAAAACATTTCTTGAGCTTTCTTGTTTTGTTGATATGAATATGAAAACACAACAAATTATGTGCATAGTTGTAGAGGATGCTCTCACATAGGCAGTTTCTTCAGAAAATGTGTCAGTTACCCTCTGTTTCAGAATCTTAAGTTAGTTTAGAGAGAATAACTTGATTTTTTCCAGAGTTATAATTTTCTGCTTTGTCTCATGCTGGTTTGCAGACATTGCTTTGTTAGTCCATAGATATATTATCTTGTTAGTTTCAGATTTTAAGGACCCAGTTTTACCAGCACTTTAAGTTCAGATACACCAATGATTGATTTGATCTTACTTACAATGAGTATTTCATATCCAAGTAAATCACGACAGAGATTTGTTGAGAAAGCATTCTTCTTTTATGATGTGTACTTACTGTAGCGAATTGAAGTAGTTATCTGATGATCTCAGTCCTGTTTTCATCACAACTCCTTACCTCATAAATTATAATCAGGTTAAATAAGTAGCACTGATTGCCATGTCTGTTGGTTATTCTGGAAGTTATTAGATTAATCGTGCGAAAGCATTTAAACTATATCTATTTAAAATAAATCTGTAATACATATACCATATGATGAAGTTGATAAAGAATATCAGCTCATAGAGAATATCAGAAAAAAATGATAAAGATTGTCGGCTCAGAAACAAAATGGCATTGTTGATTTTAAATACTTAGAAGTATTTATTAAAATAAGTTGACTAGGCTTTGCCCAAGAGTTTGTCTGTCTCTTTGAAAGAAACACTTCTTGCTTATGTCTATTAATTTGCCTTATGTTCAAAATTCCCTTTCAGAACATTTTCAGGACAACATAGGGATAAATATCTGAATGGGAGGTATACATATGTTCTTTCCAATTTCTAAAATGAAGGAAAGCATATATGGTGTATCCTTACTATTCGGTGTATCCTTATTATTTCGAGGCATTTATGGTTATATAAAGTTTATAGCAAACAACTTTCGAATCATCAACATTTCTAATAATTTTTTTTACACAGATTCTAAAAATATGTAAATTAGTGCCATAATCGATCATATTGTAAAACTTTTTAAAATGGCAAAAGGTCTGGAGAGTACGGTGAGTAAGGTAGCATACTAGCTGGAAGTAGTTTATCACGTGTTACTTTTGTTATGTGGGGTCAAGCATTTTCATGTGAAAAATAAACTTTGCTTTGATTTGAATGAAGTATAGCAGTGACTTTGCTAAATTGTTCATAATAAATCTTAGCTGTAATTGTCCTGTTAGCTTGAAAGAGTTCCCAATGAATAACTCCATTTATTCCTCACCCTACACTCAAAACTATCTTTTGTCCAATGTTATATTTTGGTATAGATATGTCTTTTTCTCCAGTCCCTAGCCACTGGAATTTATGTGAAAAATTAACATAAGCCATCCACTTCTCATCTCCTGTAACCAGATACTTTAGTCTCTAGTATGATGGGAACCTAGTAGCTCCAAGCACACATTAACTCTCCTCTGAAGTTGAACAGGTGTTAGCTCATGTGGTAGCCAAACAGAATATTTCCACTTCTTTCTCAAAGCATGAAGTTGTTCTTCCACTGTAATATGAGAGTATGAAAGTAGGTCGACCAAACAATGTGAATTTAATCTGATATTTGTTTCAATAAGGGTTTTTAATCTTTATAAATCTATTGTAGGGTGGTCCATTGTAGGTTGCTCTAGATGAGGTTTATGGGACAGATCAAAATTCTCTGTTTTGAATGTTTGAAACCAGTGCTTCGCTGTATCAAGAGAGCACATCTTCACCCATTATTTTCCAAATATTCCGTGTTGCTTTGTTGGCTTTTCACCCTAAAATTATACTAAAATTATATTCTAAGTTCACTTCGAGATACTACCATTTTTCCATTTATTCTTTACTCGCCGATTACTCAATCGCACACTGAACAGAAGTTCGAACATACTCTTTATGTACCTTACATGAAACATTCTAGAAGCTTCTATGTCATTCCAGAAATCAGTGGATAAAAGTTGCAGGTTTATATGTTATCAACCCAATACTTTGAATTATTTCTTAAACAGTAGAAATGAATGAGAAATAACAAGTATATTTACATAATAGTCTTGAGATGCATATTCCGGAGCATAAATGTCAAGTTTTGGGCTCCACGTATTGTCAGCGCGGGTACAGCAGGCCAATACAAGGAAGCATACCTGAAATAAATAAGATTGTATAATTTTATTAAACTACTGTGTGACATTCGGAATGAAAAAAATTATTAGAAAGTTTTTTGTGTATTTTTGTTTTTTTACTTTTTTTCCTCAGAATTCTGAGCATAAAGTTTACTAAAACACTAATAGATGGCGCTAGTGGACCCAGTATCGAAATATTCACTAAATCAAGGTTTTTTAAATCTCGAATAACCAGATAAGAATTTGCAACATACTATATGTTGCTCAAAGGTATAAACTATTACCATACCAAATTCCATCAAAATCCTCTCACAGGGAGGTAAATATTGTAAAGTAAATTGCCTTTTGTAATATATCCTGTAATAATTAGCAATATATATCCTATAACTTTTTCACATTGTCTACAATATCTTCATACTTTATATTTACGTACATAGTTATTATGGCTTAAAACTTTAACTCAAACGCACACCCATCACATTTTGATTCCCTTCATTTAAATCATTATCGCTTATTATTACCCACATGTTCCAAAATATATTATATATCTTTTATCACACTACAAACTACACTATCCAGAATATTTTATGTCAGTCAGGCACCTGGTTTTGTGCCAACCCTTAAAAAACGAACAAACAAAAAACCTTTGTTTTTTAAAATTTGGATGTTAACCAAATTGTATTTCTTCCTCACATTGTAAATATTTTGCATATACTTATAGCATGCCACTGTCACTATATTATAAATTGTTAAAAACCTCCTCTAAAAGTATCACCTTATGCAAATGATCTTCAAATCTACATACATACTGATCCTTGAAATATTTCTACTGTTATTAATATGCAGGTTTAAGTCTGATCCCTCAATGGGCTTAAAATATCGGTCTCCTAGCCAATGCTATTTACTTAGTCCCAGGCTAATATAGTACTGTAGTAGGGTAGTGGGAAACTCCAGGCCAGGAATCAGTATCCCTGATCTACCACAATTGTTACTAAAGAATGCAGTTATCCCATTGTTTTCAACTGTAACAGATTTGCGTCTAGTGATTGATCAATTTTTTAATCGGCAACCCCAGGTTAATGTTGTTACCCGTGCAGCCTGCAGCAGAATACCCTCTATAAAACATCTTCAACATTTCATTTCACTTAAAACTAAAATTCTCTGTCAAATACTTCTAAAGTTTATTATTTATATTGTATTAATACGTTTGCTATCCTGATCGTTCAGAACAATTGCTCATCAAACTTCAATACTTCCAACATTTATATATCCATTACATTGTCGGGACCCAGAAAATATCAGAGTTACGGTTGCAGCTCAAATGGATGGAGATTTGTGACCGGCACAATTATTACATTCTTTCACTGCTTTATAATAGCTTAAAGTGATATCATAGTCCTTCTTATTTTGTTGCAAGATTTATAGCCCATTTTATCCATTGCCTGTGTCTACATTCTGACAAACTTCTCACCCTCCTTATCCCCAAATATTCTACTTCTTTTTATGAGCATCTGTTTACTGTTCATGCTACCAAGTTATGAAATAAACTCAATTCCAACATCAGACTTTCACCATCAATTTAAGTAATCAAAAGTTGTCTGAAGAAAATCATATCGTCCATAATTTAATTTTCACATTCTATTTCCATTAATGTCTCTCTCCCTTAATCCTTTTCGTTTCATACTTCTTAATCCTGATACAAAACCCATCACGACATATCAAAATTATACTATTTTTGCCTTTCAGTGTTTTTGTGTTTTCTTCTCAAAAATTTACCTATCATATTTTGTTCTTTTTTTTGCCCTATGACTTTATAAAGGCAATGTAATTCTGGTTGATTGGAAGAGAATGCAATAAGTTTGTCAGATGTTTATTCATCAAAAATATGTAAATAAATATAAATACATGAAAAAATTAGAATGAAAACATTTTTCTGAAATTACATTCAGGTCTGTGTTCGCTCTCTCAAATCTGCTTTTACTGTTGCAAACCCATCAGTCTGGAACTGTTAGCCTTAATGACATTACATTTAAATGTCGCTGATTAGCAACACTTATTCGTCCACATGGCCATCTGTCTGTTTGTATAGGGTTGTATTTTTAAATAGTTAAAGATGGAAATCGTTGAAATTTTGCAGTAAGTGGATTATGTTTACACAAACCCATTCCTATGTTGTAAATCCAGTTCCATTTCCAGATTTTAGATGCCAAAATTATAAAAAAACCCTTATGGTGAGGCTTCGTTTTCTCTCCATCTGTCTGTGTATCACATATTTTTCTCCTAAAATATACACATTCTATTGACTTGAAAATCGGTATAGTTATGTAAATTTATTGCTCAGTCCTGAAGTTGAAATCTCAAAAATATTTTTTTTCTTCTTTCAGAAAAAAATATTATAGAGAAATCACATCAGTACATAGTTTTTGCTTATTAGCAAAAATTTCCGTGAAAATATAAATCGCCACGTATCTTTGAAATCGGATGATCAAGACATTTAGAGGTATAAGTCTAGTTTAGAAGCATTGCGAATTTCCCGGTTTTTTTTGGTTTAAATGAAAAAGAAAAAAAAAATTACATAAAAATCGTCTTTAAAAAATTACGGGTCGGATATGATCATTTCATTATAAAAAAATTATTTGAATTTTTATTGGTTTTAAGTGCACTTTTGTTTGGTATCTTTCTTCAAATCGCTTTATTTAATAAAATAACCGCGACCGAGCCCAAATTTTTGTTAATATTTAATTTTTTACCTACATTCTTTCATTTAAAACAAGAAAAAACACAAAATTCACATTGCTTCTTAGCTAGACTTGTAGGAAATTTATAGATTTAGAGAAAAAATATGAACTCTACAATAATCTTTAATGATAAACAATTACAGATCAGGTTCTATTATTGTCGTCGTGCCACAAAGTTAAATTGGTTAATAAATTATTCTCAGTATGGAAAGCTTGGTGTGTAAGTCCGACTTGCACTTGGCCTGACTTCGCCAATTTTTTAAAATTTTTGTCTATGGTCACTTGCATCGTACCCGTTCTACGTATTTTAATTCATTAATGTGTATTTACGAAATTTATAAAATATCACACAAATTTACTTGTATATAATAAAATTAAACACGATCGGTAACTAAGTACAAAATGTTGACTATTAAAAAAGAAGGAAAACTTACTGTTAAACCAAAGTACTGCGCTGCCATTGATCAATATTTACAGTTCAACTGAACGTTTCACGGGGGCAATCGTTATACTGCTGGCTTCTCTAACCTCGGTGGAGTCTTATATACTGATTTCCTCGCGCCAAATATTTGAAGGAAGACAAAATACATGTTTTCCGTTGCGTTTGGAGCGGATATGTGTTTTTCATTGCGAAATTTGCCTAAAGTTGACGTTTGGAGCTGGCTTTTTACGCGCTACGTTCATAGCCGCTCCGAATATTTGAACGTTCGTTACATTATTTCATTCGCGATTAATAGTTTATAGGTCAGTGTAAACTAGTCATTCTCTGCGCGTCGCTAATACATACGTGATGTTAGTTGAAATGCGGGCAGGTTCTGTTCCGGTCTGCGATTGTCGCGATTTATCCTCGAAATGGTATATTGATCTTTAAGGATTACGTAAAAAAAATTGTAGAATTTATTTATTCACAGTTTTACTAACAATTAATTTGGAGATTCCTTACCTTTTTCAGGGTTCAGTAGTAAGAACGGAACCCTCATAATTTCGTGATATTCGGTTTATCCATTCGTATGCTTACGTCATAATATCGATTGTGGTTAAATTTTACAGGACGGAGTAGTTGAATTACGTGAATAAACAGAAACAAGACAAAACATTTTTATATTATTTTTCTAAGTCGAGCTTGGGTTTGATTTTTTTCCACGGACGTGTTAGGTGTTACCAAAATCCAAGTTGAAATATTTAATAATATTTTGTCAACAATACATTTCTTTCGGGAGATACCAGTTTTGTAGTAACCGATCCTCTCTTCCGCCTAACTTCGTTAAAAATGCGAAAAAATCAGTATAACGGAATTTTAGTTAGTGCTTTAATTTCGGTCAACTTGCACAATTGATAAATTAAAGATATATAGACAACCAAGTTATTTGTCTTGTGAAAAATATAACTGGGCGATATTTTTACTTATCAAAAAAATTATGTCAATATTTATACATAGTTTAATCGAAATACTATGTACCCTTTAATGTTTAAACTTTCTTTAGTTTAATATTTTAAATAGTCAACTGAGTTCACATTTTGCCATTAGGCGAGTTATGTTTAATCAAAATTACGTGTACAAATGTAAAAGTATGACCTTACGTGATATCTCTTTCCTTTGTTTTTATTCCCAAACACACAACTATTTTATACAAAAAATCTTTTTCTGGCCAAGCCACATAATACTGGAATTAACTCGATTCTGACATCAGGAACTTATTTATGTTGTTATAAAACTGTAGTGAAAGTGTGTCTACATTGAAGATATTTTTGGAGAAAATTTAGTTGAATATGCTATAGGAGGAATATGCTAGTGGAATATGAAACCAAAATGTAGTTTTTTTTAGAATTATTGTCTGTCTCTATTTGTTTGAGTATCACGCAAAACTGCTGGACCGCTCTGAATGGAACTTTTACTGGAATAATCCGTGGTTATCAAATTAACATTATGGCTATTTTTTTCTCATTCCTATCTTTCCTAAGGGACGTTTCGTCTGTTTTGGTTATTTAAGCATCATTTAAAAATTCTAGAAAAATGACTCGAATAGCACTTTCACTTAGCTAATACTTAATGTACAGCTTAAACTTTCAAGTACTTCTTTTCAACAAACTTTCCCTAGAGAGTTTGGAATTCCATAGTTATTGAATTTCAAAATTATTAGGGAACTGTTGTTAAAATATTTAATAAATATCTAAATTTTCTGGCAATAAGATCGAGAGTATAATGGTAGACACCTTGGAAATGTGGCGTTGGAAAAGTGGAATATCGTGGACCGAGTTCCGTACTAATGCATCCATACTCGAAGATCTCGGTATCAGGCAGATTTTATCCAATATTGAAGAAACTCATATAATGAAATTTTTCGCACACGTGTCGCGGCACAGCAACGATAGTGTCGAACGCGTAGTGGCACAGGGCAAGTGGAAGGTCTACGTGGGAGACACTAAGGAGTTAGATAGATCAGATCAAGGCAGCCGTGGACCTTTCCCTATACGAGTGCACATGGAGAACAGCTTACAGAGAGGCATGGCGCCATACCCTGTGGCGTATCACTGATCTGCTAGACACTTGACACTGTGACCAAGATCACTTTGCAAAAAGTGTAACGACCAAGTAGAAGCAAGACCGACTGCGCGGCCTTAAAACTGATGAAAATCAATTGTCAGTGCTGTTACAGCGATTTGGTTTAAAGTTTGTAAGACTTTTATCCCGGTCAAGTGTACTTTTGCGATGCAAACTTTATTAACGGAGGAAAATTTCGCCGTAAAAATAAAATATATACGTCATCGAAGTCGCGGGCAAAGAAAGTTAGTAGTTCTATAACGCCTTTTTATGACCATTCGGAAAATTCCCATTTTTCTTAATTATAAGCTAGAAAAGGAAATGAGAAGTGATTAGAAGGGCCTGTTACCTCTTCTTAGTTCCGTAACCAAAATCCTTTTCTCTTATACTATTGCAATGACCGCCTATCTGTCTGTCCGTCTATATGTCATAGTGGATTTACTCGCATAGTAATTATGATATACTAACATATTTCTAACGCTTACAAAGTTATTAAATTTAATCTTTATAAAAAGTTTTTTAGTGTACTTCCGCCGCATCTAAAGTGATGGTGAATTGTTTAATGCATACCCCATTGGTACGGTGTCGTTAAATAGTTCTTCAAAAATATTGGCGATATGTAATGTACACTTTTTCGATACAGAGATTTTAATTTCTAATTCTATGTGGGATTGGATATTTTAATAATTAGTTTTCTTTACGCCTATGAAGGATATAATAGAAAACATATTTAAGTTGTGAAAAATTAATATTTGTAAACGGTTTAATAGAAATACTATGTTAAATATTTATATGTGCCGGAAAAATGTGTACGGAACGCTCGTAATGTGAGTTCTACTCGTACGTGGCAGGTTCTTCTGTTGTAACTTTAGTTCGTTCATTAATAAACCTAATTATATGTTCCATCTTAATTGGAATTATTCTAATTATATTTTTATTGTTTTAAAAGTTTGTACAGATGAAAAACAAGCTTAATTGTCTTCTTGTCATAAGGCCGTCAAATGTTAGCCAAATACTCGTAGATGTAAACTGGACGAAACGGTTGTTGAGGTGCCGATAATTAAAAAGATATACACTTTGATTGCAGTATATAGTTATTTGAATTGTATAAACATTGAGAGAACTTTTCTATTTTATCAAATTTTATTATACTTTAAAACCAAATAATTATTTTAAAACAAATTTAAAAGAGGACAAATGAAAAATAAAATAATCAATACTATAAAATAGATTCCCGCGCTTTAATTTCTAATTGAATTTTTCGTTGTGGTAATAAATTATTATACAACACTTCGTAATAATTTACGCGCGAACGGAAGTTGAGTTATTAAAAAAATTACCAAACCGTAACAAATGGTGTGCTTGCAAAGTTTTGTAAACCGGATCTAGTTCACCGGGGCTTATGGTAGAAAAAGTTGTTAAAACGAAACGAAGTGTTAAACGTTAATTGTAGAAACGAAAGCAGATTGTTTTTGAAATTTTATTCCTCCAGAAATATTTAGAAAATATCAGATTAAAACCCAGGATTGTTGTTTAATTCGAACTTTAATAGAGACTTAGCTAAAATTTTATTTAATAATTGAATTTAGCTAAAATTTTATTTAATAGTGATTTAGCTATAATTTTATATAATAATTGGATTTAGCTAATACTAGATTAATTTCCCCATTTATTCATTATCAGCGCTATACACTTGGACTGATATTTTGCCATTGCCTCATAAGCTAATTTTGGGTAATTCGATCTGAGTTATAGTAAGCTTTTAAGTTTCTAGCTGTCTAATTATCATTCTTCTCTGGCGCTAAACGAGCTACAATGAAATAAAGGCAAATCGGATGACTTCGTAATTGGAATCAGCTAATACTAGATTGATTTCCCAGTTTATTCATTTTAGCGCTGTACACTTGGGCTCATAATTTACCATCGCCTCGTATACTAATTTTGCGTAATTAGATCCAAGTTTAGTAAGCTTTTATGTTTCTTGCTGTCTAATTATGATTCTTCTCTGTCGCTAAAAGAGCTGCAATGATGTAAAGACACGTTGGATGACATCATAATTGGAATCGGCCAATACCAAATTGATTACCCTATATATTCATTATCTGCGCTAAACACTTGGGCTAACATTTTGCCATTGCCTCATATACTAATTTTGGGTAATTACATCTGAGTTTAGTAAGCTTTTAAATTTCTCCAAACTAGCTGCAGTGATGTAAAGGTAATTCGGATAACTTCTATTAAAATGGTCAACTTCAAATATATTTTGAAACTTTATCATATTACGGGTTCTTTTCATAACTTCGTTTATATAATGTTGTATCACCGCATAGTGTTATGTTCTGGCTTTTACTTTGTAATACTATTTATCCAACGAAGTGTTACATTATTGTAGTTTTTATCAGATTACCTAAATACTTAATTGCGTGCGCGCGGCTATCGGTATCGGTCAATTAGAAAATGTTTAATTCCAGTCAGGAATATGTAATGAAAAGTATTTTAACAGTAGCTGCTTTGGAAAAGTATCTTGTATATACTTAATAAAATATTTCTGCACTCAAAATTTTCGAATATATACGAAATGTTTTAGTAAGTATTACCAGAACGAAATTAAGCAGAAGTAATAATTTGTAGGCAAATTTGTCTATGTGTTTGTTTGTTCATATATCGAAAAATATATATAATATATTCTGCAGAGATTTGAATGAAATAGTCTTTAGTTAACTCGAATTTAAATATTCAATCATTACCTTTTATCGGCGAGGCGCTCAAGGAAAGGTAATTTACGTGAAAGTATCGTCAGCAAATAAATATTGATCGTATTAAATACTAGGTACAATCTACAGGAGTGCATCACTATTTATTTCCATCCAATTGCTAGAAGCCTACAGAAAAAATTGAGTACTTGTTGAGAAAAATTGAGTCCAGTATTAATGGTATTAAGACATTTGCCAGAATACTATTATTCATATATTTTGAAATAGTTCATGCAAGTTAGCTAAAATAACTGGCAGCTCTAATAAAATGTAAGTAGCTGGGGTTCTTTTTTAGATTAAAATTTAAAAAAAATTGCACATCATTTGTAACTTAAAATTCTGGAAACGGTACTAAAAATTTAAAAATGGAATAATTAATTTTAAAAATCTTTCCAAATGAGATCTCACTCAATATGGTGTGCGAAAAAAATGTCCCGTCCATTTTACTATAGACTCGTGTATGGAGAGGTACATTGTTTTTTTCATATTTCACGGCATATCAAATGAGATCCTCATCTGAAGCATTTACTTGCAAATTTTCGTGGACTTAGTTCTAAAGCTATAAAAACAGATGTATGAAAAAGCGGATATGACGAAGTCAAACGTCTACGTTGTTTCACTACGGTACAATAACAATAAAAAATCAAAGAAATAGTTTGATATTTATATTTACAAATAATCAGTAAACATTATTTACTACTATTGTAGACAAATGTCAGTCGACCGATGGGTATTGCACCCACGTCTTCGGCGTACCATGCTAACGTGCTAACCATTACACTACGCCAGATCCAAATGAACTGTCGAAACTGTTATTACTATTATCATCGCTATTATTCTAATTTTATTTATTTACACAATATTTATGTGCATAAAGTTTACTAAAACACTAATAGATTGCGTTGGCAGTACCAATATTATAATATTCACTTAGTAAATTTTTTTAAAAATCTATAATATCCAAATAAATAGTATCGTATATATTGCTTTAGGGTATAAACTATTACCATACCAAATTTTATCAAAATGCGTTCAGTAGATTTTACGTGATTGAAGAACAAATTGACAGACAGACAGACAAAAATTTAAAAAACTGGTTTCGTGGCTTCTCTTATCGTTCTATACGCTAAATCTCAATCGCTCTTTTTAAAATATTTTCCATGTACAGATTTCACTCTCTTACAGTTTGATTATATGTATACATTCAATAATTGTTAAGTCTAGTAAACCTGTAAACTTTCATTTTAAGCCTTGCTTTGATTGTCATCAGCGACGCTCGTCGCTGCAGGTGAATCGATTACTGGCGCGGATTGTGATATCATGTCAACTTCCGGTGATGGTTTCAGATTTCCAAATGATCTATAAACTATTGAAAAAGCTTCTTTGGCATTGGCTATGGGCTTAAATATGTCGAACTCTGCAGAGTGTGATGATGTACCTAACTTCTTGACGCTCGCTTTGAATCCATCGTTGTCGGCCGTGTACTCAATTGCTCGAATTGTTTCGTCCGGTTCGACCAGGGAGTAGGCTCCTGAAAAAGGTTTCATTATAAATCTTATTGTAGTGTCTGTTTTATTGTCAGTCACTTGTTTTTTTTTCTACAATAAATGAAAACACCGATCAACTCAACTCTTCGCTTGTAACACTTTCTAATAAAATGGATTTGCGGGACGAACAATGCCAAAGTTATAATTTAATTCGATTTAAATTCGGTTATCTCTTTATTTATACCTTCATTTTACCGAAGACTGGCCTCTGCCACCTAAACTGCGTGTTGCATAATTGTCTATGTAAGTAATATTTATGATTATTTTCATTACTTTGAGTAAAATATACACATCTTCAATGACGTCACATTAAACTATCTCATATAAAAATAAAGTGTAAGCAAAACATACCTTACAGTGGTGACCATTTACAGTTCGGGAATGTTCGAGAATTTTATCGAAGTTAACATCTGTTAACAATTTGAATTCATCGAATAAACTTTAAGTTATTGGTTGATTCACTTCAAAAAATACACACATATAAAGCCGTATGCGTGCAGTAGAAGACGGCTGTCGTATTATTGCCGTTGCTATGGTGATGTTATATTTGACGTGTTGTAAATACCTTTCTTGATTCAAGAAATTATTTTTAATTGTGTTATTAAAAAGCAAAGGAGGAAACCGATATGGCTTATTAGACGTGCTTTAATAAACACTCATCTAGTTTTATGTCTCCTTATTTTATGATCTAGACATGTCTTCATTGGTCGTCGAAGTTTTGATTTCTTACTCTCTTTTGCATGTATACCTTGTGTATCAGTATTTTCCTATCCGTGCGTTTATCATGGCCAAATCATCTCACCATTTATTTATTTATATCTATTATCACATTTTCTTTGAGGTAAACATTTTCTAAAAATCGGCATTTTTAGGATTAATTAGCCAATCAAATGATTCTAGGCAAAAACGAGACGCTTATAGTTTTGTCATGTCTTTAGATAGATTGTGATGAAATTTTATGGGACGACGTAGTTAAGTAAGGGTCAAAAAAATATTTTCAAATTTTTTTTAAATTTCCCCATATTGAGCTCGTGAATCTTTTTTTTACGGACTGGCTAAAGTGGTATATTATCGAAGAAGTCTGTTAAAATGCAATCGAATATCTCTGTATCCTACGTGATACGGTTCTGTTTTATGAGATATATGTCTCCAAAACGTTTTGCAGTGAAAAATAATGTCAATGTTGTAAATAGTTTAATGATCTGCTGTAAAAGTTTCCTACACACTGAGGTGCATTGTGTAGGAAACTTTCGCTCAAGTTCTGCTCGTATTTCACGTTCATGTTTGTAAGTTCATCTAAACGTTTCCTCATATGTCTCACAGTGATCTCATTCAACCATCTCATTTTAATCGAGTTAACTTCACTTTCATACTCTCATTATACAACACTAACTTCTGTACAAGATTCTGTTATCAACATCCAGAAACATTTGTATCTAACGGAGTTTTAACAGGAATATTTTTATGTCCAATTTTCAATGAACCGTCAACCGCATTATACTAAATAAGCATAATATGTTCATATAAAATAAACTAAAAATATAGCCCCAGTAGCGCGACATAATAGATCGTGCGATCTCTATTATGAAAGAGAAAAAAACCTGTCAAGTGCTAGTGGAACTCGCACTACGAGGGTTCCGTACACATTTGGGCATTAAAAACATTTCATGGTATATAATATTTCTATTCAAATATTTACAAAAGTTTAAATTTTTAGAACAAAAAGTATATTGCCTACTATATCTTCCACAGGTGCATATTTAAACAAATATTTTTTTATGTGATATGACTGCAAATTAACGATTTTCAGATTGTTCGATTCGATATAGGGAAATCGTTAATTTTTACAAATTAACGATTTTTTTTCCAAATTAACGATTCTTTAATTGTGCTGTGAGACCTTGCTTCTTGCCAAATTTCATGATTCTAGGTCAACGGGAAGTACGCTATAGGTTTTGATTTATTTGCGGGTGTCAAAATATGCGGCATTCAGACTGTATTTTTAAGGTTCTTCTCGATTGCGTTGACTTACACACTTCATTTTTTTAAAAGCTCTAAGGGACCGCAGACCAATGTGTTTGAATTTTAATTTCAACTTGATACCTCCACACGTTTCCGAGAAAAAGGATCTTCACAGACTGACAGACGGACAACGGGATATGGGTTCCTTTTTTTCCTTTTGAGATGCGGAGAACCCTAAATAAGTCAAAGAATCGAGGTGTATAAAAGAGATAGTCGTATTGAAGTTGTGATAGATAATTACATAATCTTTAGAGGGGCACTCTTATAGCGCTAATAACGTGTCTATATTTATCAGCTCCATCTGGTGATAAATTAATAAACTTTTGGTTACATTGCTATAATTTTTACGTGTGATGTCCCTATTGCAAGATGCTATCAGCGCCATGTGATGATAAATTAATAAACGTTTAATTACATTGCTGTCATTTGCAATTAATCAAAATTTTTTATAACGCTTAGTAGAATTGTATAGATGCATATTAATAATTCTTAAAAACACTATAGTGTTTGGTTTTTGTTTCTGTACTTCAAGAACTCAGCCTCAAGCAACGTCTATCGACACTCGTTCAGATACGGATTCTTAAAATTTTTGAGAATGAGATTTGTGACGTGTCACGCGTGGAGATAGTAGCTCCATAGAGCGCATTGTTGTGCAGGGAAAGGTAGAAGGCACTAGACCACGTGGGAGGTTGTCGATACGGTAGACAGACCAGGTCAAGTCTGCTGTAGGTGGTCTCCTGTATGAGTGCAACAGGGCGACGACAAATAGGGATAGATGGAGAGGTATCGTGGGGCGAGTAACAATGGCCATAACAACGAGTAACAATGGCCATAACATATTCTGACCACGACCGCTTTGTCAAGATCGAAACGACGGACAAGTTTAGTTTTTGGAAAATCGAATCTTATACTCGTAAGATAATTAATTTACATCCCTGTTTTGACGTTTATTACGTTTTCTGTCGATAAAATACTAATATTGACAGACATGTAACCGGAAGTTCTAATTTTGTCGTTTTCAAGCAAATTCTAAAATATTGATATTGACAAACATGTAACCGGAAGTTTTATTTTTTGTCGTTTTCAAGCAAATTCTAAAATACTGATATTGACAAACGTGTAAGTAGAAGTTCTATTTTTTGTTATTTTCAACCAAATTCTATGTTTCTCACACGGTCCCTATGAACATAACTTCATTGGTGCATACGAGTATAGCGCTGATCGTAGAAATTGTTGCGTTCATAAAACGGATGTTTGAAAAACAAATTTTGATGTCTAAGAAAAAGAGCAATGTTCATTTTGTTTTATTTATTTGTTTTACTTTATTGTGCGTTATGAGCACAATGGATATTTTCCAAGAGTTGAAGGTTTAGAAATCGGTTGTTGTAGAATGTGATTGATAACGCTTGCAATAAACTCGCGGTCGAAGCGGGATGTTTGTTATCGAGTATTCTTATTGTAAAACTGGCTGCGACCAGGTGTTTCAGCAATAGATGTTATTTTCGTATATTTAATTTAATTTTAACCAAAATTCAATTAAAAGATATTTCGTATATTTTTTAGGGTTCCGGGCCAAACTATGCATAGTTTCGCCATTTCCGCTTTCGTGCGTATGTCATAGCCATTTAGCTAGTAGACTCTTAGTGCTGTAACGCGGAAATTGGCATAATTATGTATATTTATATAGTCACAAAGTTGTAGACAAAAATTTAAAAAGTTTAAAAAACATTTATAGCACCCCGCTGCATGTAAAGTGAGGTTGTTTTTTTTATTCGCGTATCCAATTTTGTGGGGTGTCGGGGGAAAGGTATTTCAAAAATATTGGGGGAATGCCGTGAATACTTCTCCGATAAAGCGGTCCGTTTGCTAAATGTTAAGCGGTAATTTTTTCTCCATTATTTTTAAATATACGTGCAATAAACTGCAAAAAAACTTTATATTTTAAAGTGTATATTTATTTATTAATTCGTTAATTACAGAAGCCTGGGTCATGCGGAGTAAGGTCTCCACCCGAATGGGAGTATTTAAACAAATGGCGTCTCTTTAGTAAAAATGGCGAAATAGTTCATTTTATGCGTATTATTTTGATGACAAAATAAAGCTTCATATGGCCATATTTTCTATTAGACTATGAAATTATTAATTACACAGAAGGTTACCCTTAAATTAGAAGCGATACATTTCGCGGCATCCCTTTAAATATTTTAATAGGCACCCCTTAAATGTTCGGACGGAACCAGCAAGTGTAATTTCTACTGTATTTAACACATTTGTTCCGTAGCCAAATAGAAAAAACGGAGCCCTTATAATTTGATCCTGTTCGTCTGTCTGCCTGTCCGTTATTCGGTCAGTATGGCACAATTATTTTACTTTGAAATTAGGATGGCAAGTGTCTTCGATGAACCTTCGATAGTGGAATTATGAAAAAAAATAATATTAGGTGTGGTCGAGTGCCTACATGTAACTGAGAGATGAAAAAAATCTAGTGCACATAGGGGTGTATCATTAATAGGGTATCGTTAAATAGGTCTTAAAAAATCGTATAGAGATAATTTTTATTTTATTTAAGTCAATAGTCTTAAAAAGTATCCCCACCCCTTCTAACTTTTCAACTAATGTGTGTAAAATTATGGAAAAAATATGGTACTAGAACTTAAGAAAAAACTTTCAACGAAAATTGATTTGAATAAGATACGTTGTGTAGTTTATGAAATATGGGTTATTTTCGGTACCGACCGCAGCAATAACTTTGTTTTTCACAGTGTCTTTGAGAAACACGAACTTATAAGTTTAATATTCTTTGGTGCAACGGAACACTTCGTGCGCGAGTTCGACTCGCACTTGACCGATTTTTTAATTTACAATGTATTAAAAAATAAAACCCGCCAATTGAGTATCGGAGTAAGGTGTTTTTTGTGTAATGTCATATTTTGCAAAATTTCATGCACATCGGTCCAAAGCTGTAGTAACTGTGTAGCCGTTATATGGTTCAATGGTTACATTTAACGTATACGTTCAAAATAAATATTACACCTGTACTTTCAATATGCATTAACTTACATTAGACGAATTTATAGCTACTTGAGCAATCAGCACTGTCAGTTAACCAAAATGCTACGTAAGAGAATTTAGTTTTGTGGAAAATTGCCAAATGATGACTAAGAGAAATTGCGAGGAATTAATTTTTACAATACATTTATATTAACGAATAATTTAAGTAAATTAATGTAGATGGGGATAGTATGGGACATAAGGAAAGAGCAAGGGATGGAGAAAAGAAAGAAGCAACTTTCTCAGAAGTATTTTGAAAATATAAATCGTCGAGGCCTTTCGAATACCAATATAAAATTCGCTCCAAAATTTGACAGCGTGTACAGTGAATGAACACTCATAGTACTCGGTACGATGTTTAGGAAGTGAGGAGAAGAGTGTGGAGCGATTCAGAACCTAATCACGCCATGTACACTTACAACTTTAAATCTAGAATTAACTTAAGACAGATTAGAAGGATTTATCAAAATATTGATTAATTTTTCTATGCATTTCGCAACATGCAGTTTTCTTGCAACCTTGGTGCAGTTTAAATCGCATTAGAAAATAATATTAATAAAAATACTGGTGTATGCTTATGACCACACGATGGAAACTGAAATAAAAAATACGATAACATACGCGTATTATATTAAATTAGTCTCAAATAAAATATTAAATACTAACTGTGTGCACTGAAATATTACAATATTGTTACAATAAATATACAATAACATACGCATATTATCTTTATCTTAGCACTCCGTGCTAGACAGTGAACTCGCTTGACGGTGCCGAAGGGATCAGAGTTTACCCGAACAGTGAACTCTCTTGACTTATGCCGAAGGGAGCCGAGTTTACTCGATTCAGCGTCACCGACCCGAGTGTGACGTCTCATTTCCGTTCACTGTTCAGAGAAAGTACGCAGGGTGCGCCTAAAGAAGTTTTCACTTCAAAAACGTCAGATCAAATAGCAAGTATTAAATTAATGTAAATCGGTTACGAATAGTAAGATGGAATTAAACCTTGAACGTGCTCTCCATCTCTCTTCTCCCAGTGTTTCTTGATGTCGCGAGTTGAAGGATCGTTGACGGCATACTCGTAGGCGTATTCCGGACGAGCCTGTATATCATAATTTAAGTTGTCAATATTTTTTGACATACAGCTGATATACAAATGAATATTGATAAATGGTTAAATTTCAAGAAATACTTTGTTCTCAAGTAACTTTAATTCATGCTTGAAATGGTTAGAAAATCGACTCTTTATCACAATTCCATTGTTTATGCTAGTAGCTTATGTTTTCTTATTGGTTGATATGCCAGTAACTTATGTTTTCTTACTGAGTGATATGCTAGTAACTTAGGTTTTCTTATTGGGTGATATGCTAGTAGATTATGTTTTCTTACTGGGTGATATGCTAGTAACTTATGTTTTCTTACTGGGTGATATGCTAGTGTAACTCATGTTTTCTTTCTGGGTGATATGCTAATAACTTATGATTTCTTTCTGGGTGATATGCTAGTAGCTTTGTTTTCTTTCTGGGTAATATGCTAGTAACTTATGTGTTCTTATTGGATGATATACTTGTAACTTATGTTTTTTTACTGGGTGATATGCTAGTAACTCATGTTTTCTTTCTGACTGATATGCTAATAACTTACGTTTTCTTTCTGGCTGATATGCTAGTAGCTTTATTTTCTTTCTGGGTAATATGCTAGTAATTTATGTTTTCTTACTGGGTGATATGCTAATAACTAATGTTTTCTTTCGGGGTGATATGCTAGTAACTCATGTTTTTTTTCTGGGTGGTATGCTTATAACTTATGTTATCTTTCTGTTCTGATATGCTAGTAGCTTTGTTTTCTTTTTGGGTAATATGCTAGTAACTTATGTTTTATTATTGGGTGATACGCTAGTTAGTAGCTTATGTTTTCTTACTGGGTGATGTGCTAATAGCTTACGTATTCTTACTGCTTGCATTCTTACTAGATATAGCAAGAATAGACTTAAGGTTTATCTATTTTATTATTGAGAATATGTATGAATTTATTTTGAGCACTTCCAATTACATAAATAAATCAACTCTGACATAAAGTCAAGACATGTTTTTTAAAAAAGACCAAAGCAATTTTAGATCTTTCCTTCCAATGTATTATCACGTTTCAGTAAGATTCTTGGTTTTTTGTAAATAAATTTGATTCTATTAGTTTTTTTAATTTTTTTTGGTCTGTGACATGATATAGTGATTAAGAGCGAGCAGTTTTAGGCAAATTTGAGATATGAGTGATTATTATAATTAAGAGGCTGATTCCGGGGGAATTCCGAAATTTCAGTGGTCGGTAAACCTATCTTCAATTTATAAGCTTACAAAATATCAGAAGACACCCATTTGAATTCTTTCCGCTACAAACTTAACTTCTAGCGGAAGAATCGCCCAGATGAATTAATGAGCAACGTCAATCAAGAATATATCGATACATTGATCGGAAATAGTAATATCATCTTATAGTAAGAGTAACATTTTCTTTCACTTACATCCTCTTCAGTCGTGACGAGCTGCACTGCTGCACTTTTCTTGGCTACCTGTGATCTGTCGCCCTTGTTAAGAGGGATTATAACAAGTAGACAAATCTGAAAATGTTACGTTGCTTTAATAATTAAGAAGTAAAAGGTGTCTGCAACAGAAAGAACCACTGATTGAAATGCTCGGTTTATAGTTTAAATTATGAGAAAAATATTTTTTCATTGTTTCTATTAGCAGTTCCAGCGTTTATATTTCCAATAAATATTTTGCCTTGTTCATGGCTCGATGCCATTGCGTTGAAAAAGTTATTTTTAAAATTAAAATATTATATATATAAAAAAAAAACAAAAATAAAAGAATTTATCTATTAATTAAGCAAATCTTAGAATTTATTGTTTAAGTACAGGATATTTGCAATATTGACTATAAAATAGATAGAGTAACGTAATATATAAGATAAACATGGTAGCATATTAGGTCTAAAATCTTCTTCGAAAGTCTTCCAAATTGTTATTTTTAGGTCACTCAAAATAAAAAATAACATAATATATAAAATAAACATTGTAGCATAATAGATCTAAAATCTTTTTGAACGTTTCCCAAATCGTTAATTTTAGTTTTTCAAAATAAAAAATAACGTAATATATAAGATAAACATCATCATCATCATCATATCATCATCATCATCATCATCATATATATTAATACGCTAAGGTTAAGATGTTACACTCCCTTTTTAGAAAAAACCTCACAACTAATGCACATAAATTATATATCATTTTATAGATAATTGCTTGCTCTACCGGCATCCACAACTAAAAAATGTATTATTGCTATTGTTTTTGCAAATTAATTAATTATTAAAATTATATACAGAAAACAGCAATGCTGCCATCTAACGGCTCAACGTCAATATGATTGACGGTCGGTAAATTTTTTGTTTAATTTCAAATTCACTCACGTATAAATAAAGTGGCGCTTTAGCTTAATGCTTTTGATACTTGTGCCTCTATATGTCAATTTTAGTAAAATATTTGTTTGATCTGTCATCTGAGCTTCATAATGGAATAAAAACGTAATAAGCAGTGTGCAAAATTAGAAATGAATTGAATACCTGCAATCAATTTTGATTTATTAAATTGAGTTGAATAATTTATAATGCGAAGACTTCGCACGGGTCACGCTAGTTACAGCTTAATAGGTCTAAAATCTTCTTTGAAAGTCTCCCAAGTCGTTTTTATTAGGTCACTCAAAAAAAAAGAGAACCCTTACAGAAGGAGTTCCCAACCAGGGGGGCATAGAGAGATGTCAAGGGGGGCGGAAAGCGTTTGCATTTTAGAAAGAAAAAACAAAAAAATATACAAACAACATTAACAAATAACATTACACTGTAATGTTTAATTTACATGTATAAAATTAATGAAATTAAATATCATATTCACTATTATTACCACAAACTTGCGAAAAATTTGACGTTTTGGCGTACATTTTTTGTTGAGAAATCAGTTTGAGTGTGTAAAATTATTGTGTCTCACTGTTAAAAGGTAAGTTTGTGTATTTACAAACTTCAGTTACCATTTTTATTAATTTACTAAATCAAAGGGTGGGGGGGCATGAAAATATAATTTATAGTCCGGGAGCCTCAACAAAAAAAAGGTTGGGAGACCCTGCCTTACGGGATTACTTGGTTGGCCGCCCGCCTGTGGAAGTCTTTTTACTTATAAATAACTTGGGACATCTAATTGTTATCAATATCCTGTAATGAAGCTGATCTTACATCGCTGTAAAACTTCTGGTTTTTTGGAAAAAAAATACGATCCTATAAAACGTACTTTTTTTATTTATATAATACTCTTATTTACGGGTCGTCAAAATCTATAAGGTACTTCCGGTCGATCCACAACTTTTAAAGGCAGTATAACGGGAAGTCTTACGGCATGTGTAAAGGAGAAAACACAAAAAATCAATGATTAATTCGATTTTTAGAAGTACTTTATTTTTACGCCTATGAAAGATATAGTACGCAATATATTCACCGTTGTGAAAAATTAATATTTATAAATAGTTTAATTAGAAATATTGTGTATCCTCAAATATTTATAAATGCCTAAATGTGTACGGAACCCTCGTAGTGCGAGTTCTGTTTGTAATTGACAGGTATTTTTAAATGATAAAAGCATTTGTTCTCAAAATTAATGAAAATATTAATTTGCCCTTAATGATTACACATGGCCAGGTAAATAAAATCAGCGCTCCTCTGTTGGCATATACAGGTACCATTTGAAGTAAAATTGTATGTCATTTTGGACATAATTTTCGACTTTGAACCAAGGAACTAGATATTATTTGTAAATTTGAAAACTCTATTCAATTTCTTTTCCGAGTTAGAAACCTCCTTCTAATATAGACAGACGGACAACGTTTCCACAGCTACAGTAATAATTCCATTTTGGGCGTAGAACTCTTATACGAGTAATGACATCAACTTACTTCCAACGTGTTTTTTTAAATTTTAAATAAATTCAGGGCTGCAAGTGCCCCCTCACTTACAGCGGTTACATCTAACCGTGCTCAGAACAAAAGCCAAGCCCGAATGTACCTGATTTTATTTAATTTTTTTTAAACTTGTTTATTATAAGTATCAAGTTTAGTTTTCAGTAAGCGTCCCTCGTAAATTGTGCTTTCAACTTCATTACAATTGGTTCAATTTAAGTACACGAATGAAGGAAATAGGCATTCCATATCTAGCACCCCATCGGTTAGTTATGTTGTTGTGTTATCATATAATTAAGGGTGAGTTTTTCTTGTTACATAGCTAACGTTGTAAAAAAAAATGTTTATTCAGATTCATAATATGTTACGCAATTTCCGACACGTAATATGAATTCATTCGTTGCACGTCTTATTAATGCGAAACAGAAGCCAAGTATAGCTTAAAAAATCTGTTAGCACGAGCGGAACTCGTACTATGAGGGTTCCGTACACATTTCGGCATTTATAAACATTTAATAGAACTATTATTTCTATTAAATTATTTACAAAATTTCGATTTTTTTGAATGAAAATATATTGTCTACTATATCTTTCGCATGTACTTAAAAAAATTATATGACATAACTGCAAATTAACGACCTTGCTTTTTGCTAAGTTTCATGATTGTAGGTCAACGGAAAATACCTATAGGTTTTGGTTTACTTGCTATGCGGCATAAATGACCGTATTTTTAGGGTTCTTCTTTATTGCATTGACTTAAAAGCTTGATTTTTGACAGTGCCAAGGGAACGTAGGCCTAAGTATTTGAAATTAATTTCAACTTGATACCTTCACTTCGTTGTCCATCTGTCGTCTTGGCAGACTGACAGATGGACAACGAAGTGATCCAATAAGGATATTCCTTTTTTTCCTTTTGAGGTACAGGGCCCTAAAAAGAAAGGTTTTAAAAAGGCTCCTCCAGTGTGCGAGTCCAAGTTCGTATGACGGTAATGTTGATTTATGCTTCCAACTGTTTTCTCCGGGGTTTGTTTCCATTCTTGACAAGCCAAAAAATAACGTTTTTCTTTGTTGATAATGCTACGTTTTTGAAAAATAACTTAAGAAAATAACGTAATTTATAGTTACCATGTACAAGTGATGAGACGCCATGATTGTGTTTTTTAAATAGTTTATTTTTTGTGTGTTGTCTCCTTCAGTATACTCCGCACTGAAAACTGGGGTCGCTTGGAATCTTTTTATAAGTAAAAGTGCTACCACGCTTCGGTTCTCGTTGATATTAACTGGTTGAGCGATTCGTTAATTGTTTCAGCTTGTTTCTATTACGTATCCGCGCCGATATAGATTTATGTGGACCTGACTGGTCCGTCAGGTTTTGACGATTCATCTGTCAGTTAGTAAGTACAGTTTAGTTTATGTTTCGAAATACGTAAACTGTTCTTGTTATATATTTACTAATAAGTTGATGTCGAGTCTCCTTGTGGACTTATACTATCATTTGGCGTTAGCATAAAATCATTTCGCTCTCTTTTGTTTTCTGTCTGGTGTTGTGTACACATATACACATGAAGATTTACACTACGTGTCAAAATTAAAGGAATATTTAAAATTTAAAAATAACGGATTATTTTGAAATAACTGTAATTTTACGGAAAATCATTAGATTTAGATTAAAAAAAAAGTATTTTAAAGTTGGAATCATACGCTTTTTAAATGATTTCTACCTTAATTAAAATTAAATATTTTCGTGTCAAAATTAAAGAATTATTGAACATTTAAAAATAACGTTGGATTATTTTTCAATAACTGTAACTTTGCGGGAAATCATCAGATTTAGATTAAAAAAAAGTATATTAAAGTTGGAATCATACGCTTTTTAAATTATTTCTACCTTGATTAAAATTAAATATTTTCATGTCAAAATTAAAGAATTATTGAACATTTAAAAATAACGTTGGATTATTTTGAAATAACTGTAACTTCGCGGGAAATCATCAGATTTAGATTAAAAAAAAAAATTTTTTAAAGTTGGAATCATGTAGTTTTTAAATAATGTCTATCTTAATTATAACTAAATATTTTCTATCTGTTACTACGATAGAGTTATAGTTAAAAGAATGTTCTTTCCAAATTTAGAACGTCGCACAGAGTTTTATCATTTTTGTTTATAATTTAATTTGTTTTAGTATATCTTTTGAATGATAATATTTTTAATGGAATTACTTGCTGCCAAGTATAAAATCTGTCAAGCGCGTGTAGAACTCGCACTACGTGTGTTCCGTACACATTTAGGTATTTTTTAAACATTTAAGTGCACATAGTATTTTTATTGAACTATTTACAAAATTTTCATTTCTCCGAAACTGAATATATTGCTTACTATATATTCGCATATAAAAAATAATTAATTTCAGCTGGAATTAAAAATAATCGACTTTTGGATTATTCTCTTTACTTGTGTTATAAGGCCCATTATGTCGACTTTCAAGATTGTAGGTATACCGGAATTAGTTCTTAGTGTATATATATATATATATGTATATATATATATATATATATATATATATATATATATATATATATATATATATATATATATATATATGTATAGTTAAATGTTTTGATGTCGGCTAGTAAGACTATGGTATAAATAAAGTAATGTTGTCTAATATATCTTTCACAGTCGCATATTTAAAAAAAAAAGTACAATTTGGCATAGACGCAGAAATCATTAATTTTTTCCTTACTTTTGCTATAAGACCTCCCATTATTCCGACTTTCAAGATGGTATATAGACCGGAAGTAGTTTATATGGTTTGGTGTCGACTAGTAAGACTACGGTATAAATAAAGTAATGTTGTCTGTTGTATCTTTCACAGTCGCATATTTAAAAAAAATGTACAATTCGGCATAGACGCAGAAATAATAAATTTTTTCCTTACTTTTGCTATAAGACCTCCGATTATTCCGACTTTCAAGATGGTATATAGACCGGAAGTAGTTTATATGGTTTGGTGTCGACTAGTAAGACTACGGTATAAATAAAGTAATGTTGTCTGTTGTATCTTTCACAGTGGCATATTTAAAAAAAAAAGTACAATTTGGCATAGACGCAGAAATCATGATTTTTTCCTTACTTTTGCTATAAGACCTCCCATTATTCTGACTTTCAAGATTGTAAGTCGATCCGTAGCACCTTACAGATGACGATTAGCGAGGTAAGACTGTGATGAATGTAAAGAAAATAAACGCTTTACCAGGCCATGTCTCTTGGTGCGTGGACCGAGAACTAGAAACTTTCGCAGCAATGTAAGGCTATAGACATCAGTACACGATATTAATTTTAACTTGATGTCTCAAGTCGTTTATGAGAAAAAGGGCTTCGACAAAACGAACGGACGATCAAATGATCCTATAAAGGTTCCGTTTTTTTTCATTTTGAGGGACAGAACCCTATAAAAAGTCCTTTTTAATTGTGGCCACTTATAACTCGTGAAGAAATAATCATACAATAGTTTTGAAAAGTGGAAATTATCTTTACATAATATGTTTAAAATATTTTTACGGAGTTAATTTCTTTTTCCTAAAATCCATTAATAGCGTCCTCAAATGCAAGCGATTCCCTTTAATTTTTTTCTTTAAAAACTGTTCTAAGAACGTATTTAATAGAATTATTAGCGGTCAAGTAAAAAAGAATAATTTTTATATAACTATTAATTTCTTATAAAACTCGTGAACTGGTCAACATATAAAAGTTATCATATGACCATGTTTTTGAAAAATTGAAATTATCCTCTTTAAGATGCTTAAATTAAATATTTTTTTTTTAAATTCATTTTGTCAATAGCAATATCAGTTTTTAATTATGTGCTATAAAATTTATTTCTCAGTAATTACTTTTTTATTCGTCATATTTCTCTTACATGGTAAGAAGTAACTTAGTAGTCACATTATGTGTTATAAAATTTATTTAATTATGTGTTATAAAATTTATTTCTCAGTAATTACTTTTTTATTCGTCATATTTCTCTTACATGGTAAGAAGTAACTTAGTAGTCACATTATGTGTTATAAAATTTATTTAATTATGTGTTATAAAATGTATTTCTCAGTAATTACTTTTTTATTCGTCATATTTCTCTTACATGGTAAGAAGTAACTTAGTAGTCACATTATGTGTTATAAAATTTATTTAATTATGTGTTATAAAATTTATTTCTCAGTAATTACTTTTTTATTCGTCATATTTCTCTTACATGGTAAGAAGTAACTTAGTAGTCACATTATGTGTTATAAAATTTATTTAATTATGTGTTATAAAATGTATTTCTCAGTAATTACTTTTTTATTCGTCATATTTCTCTTACATGGTAAGAAGTAACTTAGTAGTCACATTATGTGTTATAAAATTTATTTAATTATGTGTTATAAAATTTATTTAATTATGTGTTATAAAATTTATTTCTCAGTAATTACTTTTTTATTCGTCATATTTCTCTTACATGGTAAGAAGTAACTTAGTAGTCACATTTCTCAATATTGATGTCTTTTTTTTAAAAATGATTTAATTGATAAAGTCCTCACTTTTTTTTAAATTTCAAAGTACCCCAAATCCTTGTGCGGAGCGGCGCCGGAGGCTCAGATTTTTCGTATATCCTACGCAGCCAAATTTGCAGTAATGAATAAAAAACATTTGCTAAAAACACAAAAAATATTTTTATTTGCCATACCATCAGCTTAAAATTGATCACATTTCTTTTTTTTTTAATTATAAACTTAACGTGATCAACATTGCTATAATTATGGCAACATTGTATACATTGAATTGTGAGGAATTGCAGAATTGGACACAACCGTAATTATTTTCGTGAAAATGTCAATCGTGTGAGTATATTGAAATTAAATCAAATGTTTGTTTTGAGTCGTTTACTTCATTTGGGGTTTACATTTATTCAACACAGGACAGTGATATGGGGAACGGATACTCTGCCCAAAAAAATACCGGCGTTAGTGGCATAAAAAATACCGGCGTTAGTGGCATAAAAAATACCGGCGTTAGTGGATAATTTTTTGGCAACTGTCCTTACATGCTCGAAGACATTATAAGTTCTGTTACTTATTATAATGTTATTAAAACAAAGTTTTTCGTCTCTAAAACTTCGATATCGTCCTGGTTCAAAAACTCATTATTAAAGTGTATTTCGGAATACAACTAGCTGTATTTCTCTTGCTCTAAATTAATTTATACCCATAGGTCTAGGTTTAGATCTTCAAAATATAGTTGGTATTTACAAGTTTTTCTCATAACAAATTAACTGTACTTTGGTACTCTTGTTCGTCTTTTAACTTTAATGTTGAAAATTCGACTCAAACATTAAATAAAAATAAATATTTTATTTACTTTTACTTATTACTTACTTATCATCATCTTACTTATCATGGTGATTTTTTTTATTAAATGTTTCACTAAATAGGATTACCTTGTAAATGAAAGTACCGTTCTAAGTAAATGAAAGAAAGAAATCAATTGTAGTTTATTTGGGATTTTGCTGTGACTAATCATGGCGTTATGCTGAAGCCATAATCGAAGTTAGTGTTAAAAAAACCTGTCAAACACGAGTGGAACTTGCACTTGTAGGGTTTCGTACACATTTAGAGTCTAAAAATTTAATGGTATATAATACTCCTATTAAACTATTTACAAAATTTAATTCTTTTGGAACGAAAATATATTGCCCAGTATATCTTTTAGAGGCGCGTATTGAGAAAATATTTTTTTATGTGACATAACTACAAATTAATGTTTTTCGTTTTTTTTCCTTTACTTGTTTTGTGTGCCCTTGCTTCTTGTCAAATTTCACGATTCTAAGTCAACGGGAACTACTCTATTGGTTTTCTCATTTTCTCATCTTTGCTCATTCTACAAATTAGTCAATCTAAAGGTTGTAAGTTAAAATATAAACATACTTTATTATACCCCATTTGTTGACAGTCTTTCAAACATATTATTGTATAATTAAAGTGTTAATAAACTACAAAATTACCCTAGCAGCAAATAAATTAGAAATTATCTTGCTATATTTCGCACAGAACAAAATGCTTCATATGAAATAGAACTCGTCTTGAAATTATCGGAAAAAAATAAACATGTTGCAAATTTTGCTAAATATACTAGAACACGCAATTATATCTGTCATTTTTACAAATTTTGTGAAATTTTAACTAAATTATTCAAATAATTTTTAAGAATTTTTTTTAATTTAGTTTATCGGTGATTTTTTTAAAATCTGAAATGATATGAAACGTGAAAAAATATAATTTAAACAAGGTCAGCCTTCAAATAGCGTTGTGACCGTAAACATGTACTTAACGCATATTTTAGGTTCTATGGAAAACCGAATAGCGAAAGTATTAAAAATTTCATCATGTCCGGCAGTCCGTCCGTACGTCACAGCATCAAAACTTTCAGTTCAAGTCCAATAATTGTAATACAATTATACAAAAAAATGTGCCGCACCTACGCACTAACTTTTAACTACGCATGTGAAAAATGTGAACAATGTAATGTTTGCTAATGGCGATATTAGTAAACATATAGAGATATTACAAAATTGTTTCTGTTTGCTTGCATCAATAAAATAAAGAGGTACATAGTCATAATTTTATTTGATACCTACTGGTACATAAAGCACACTCAATCACGTTAATACGTACATAATAAATGCAAAAGAATATTCAAAGGTGAAACAAATAAAAAAATAACAAATAAAAAACAATATCATAAATAATTGATTTTACCACCGACGTATGAGTCGAAAGCAAGCCAGAAGAATTAAGAAAGTATTAGATATAACTTATAATTCCATTAATATTAAACATAAACATCAATACAAGTGTCATTTATCATTTAGTATATGCACAAAAGTGTCGTGAAATGTAAACTAAATGATAACTGACACTTAGGTATATTGATGTTTATAATATTAATATTAATGGAATTATAAGTTATATCTAATACTTTCTTATTTCTTTTAGCTTGCTTTCGACTCATACATCCGGTGGAATAATTATTTATTTATGATATTGTATTTTATTTGTTATTTTCTTGTTTGTCTAATCAAAGTGTCGTCAAATGTAAACTATATTGCCAGTCGAATAGAACAAATAATGCTAATTATCAAAAATAATAATAAAACAAAATGCCTGAAATGAATAATGTCAATATTACCAATTCTGTAAATAATAATAATACCAGCAATAATATTTTAAATATTAAATGTCTATATATAAAAGTACGTTATTATAATACAATAATAATACAAAATATCAAATTAAAAAAAATAGTAAAAATACCATGATCATAATGGAATTAAATATGATGATAATTATGAAATATTTATTTATCAGCTAATCGTTTCACTATATAATGAGCTTTTTCTGAGCTTATTATACAGTGAACTGTATAATGTTCACTGTATAATGAGCTTTTTCTATAAGCATGTTCTTCACTCTGCTGTGGTAATGAACGCCTTCCAGAACTTTAATTGTCGCAGGCGATTTGTTATAAAATGTACGCGCCCAGGTACAGGCAGTCAAATTACTTCTCTTACACCTGTGCGGCTAGATAATATATTTATATAGTGAAAATAATTGTTAATACGTGAACAGTTTAATAAAAATTTGTAACCCTAATTGTTTAAGTTTGTACAATTTATTGACATGTTAGAACTTGTCGTGAGTTCTACTTATTGTTAACAGGCATATTTTTAGCAAAGTCCTTCAAACATCATGGAAAAGAAAAGACCGGCCAAGTGTGAGTCTGGCTCGCGCACGAAGGGTTCCGTAGCACCAAGCAAGCTTGTAAGTTTTTATTTCTCAAAGACACCGGTGAAAAACAAAGCTATTGCTGCAGTCTGTACGGAAAATATCTCATATCTCAAAAACTACACAACGTATCTTAGTCAAGCCAATTTTCGTTGGAAGTGTTTCTTAAGTTTTACTAGCTTAATTTTTTCAGAATTTTACACAAATTACTTAAAAAGTTAGAGATATAGGGGACACTTTTTTAAATTTTAGAAGCGCATAGCTTCCCAACAGTTAATTTAAATAAAAAGGTTATTTTGGGACCTCTATATCATTTTTTTAAAACCTATTTTACTATACTCTACACATCTATGTACACTGGATTTTTTTCATCCTTCAGTTATATGTATGGAGTGTCATCCCTAATATTATATTTTTCCATAATTCCATTATTTTATTGTATAGCGATTCATAGAACACATCTACCATTCAAATTTTGTCTATATAGCGCCAATAGTTTCCGAATAAAATGACTTTGACACACGGACAGATGGGAAAGACGGACAAGACGAAATTATAAGGTTTCAGTTTTTGCCATTTGGTTACGGAATCCTAAAAACGATCTTTATCGTTTATTTCGATAAATACCATCCTACATCCAAATTCTCTCAAAATAATAAAAAAGAAACGAAATAAACTGTGAACAATTTTATTATTTTCCACATAAAATTGTCATCAATTCTTATAAAATAATAAACACGTGCGAACACCGTAGTGATGACCAATACAATACTGTATTTATACTAAACTTTATCAATACTGTCACTCCCTAAATCTCAGCGAGGGCTTCCCCTAGTTGTCTGCTCAGCTTCTTCTCCTCTTTCTTCTGTACAGGAATCCAACCGGTTGAATATTTCCCTTTCGTCTTCCTTCTGAAGGTAGGCTTCAGATAATTGGTGCCACCTTCGAGGGTAGCAGGATCTACATAAATATAGTAAGTGTTTTTCTTCTCTGGTGTTAAGATGTCTCCTTTGATTTTTCGCTCGATCCTGATGGTGAAAGGGGGTACGGACGGCGGTATTTGTGATAATTTTGCAACTGGAAGAGGGGACATAAGTGCGACTACAACTGGCTTCGATACAAAAATGGGGCCTACCACTGGTATGGCAGAATGGATGATAGGTGAGAGTTGAGGTTTGGAGATGAGTTCTTTTTCTGGCAGTGCCTTGGTGCTTGGATGAACGGCAGTCCCGTAGCGCTGAACGACGGCGTTGAAGCCGTTGTTAGCGTCGGCGGCATAGTTCACGACTCTGACGGTGCCGTCTGCTTCAGCGAGCGAGTACGAACCTGTGCTTGAAGATAATTTTGTTAATTAGTCAACTAGCTGTTTCCTGCAGCTTCGCTCGCGTGGAATTAGCATTACCTAAAATAAGAAATATTTTATGTATATCTCTATGAAACATGTAATTTGAAGGCAAATTTCGTTATGTATGTATGTGTATGTATACCACGGTGTCCAGAAATAAGTGTCGGACAAAGAAAAAAGGTTATTCCTTGACTGAAAAATAGTTGATTGAAGAAGCTACTGAATACTTTATAAATTTAATAAATAACTGGTTCGATGTCTTAAATTGCAGACATACAGGTTCTTCCGTTTATAAGTTGCCGTTGAAAGATAATAATGAAGGCAAATTATTTTGTTCGTTCTAAAAGGGACGCTCTCTTTTAACATTTCTGAAATGCGTTAATTGCACTTTACTCATTAATGGACCGAGGAAATTAAGATTCGTCGGTTTGTTTGATAGAATACTTCAGAAAATATTTAACTTACTGTCAGAAAAACAATACATATTTATTAAATAATTGACATTTTGTCAATTTGGTATTAAGGCATTTTTAAAAATAATATAAAAGAGTATTAATGTACTTCTTAATTATTTCTTAATTCATTGTTTGATGGAAAATCTTATCAATATGAAGATTTTCCTGAGAAAGCAATGAAATCAAATATCTTCGTAGATATAACATGATTTAAAGCATGTATTTTTGTTATATTTTTTTTCCATTAATTGTATGTTATTTAAACAACGTATACTTTAGAGTTGTATCATTAATAATTTTATTTATTGTTTTATTATATAATCTATCTTATGAAATTAATGAAAAGCATATCAGATTATAAAGGTTTATTTTCATATCATTAGTATACTGTAGAATTATGAGTGTGAAACTTTTATCTAATTAAGATGACATCTCCAAATATATTCACATTATCGATACTTATACGATAATGACACAGAGAGTCCTACATTAGTGATGCGTACCTGTGCAGCGACGTCGTCAAGAACGTTTTTATTTAAAATCCAACAGAATGTATTCAAATTAACTTATCGATTATAGAAAGTAATTATGGCACAAAATTGAATTTTAGACCCTAATGAACAATGAATGACGGAGCACTATCGCTTATCGCATTCAATCTACAACTAAAGACACGTCATTGTGGAGAGAATAATATGTGATACAAGGATCATATACGTGACGCACGTGACATGCCTACTTACCATCTCTAGTTATGTTATATGCTGAGTGACTATCGTAATATTTGAGGAAATAAGAATTTTCCATGCTTTTTCTTCAATAATTCATCATTTTATTTTCATGAAAATTACCATTTTTTTGGTGAATTGAAAATTGAATTCAACAGAGTAAGTTATAAAATTAAAACACAATTTGTTTCACTGTAACGATTTTTTTTTCTGATTGCGGCCAACGATATATTAATTCCACAGATCGTCTTTTTCATGTATACGAATTTATTCGCGTACTTGAATGTAATTTAGATTTATATAACTTATGACATTTCTTTTGCAAATTTTTTGGAGATTTCTTTAAATGAAAAACTAGTTTTTTATCTGTCATGGCTTACGATATATTTTCAAATAATTGAAAATCGGGCGAGATTGGTTTTTCTAACATTTGATAATATTTTTTTAATATCCCTTTATATACTTGTGAATGAAAGACCTAATTTAAAAATTTTGACAATTAGAAAATTTCTTAATCTTTTTGGTAAGGAATTCAGAAAATAATATTAGAAATGTATTTGGCAATAGGGCGAGACACCCGCAGTGATTTCCACCACTATTACAATATTTACATATGTTGAAAATTGTACGTATAGGCTTCGCATATTCAATTAGTCCTTAGTTAATAGTTCGACAACATTTTCTGTTTCTTTAAATTGTCATTAATTAAGTAAGTGATATTACATTAAGTGATATTACAAAGACGTAAATTTTATCAAAATAAAGAAAAGCTTCTATGAAGAAAATAAGACATCGATGTTATTTTGACCTGAGAGAAAACGGCAGATAAACTACAGTAACTATTTGAAAAATACAATATAATGCAAGTTTTATATTAAATATTGGAAATAAGTTGACGTGAAGTTTGGGTCGAGTTATTAATTCCTATCAAATACGCCCTAATTTTTTAAGAGTTTTAGTACATAACAAGTTAGAAGTAGAAGCATGCATTTTGATGACATTTGGTCCAATTTGGTATTCGCACACAGACAGAGTGAACGGAGAAGATGTATAGAGCGGCGCGGGAATATCACAAGCGTATCATGTCGTGGCGAGAATGACGTATTGTCCAGCGACGTACTCAAACATTTGACAATGATTTCACTGTATAAATATAACGTGGTATCGACGTGGTAGTGTAGTGTAGTTAGTCACCGAGACTTGGTTGAGAATGGACCGATCTTTGAGTCATTTAGAGCGTGCGCAAAAAGCGTTCTTGAAAAAATGGAGTTCCTGAATGATTCATTGAGAAAGGACAGACTCTAACCCTGTTGGGTGGAAGCGCTGAGATTGTAGATACGGAACACTATTAGGGGATTTTCGAAGGTCTCCTCTTTTGTGTGAGGTGGGTCGTTACGGGTCCCAGGAGAGGCCCTGAGACAACCTGGGTGGATGGATCGGGAATAGTGTATGAACATAATATATAAAATATAGAGGCTCACCGGGTGGCCTTAGTAGACTCCCGGTGTAAGTATAATAGAGGGGTTAAGCGGGCTAAGCGCTCCCGTTTACGTAATTTTGTCACCCGTGTAGGAAATTCGGATCTCTGAAAAGCCGTATATAGAAGTGTACGGAGCCCTTTGAAACCATTTGTTTTCAGCGCACTCAAGAAGGCCGATAGGAGTTATACCGGAAATATTTGCGAGACTCTTGAATACTTTTTGACATCACTCTTCCCTGATGACGACTCTGATCACGACACAGTCGAATAGCGAAGCATCAGGATTGCAACTAGCATATAGTTCCATATAGCAGCTCTGATCCGGAGCTGAGTTATTCCGAGTTAGATATTATCGTTAAAAATCTTGACTCGAAAAAGATCCAGGCATTGATAACATCGATAATAGGTTTGTTAAGATCTTATAGAATACAGCAGCATACTTGCAAGCTTTAACTGCTGTCTCCGCTAGGGTCACTTTCCAAAGATATGGAAAGTGGGGAGACTTAGAGTCATACCGAAGAGTAATGGCAAATCGCCTAGCGATCCAAAGTTTTATAAATCCATTACACTACTTCCAGCCTTTGGGAAGTTATTCAAAAGAGCTTTGGCGGCGCGTCTATTGGCGCAACTATCTCATTTACCAGAATCAGAAAGACAATTCGGTTTTCGTTCCGGAATGTCAACTTCGGACGCGATTTCTGTAGCTTTGTCTTGGGTTGACACATGTCAAGATAAATACGTTATTGAAATATTCTTGGATATTTCCGGTGCGTTTGACCATGCCTGGTGGCTAGATATTTTATAAATCACGGGGAGTATCAGCAGAATGATGGGAGTATCAGCAGAAATTTAATGGACTATTTCAGCGATCGAGTTGTCTATTTGCAGGATGAAGACATAACAGTACAGAAATTTTTGACCAGGGGCTGCCCGCAGGGATCCTCGGTCCTATCTTGTGGAGTGTCTTGTTGGATGGTAAACTCGCGATACCCCTTCAGGGATGCGGTACCATCGCGTATGTGGATGACAATCTGCTGATGGTCGGGGGAGCGAGCCGCAGAGAATTAGAAAATCGGTCTGCCGACTTCCTCGCAAGGTTAAATGACTAGGGCACTAAGAATAAGCTCAACTTTGCGCCACAAAAGTCCGAGGCTGTCCTCTTCAAGGGCAGATTGGCGAGGGGGCCGTTTGTGGTGATGGATGGTGCCGGAATCGGCATGCGGGATCAAGTAAAATACCTGGGCATGGTTCTTGATTCACCGGGGAACTTTTTACCCCAAGCGCGGTACATCGGTGAGAGGGCTCAGGAGAGGGCCCACGCCATGGCCCGGCTTGCCGGTGCCGGGTGGAGATAGAATAAATATACCCTCACGCTGATTTATACGGCAATATATATACCTTGGTATATTGACCTATGCGCCATTGGTTTGTTCCAGCAAGTTAGACTGGTTGTGCTGAGATCGCAGCGTTCGCCGCTGTTGGCGCTAATCAAAGCTTATAGAACCTGCTCAACGGATGCGTTGCCTGTTTTGGCGGGCCTTTTGCCTGCCGACCGCGGTAAAATTCATCTTGGCACGAGGTTAAGAGTTTTAATGCTGGTCCATTACACATTGAGTTTCTGATAAATTAATCGATTGCTGATACCAAAATGCGTATTTTGGAGATCGTCGATGCTCATTGGCAGTCTAGGTGGTTTTCCCGATTCAAAGAGGGAAACGACTATGTTATTTTTCCCCGACGTGTCCGAGCGGTTGCGTAAGAACTGGCTCGTTACGGATTAATACACTTGGCAATTTTTAACAGGACATAGCCACATTCCGTAACAAACTGGTTACTTCACCCTTCGAGATAACCCGGCACGCTCCTGCGGTTTGGCAAGGCAGGACATGAATCATGTATTATTCCACTGCAATGGACATGACGATGCGTGTGGAGTTTTACTAGAGAGCATGCGCCTTAACATTACAATAGAACCACGCGGAGCCTTAGAACGTGGTATCTTTAGTCACCGCGACTAGGTTGAGAATGGATCGATCTTTGAGTCATTTAGAGCGTTCACCAAATGCGTTATCAAAAAAATGGAGTTTTTAAATGACTCATTGAATACTTAACCATTTTGGGTAGAAGCGCTGTGATTGTAGATACGTGACACTATTAGGGAACCTTCGATGGTCCCCTCCTTTGTATGAGACAATCCGGGTGGAAATGGTGGGAATAGTAATCATTCGAGAATAATTAGTTAGATGTGTGTGTTTTAAATGGGTCCTTTAAGTAAATTGTTTTACTATATTTTTGTTAATTAAAATAAAAGTTAGGTTTTCGTCTTGAAAAAAAAACACATACTTAATTGTGTCCGTAGGACGCGGGCGACGGGGCGAGCTGTTAGTATGTAATAAACGCATTTTTTTAGTAGGCTTCTTATTTTTCGTGAGGACGTCAGAATCATAGGTAACGTTGCATTTTAATTCGCCAGAGACTTTCGTTAAACCCGGCCTGTTGTCCAAAAAGGAACCATGAGCAGATGAAGTAAATGCCTACCTCAAACGTACAATATTAAGATCTACAGGTATCCATTGCCACACAATATGTATGCATGGCTCGCAGGTGATTCGCAAGCCCAACAATTTTCGGGTGGTCTATTCTTGATTGACGAACGAACAATGGCCGAAGTAAACAATAGTACTTCTATCCTTAAAAGGTTTTTTATGGATACCTATTTTAAATAATTTTCGGTTTATCTGAACTTTACACAAATTAATCTCTTAGTCGCCGTGGAAAGAAAGTGTATTTAGTAAAATGTCATTATTAACAAACCTTTAACAACGTCACCGTATCTCTGCTCTCGTTGCGATTTATTGTCTCCGCTGTGCGGGTCGTGCACTGCATATTCGTACGCGTAGTTCGGCTGTGTCTGTAATCAACGTTTTGAATTATTACAAAAACTGGCGACCCATCTTGGCTTCGCTCCCGTGGCTGTTGATTATTGTAATAAAAGTTGCTTTAATTTTTATTTAATTTCTTTGTATCTAACTTTTGTTTCGATGGTACTAAAATATAAAGGTTTTCATTTGATGTCCGCGTGCATAGTTGACCATGGGCAAAACAGGTTACATTTAAATCTACTCCATCACTGGCAGTGTTTGTATCCGAGTTTTTTAATAGTCATTGCGAAATAAAGTTTTATTGGGAATTGAAGACGCTTTAATTGTAAAGGTAAATCTGAGGGAACCATTGGAATTCTTGGTACTAAAACAGTTTCATCTGATCCGCACATACACACCAGCGTTGTGCACTCAATTAAAAAAATCTTTACTGATTTAATTTGCAATCGAGTCTCGTTATATAATTTAGGCGCGTTTAAATTTTGTAAAACCATAATAAGACATCCCTCTGTCAAATATAGTTTGCCAGTCGGAATTGTAAGTGGATTTTAAGATTCTAAAAATTTCACTGAAAACTTCGGAATCTAACATCCCATCAACTGAACAGTAGATTCGGATGAGTAAATAACTTTTTTAAAGTATAAAGTTGTTGATTTTACCTACATATTCTTTAGATGATAAAATGTCTCTCTTTGAATCATAACTATCTCAACGTTTTTATAAATTGTCCTGCCTGGTCCTGTCAGCCCGCTGCCGGATGTGTTGCTCAACCGAAGTGTCTCTTTCCTGTTGAGAATTTTGCCTTATCCGAGCTAAAGAAGAATGAGCATCACGCTCGACCGACGTATTGACTTAAAGACAAAAGGACTTTCTTCAGTTGAAGTCTCTCTTCCTCTTTAAGAAACAATTCTTTCTGTGTTATTTGTTAAGTTTTTTTCTGCTTTTTCTTTTCATTTTCACATACTTAAGGCAATTTCTTAGCTTCTGACGTAGCACGCTCTATGTTAGAGTTTTCGTTTTGGCGTAATAGGTGAATGTTCCGAAGAAAATTGTCAAAAGCAAAGTTCTTAAATAAATCAAGAATATTAGGTCTTTCCATTCAAATATGCGCGTACATGTTCGGTTCCTGTTTTGACAGATTGCGCGAAATATTGATGATTATGTTTGGTGATTCTTTAGTGAACTTTACTGCGTCTATCAGTCAACACATATTTGACATATTTCTTAATTGGATCGAAATAAACTAATTAATTCAATTAGTGAGTTTAACTAAAGCAATTTTATTAAATTTGGTGTTTTTTTAGAAAAAAGTGGAAATTATATTCATAAAGATCTCGTAAAATCGTTAGGCGGTTCCGCGTATTCTTTGAGGATAGTATAATTTTGGATGAAAGCTTTTCATGAGGGCAGAGTTTCTACAGAAGAGAGTCAAAAAGGGCTACACCTGAACACGAAGAGCGCGTCGCTGCTGTGAAAGACAAATTACAAGAAAGAAGGGACTTGACTGTGGCGATATCACTCGTGAATTTCATATCCCAGAACAAGGTACTTGGGAAGTGGATACCCCATGTTCCCACGGAAAGGTTTATCGAAGAGCACTGTAATACCGTTTCTCAAAACCTACTCCTAATAAAGCAACACCCACACTATCTGCGCGGGATGGAAATTTTAATAACATTTGAGAATATAATTGACAAAAATATACGCGCAAGTTTGAATGGAATGACCTAATTAGATAGGAAATTAGAATAGAACAATTAAATTAATAATTAATCTAGTCATGCATTAGCATAAGCAAACGTAAATTATTAGCAATCTGGCCAGCGCCAATTGCTTATTTAATCCCCTAAGGAATAGTAGTGGATGCTTGGGCAGCTAAACTTAGCTCAGGATTCGTGGAACACTCCAGCAGGGAATTCTGGAACCCTCTAGAATCCAAATCTAAATGTTCTAACATATTCTAAACTGTTCCGTGTCTACAATGCAAACGTGTTTACAACAAATAATTGTTTGCTGAATATTTTAGAGCTTTCCATGGTCCATTACATATTTTAGAGCTTTCCATCCATATCGTTTCGCAGACTCTTTAAAATCTATAATAATGTCATACATTACATTAATCACAATCTCTCATATGTATCTTTAGTTCATTTTGCCAACGTTTGGCATAAACGTGAGCACGTTGTGCCAAACGTTGAGCACGTTATGGCAACGTTCTATCCAATGGTGAAAACTACACTGAATAGGCTATTTGACTTGATTTTGTAATTTTTTTTAAATTGTTCTATTTTGCATTATAAGCACACTACATTTATATTTCCAGGATATATGCCGTATTTTTTATATAAATCACTGTTAAAGTTTGAATTTTCGAACTCGTTCTGTAATAGCGGCTAACGTGACGTCACACACTATGTAAACATAAACAGTCCTGCCCGCTGAATGGGATTATTATTTATTTTTATATTAAAATGTCGTGTAGTACCACAATGTACAAATCCGTCTATAAAAAGTCCACACAGTGTCCGTTTTAGTACCAACGAGTCTTAAAAGACGAATAAAGTGGCTGCAATTAGCCAAAAGAGATCGAAACAGCATTATAGCTCACTCAAATGTTTTTATGTGTGAAGATCATTTCGACGTAAGTAATGTTTGTGTTTTAAATATTATTATCGATATCAAAGCCTATAAACCAAAGGAATAAGAACATTAAATTATGGTATGAATGCGTTTTACTCGCTTGTGACGTAATCTGGCTTTTAACCAATAACAGGGCGTTTGCGACGTTGATTAAATTTCAAAAAATATCGTGATTTCTTCACGTTTTTTTTACAAAATATAAACTTATTCTTTCGAAAATGAAAATAAATATGCTTATTTACGTTACAATCTAATAGGGTGACCACAAATTGTAGTAAATTTTCGATGTTGTCAAATACCCTAATTCTCGTGTTTTTAGTGAATACACAGAAAAACAAACGCGAACGGAAACTCTGTTCTATAATGTGTAGTGATATAATAGTTTAATTAATTCATAATGCGTTATATTAATCATAATTAACGTTTGATATTTATAACTAGTATCGAAGTATATTATCCTGTAGATTACATTTTCCAACGGTTTTTCTTTACTTTAGTTATCATTTGTTCCTATTTCTGATAATGTTGTTACATACCCTGTTTTACTTGGAAAACTTTACCCAATTTATAATTAAATTTACAATCATTGTAAATCATCATCTGTAACCGATAGCTATTTCCTGAGTTTGTCGGGATAAAATACGTTGCTGTTCTTTATTGAACATTAAAATGCTGCCTACTCATATCATAATACATACTAAGATAAGATATGTAAGGTATTTAATTAAATTTGTATTTAATCAAGGTTGTGTATGCTTCATTGTATATGTATATAAAACAAAAATTTGTATGGTGTACATATATTACTAGTTGTTACAGATTATCTATTTGCTATTGCAAAGTCGGATCATTAAAATATTTTCAATATAAAATAAACTAAACCGTTATGGTTACATCAAAATAATGTTCGAAATAAATAAACGCGCCGCTCAGTTTGTATAGAACGTCATAGTAAACGACAAAAGCGACTAAAGCGACTCGACTAAAGCGTAGACTAAACCAGAGAGTAGTCAGTAAATTAAAGGTAAATAGTTATTAAATGAAAAAGAAAATAAAACAGAATGTTTGAATGTCGCTTTTTTGCCTTTTATTTAGGCAAGTTTGCATGTTTTATTGCATATATTTGTTTTTTTTAGGGTTTCGTACATGGAAAGGAAAAACGGAACCCTTATACGATTACTCATTTGTCTGTTTGTTCGTACCTCAGAGCCAATTTTTTCATCTTGAAATTTGACATAGAAATACACGTTATTAAGTTACATATTTTCCACTAGCTGACTCTTTAAAAATATTCAAGTGACAATTGAGGGGGGGGGGGGTGCAAATGAAATACTCAATTTTTTTTGATATGGCGGTATGAAGAATACAAAAATATATTTTTTATTATTTTTTTTACGTTAAAAGAACAAAAATATTTTTCGTAATTTTAAATTGCATATTAAGAAAATATTCTAAAAATATGCGAAAACAGAGCACCCCGCCCCCTTCATTCTGAAACTGCTGAACCAAATATTATGTGTTCCGTGATATTCATAAAATTCATAAAATCTAACTAGTATAAAAAAAGGGTGCGTGTACTTATGTACGCGCGTGAGAAGTTATACTTCTTTGGCATCATTAAATAATACACACGGATAGATAACCTCAATTATATTGGAGCACTTGAAAAAGTCTATAAACACAATTTTTTCACTAATATTTACGAATAGTAAATATATTAATCAAAATATTGAATTTAAATCACTACTGAATATAATTTATCAGCACATATATAAATCGCACTTATATGAAACTAAAACACGTGTGTGAATGTAGACACTAGAAACATGTGGATAAATACTATGAATATGAAAACAGTGAACAGAGGCGACGATGGTGCCAATAGCTTTTGTTTCGAGACTGCAACCGCTGCAACTTCATACTGTAACTTTTGTGTGACGAATCTTAAAATTTCACTCTCATAATTTTTTCATAACGCGCCTAAAGAAGTATAACTTCAAAAAAAACAGCATTAGTAAAATCTTATTACCGATTATTCTATATCTTACAATTTTGTAAATAGTTTAATAAAAACATTATGTTTATACGTGTCTAAATGTTTACGGGACGCTTGTAGTGCGAATCACTCGAACTTCGAACGAATTTCACTCGTATTTGACAGGTTTTTTTAAATCATAGTATAAGAGGGTAGTATATATCAAGTAATAAAATAAAGAAAAAGAAATATATAAAGTACTTGCACTCTGACACATATGACTATATATTATTGTATCTAATATATATTTCACGCTTTTTATTTCTGACTTCATTCTTCAGCGTGATCGTCATATCACGCCTTTATTTTATAATATCTTATGATGAATGTAATAATATGTTAAACAACTTATATTCTACATCGAAAAGACAACACAATCTGACACAAATACTTACATCGCGCTCTCCTTCCGCGTACGCGGGTGCGTAACGCACCCATCTAGTTTTAGGAATGGGATCAGCTTCAGTAGTCAGGAGTATTGCTGCTAAGCATACCTAAAATATTACCATGTGAGTTAGGAAAAACGAATATTATGTTTTGATATGTTAGCATTTTTCACGAAAAGCGTCACATACTTTTATCTATTCCATTATAGTCAAGAGTATTCAAAGGAGTCGTTTAAATTCTCCAAGTAGTGTTACAATTTCTTTTATCGGTGATCATATTTCTACTCTGGCATTATTATTTTAACTAGCCATATTGTGGTATGGTTTGACTAGTAATATTTCGTTGGACGGTTCGTTGATACGAAATTTAACTATCAATATTTGGATTAATTTTTTTTTAATTTTTTTTGTATTAATTTATTTGGATTAATTATTATTCGAAATTTAACTATCAACGGAAGTTTAACTATCAATATTTAGATACAAATTTCACTAGGAATATTCTAATTTTAACTAGAAATATTTTGTAATGAATTTGCCTAGCAATATTTCTATTTTAACTAGCAATATTAAGGCACGAGTTTGATTAGCAATATTACTATATTAACTAAAAATATTGTGGTACGAATTTTACTAACGATATTCTTACTTTAACTAAAAATTTTGTGAAATATATTTGACTAGCAATATTTCTATTTTAATTAACAGTATTGTGATAAATATCTATATTAATGTTACTTTATGATGAGTGATTAATCTAAAAAATCGTTCAAATTTAGCAGAGAAATGACTTTAAATATTAAAAAGTATTTTTGATACTACACTATATCATTCCAAACTAATTATATCTAGAGTTGATCCACAGAGGTACCAAATGTACACTAGGTACGTCTGTGGGTCAACTCTAGATATAATTAGTTTGGAATTATATGGTGTAGTATCAGAAATACTGGATCGAACTTGCATTCATTTATTTATCGTGTATGACGTACTTGGCATATTCATAACGGTCTTCCTGATTTTATTGGTTCTAGGTTCTAGGCGCCCAGCAGTGAAGAGCAAAATAAAAATATTGGCCCAATGGCAAGGATTAGCTGCGCAATGTAAGAATTAGGCAGTAAAAGTATTCTCCTAAGATTCTAAATTGCAGTAAATATAATCCCTAAAGTTTATCCATTTTATCCTATTTTTTACCCGACTGCGGCGCAGCAAAGGGTAATAAATTTAACAGTATATGTATGTATCTATGTATAGATGTTCTATCGTTGCTTAAAAAGTGCTGAACCGATTTTAGTAAATGAGGTATCAATCGGTTTGTAACTAAGCGTGTCATGGGCTAGGTTTTTAGAAAGGAAGAAAAAACATTTTGGCGGTTTTGCAATAAAAAAAAGAATGAAAATTCTTCAACAATTTTTTCATAAACCGGAAAAAATAGCCAAATTTGGCACAACTAATAAAAATACAAAGTTCTATATGCACCAGGTTTCGAACTATGTGTATGAAAATAATCTACCAAAAAGAGTAAAATAATAAAGAAACTATAAAGACCTAAAACCCGACTGTGTCGGAAATAAAGTGAAAAGTACAAAAACAAGTTAGATAATTATAATTTCACTGAAAAATAATTGTCGCTGAATTGTGAAACCGTAGGCGGTTGTCAGTTTTGAAACACGTTCCACCGGAAAGAAAGAATAACATTCGACAGGAAGAACATTGGAACGACTTTCCTTTCGCGTTGCCGACGTACCTAGATGAGAAAATATGGTAAAGATAAGGGTAGGGTAATAGTTAATCCAATTTACGACTCATTGAAACGTGATTTAAAAATAAGTATCGTCTCGTAAAAATAAGCATCGTATAACTACCAGTACTCTTAAGATAATGTAACTAGTCACAGTGATTACATGTCACGTGCTAAAGAAATAAGAACACGCCTTTTCCAATAATAGCACTTACCATGATACATTTATGAGACACCATCGTCCTCGTGTGAATATTTGAAATCGATTGTGTGGATCCACTTCACTTGATCAACTGATGTACTAGATTATTCATACTTTGCTTTTATAAGCAAATCGCCGTCTTGCACCAAATAATGGACGATGGACTAGTATTTATGACTGATTTTACAGGTCCTGCTGATGATATAACTATTGGAGTGATCTGACCTGACGCTAGCCTATTGGGTTCTTAACATGCGCATATTAATAGCACATCATTGTTATGCATGCTCGTTTATGTGACCGTGAAGCATTTTCTTATTTATTGATATGAAGCCACACTGTCTGGTTTCACTTTTTATACATGAAGTTCCCAGGAATATTCACTAATGTGTGTATTAAATCTCGAAATAAATACATTTCAATATGAACTAATTAAATAAACACGTATATTATTGAAGTTGACCAAATATACGTTTTCTAGATCAAATATACATTTAAGAGGTATCCAAATATATATTAGTTTAGTTATTAAATGAAATTCGGTGATACATATATAAACTTGCGAGAGTGCCGTGCTCATTTGAGGTGCATATAAAATGCATAAAAACCTAAACGAACTAACTATTGTGTTGATGATGATAGTCAAATTACGGAACTTTAATAATTTTATTACACCCATTCATTCGTTTGACCATCGTCACAGTGTCTCCATATAATTCATATATTCTTCATATAAATTAACAGATCGGATCAAAACCGTTTCTTTTCCAGAGCAAAATATCCTACATTCACCTTATTAACGAAATACGCACTTTTTGTCTTACCGACTCATGATCGCCTGGTAGCTGCGGTAATACGACCAAATGCAGTCAAAAGTATAATTTTTGACTGTCAAATAATCGCTTGACGACACTATCAACAAACAAACTATTTCATACTTATATCCGCCTAGTACTTCGGACAAGTAAAATAAATGTTTAGTGAGCAACTTCACAATGTCGTTTTTTTGTTTATACGCATCAATTTGAAAATTTGTAGGTAGATATCGCATTAGGTAAGGTAGGTAGGAGGTATCTCATTAAGCAAAATAAATAAAAAAATGTTTAATGTCCCCCCCCCCCTATGCATTTAGTCAGTAAATTTCAGGGCAGTGTATTTCTTAGTACAAAATTGAGATTGCTTTTTTATTTTGAAGCTTTTCTGCAAAATATTTAGTTTTAAATTGGTTTGTGAAATACAGTACAAATTTACGAACCAATTTAAAAAATTTGAATAGAGGCAAAAAGTTCTGAAAAAAGTTGGAAATAGTGCTTAATGATTTGTTGCATTACTTGTTCTAACACTCACGTAAAGGACTTTTGTTATCATATTATAACGGTCTTACTTAGTAATTTACCTAATTGGCTGTTTATAGTTGATCATCTATATATTGTTATTGTTGAATCTTTTTAAAGTGTTTTATGTTTTTTTCTAATTCTAAGTCAAATCATTAAATTTGAGTATTAGTATATTTTGAGTTGTTTATTGAATACTCTGTAAACGTCAAGCGAGATGACGCGAGTTCTATTATCGCTGAGCCTTTTGAAGCCAACAGTAATTTTCTTTGGCTTTTCCAATGACTTTAAGTTCTAACTTTTTCCGAAAGTAATTTTATATCATTAGTAGTAATGGATATATTTTTAATTACTTTAATCTTTTGATAAGAGAAGATCTAAATTTAGTGACCCCGAATATGGTTTTTGTGGTTAAACTCTGACAAATTTTACTTACTTTTGTGATTTTCAAATCTCTTAATTACTCTTGATACTTCACAACAATTCATTTTTCATTAATTATTTTAGTCGTCTTAAAAAAAAAGATGCAACTTACTATTAGTAATATAAAAAAACAAAGATGCAACTTGCTATTAGTAATATGTCGGATGTCTGTGTAATCACATAATGCGATATATAATCCAGGTTGGCCGCCAAAAGTAAATTTTACGCTATTTTAATTACGAATCTTAAATGGATATTCTACGGATGAATTTGATTTTAAATCAAGGCTTTATCGCTGTTTCACACATCCTACACATTATTTAACTTCGGGCGTACGCTTCGCCGAATAGTAGCAAAGCTATTTAGCCAGCCAGTCGTTGATAAAAAGATTCAATCGTATTTTGAAATGATAACAACTGAAAAGCGTAGAAGTGATATTTATTTCAATGTTAATCAATTTAAAAAACAACTTTCTAAAATAAGTAATTAAAATATTATTTTTTTTACATTTCTCCTCCGTAACTTGTATTATTCGCCAAAAATTCATTATTAGTACCTATTACATAATAACAAAAAGCTAAAAATCGCCAAAAATCAAAATTCACTTTACATATTTTAATTTTTGTACTTAAACTTGTTTTCTATCATCAAATCTTCGAAATGTTATCTTAATGTTATCTTCGAATGTTTTCTAACATCCACAAATTTGCCAAAAATTATAAATACTGTGCTGAAATAACTATAATGGTATTGTAATTTTGTTAACATAACTTTTGGATTAAGAACAATATCCAATAAAATATTTTTTAAAAACTGTAACTATTCGCAACCTGCCAATATTGTATTCACGCTATAATCCCACTAAAATTATAATGAGGAAAGTTTGTTTCTTTACTTGTATGTTTTTTAAAGAGTCATGCAAAAGCATCAAAAGCATATCAATGGTCTAGTTGGTATAAAACTTCCGTAATATGATAGGTTATAGTTTCCAGATTGCCATAGACTACTTGTACATAATATGTAAGTTGTATAATTATCGATATATAATTAAGAACACCCACGTAGTCGAAGAAAATGTCACTCATATAGGCGCGTTCATGATAAACGCCTCGAAAACTGTTACAGGTACATTGACACTAGAAATAGGGGAAGTACAGATATAAAAATGTACATAGAAATGTCTAAAATAGCAAGTATGTAGAAGTTGTTGTCATAAATGAGCAACGGTAATGGTTTTTAAGTTCAAAAAAGTGGTGTGAGGTGAGAGGTGGAGTTTATTCATTTATATTAAAATAATTGTTATAAGTCATTTTTTAAACATTTCTGGAGATAAAATTTCTCCTCTATTTTAAGTGAAATAAAAAGATTTTTAGAGAGGGAATTGGGATACGCTTAGCGTGGGAATATGTTCATGTATAAAATGTTCTAGACTACGGCCATAAAAATACATTTCAAAAAACCTTAATAAACACTTTAATTGTGTAATATAAAGACGGGGCAGAACCCTACCTAGTACATTTCTATAAAACTGTACTTTGTTCCATGCCGTTTAGTTGTAAATAATTACATACCCTGCCAAACCGTTATGCAGTTATAAGTTTTTTCGAAGTTCAAGCCACTTTGAACTATCACTTTGTAATGGTATTTCTTTTTAAATTATCCCATTCAGGTTTGTGAGAGACCATTTACTTGAAAATTCCGATTTACATTTCTAAAGTAAACTGTCCCTCATATCAGCTTGTTGGCAATTGATTCCATAATCAGCATCTATCAATACACTAGTACGGATTTTTTTCTTTCGTGGTTTTGAACGTAAAATTATTGAATATCTCTTTGATCCCAGGCGCGCAATTTAAAAAAAACTCGTTAGCAAGTTTTCTAAAAATAACATCATGAACAACGCAATGAAACCGTTGCCTATTAAAAGATATTACTGCCCCTGCACAGTGTCCACTATAAGAACGACTTTTGAGCGAAATTAATGCGCTTCCCTCCAATAAATTTGGTAACCTGAGCATTAAGATTATCTACCACGTTGCTCGTGACGTCATACATTAAATTTTACGAATTTCTAGAAAAATCTAGTCTTAATTCTTGTAGTTTACACATTGCAGACTAACATTTTTATTATCATTGCGGCAGCTCGAATAACTGGAGAACAAATTTGTTGAGCACAATTTGTGTCGTCACCAATTACATGAGAAGGACCATTTAGGATATATTCTGATAAATATTTGATTTTTTCGTCTAAACTTAATAATTGTTACTTCCAATGACCCGAATACTTCGAATTAACCCCCCGTTCTTAAACGTAAATATGCAACTTTAACAATTTTACGTGGACCAATAGGATAGCAAATATCTTTGGTTAATGCTAAAAAGCATTGCAATAGTTTCGCAAAAGATAATTTTTATATTCTATTTTTTTCCACTCTAGTATTTGCATATAAAGGCTTTAAATCTAAAATCATTTTACAAGTACTGGAGTCACCATCAGAAATAAGTTTTCCATAAACGAGCTTTCGATTACGGGGTGAATTTTTAAACTCCTCCAAAAGTATAGCTGATTCCATCGCCGTTAACGATCCTTCACGGTTTTTAAAGCACATATGTTCCGAAGGAGTAACGTTCTTATTTTTTACTTGAGTACAAATTACACAATATTTATTTTGACCCCCGAATTGTAGTATTTTTTTATATGAAAACCTACGATAGCAACAGTACCCGAAAGAGCATTGCAATTTGTTCTATATGATCTTTTTGACCACCACCCATCAGCTGCTAGCGTTATAGTAAGTATTCCTTTTATACATTGCCAATAAACTGCATAATTTGCCTCTTCCTTCGGAGCCTGTCACAGAGTATGTTCTGAAGCGGTTTACCACAAGTCACATACCTGATTATGAAGACGACTATAAAGCTGCCAATATATCTTTGGAACGTTCAAAGTGGCTGATATGGTTTCTAAATGGCCGAAGCCGGGACCGATCGACATAAAACCTAAAATTGCGGCTTGCTGTTATCCTTTCCTCGCTATCATATTTCAAAGTAAAATTTGTAACACATAAACAGCATTTTAAACCAAATGTCAATGAGAACCCTTTAGCCATCTCGGAAATTATAGGGATGTGTGTCAATCTGCAATTAATGCTTCCGTGTACAGAAATTGATTTAATTTGGTCAAAAAAAAGAAAATACTATTATCCTACGACCACATATATCCATGGACACCATATTCTGAAATAATAAAGGCACTACTATAGTATTTTTATGCGGCATTAAATGTTGCATTACATCTAATAAGTTACTGCAGAATTTTTGAACATGAGATAATTCAGCTGTATGAAGCATCACAACAATATAATTCTACTATTTCTAAGTGTCGATCAATTCAGAGGCTGATGCGAGATTGGACCCACCATTTAGTATTGAATGGAATGAAGAACAGATTAAGGCACAATGTATTATATAAAAGCCAGAATTTCGCTTAACAAGCTACTTTAAATGTGTCGGGTTTTGATATTAGTACTGTCTGAGTCCATAAACTAGTCATTCTTAAACTTAAAATAAAACATACAACTTGATCGCAAAACAAAATTAAATTTGAGCACTTTAAAAGATCGATACATTTAACAAAATGACATTTAGACGTGAAATAAGTTATAACCAGTCATTTCAGTCACGTTACTAATCTTGTTTTTTGTTTGTTAAGATAATCAATTAATGTTTTTAATTGACGAGTGACTATATTTAACTCCATTAAAACTAATAAATCGAAATTGCTGCAATTCATAGTTAAATTTTATTAATATCAAATAGGGAACTGTTGGCGACTAACACGATATATTCTGATCCAAATAATAAATACAGGGACATATATGTATATCTCATATATACCTTATTATTCTGACCAATTTTCTCATTAACAAAGGTTTTGTTCTCCTCAACGGGTGGAGGACAATTTTCGGAAATTTCGTCTAATGTTCTCTTGAAATCCATTGCCATATAATAAAAACAATTATCTATTTTAATAATTTTTAAATTACTCACGTCAAGTGTATTGATAAATAGAAATTCATAAGAACTATTAACCGTTTATATTGCACGCGTACATTACAACGATGTTTCGACACTCGATCAATATACTTAGGTATTTTTTAAATAATACCATGGGTTTAAAGAGTCTACTATAATTATTTCATTTAAAAAAATTATATGTCAAAAAATATTTAAATAATTGACTTAGAGTTTACTGAGCAAGAACAAGTAAAAGTGAGAAGAAACTTAAAATAGAATTTGAGTTAGTCATTACCTAAGATTCTTTCTTCCTAGGTTTAATATACTCCGCTATCTTACCTTTTTTTGATAAACGGTTTTTTTACGTAAACCATCTGGTTGGTTGGTGTCGTGTCCACATGAGATGAAGAAGCGGCTACAAATGTCCATGCAAAGAAGTGACGCATTTGGCGCTCTTGAAGATATTTTCAGAATAGAGCTATCCACTAAATGGAAATTCTCCAAGATCAAACAGAGATTTCAAGATTGCAGGACAGCTAAAGATATGGTCCGGGTTGAGGGGGGCGTCGCAGTTATTACAGGGACGATAGGTTCTAGTACCATCAAGATGGATTTATGCCTTGTAAGTGCCCAGTTCTAAGTCTTGCGATTCTCTTGGTGAGTACACGATTTGCGTTAATTTCACATATTTGATAGTCTTTTTTGATGGCCTTTTCTCGTAAACAGTACTTTGCATAAGCATTTACATCATCAAGGGTAGTTCCAGTATTATTAAAATCACTAACATCACGAGCTTCTTTTACAAGCTTATCAGCTGTCTAATTTCCCGGAATTTCAACATGTACCGGCATCCATAGTAAAATGCAGATTTTATTTCTTGATCTGTCAATTTGTTCCAGATAATTTCTTGGGTGAGTGCAGACTTACCTCTTTTATTGACTCCAAAGCTGCAATGGAGTCGCAAAATATGACTAGTGCATTTGCCATGTTTGTATAATCTAGACGTATATACTCTTGTAATGCCTTTAGGACTGCTCTCAGTTTACTAGTAAAATTTGAGGCTAATTTTTAATTCTTCCGCAAAGTCGTTTGGGCATACCGAATGTATGCCAGCACCCCCATTCCGAATGATTTCGTCAGCAGAGCCGTCAGTGTAGTATTGTACGAGGTTTCTTGCTTTAAATGACTCGATTGTCTCCAAACATTTTGCCAGAACATCTTCAATGGCGTTCTTTTTTGTGCATAACCTGATAAGGTTTAAGTTTATTGTCGTGTTTTGAGGAATAGTCGAGGAGATGATAGGTTCTTCGAATATTATCAGGTTGTCATGGTCAATACCAATATCACTTCTGATTTCAGAGTCGTATTTCACGGTAGATGACCTCTTAAGTCTGTTTTTTTACTGACCCATTCAGTAAAGTTCTTTGCGAAATGTGATCAGTAGAGTGACTTGACTTTGTTAATAAATATATTTTGTTAATAAATGGTATGATACTTTATCCGGTTTTCAAGAAAAACAAGGCTATACTCCCGCACAACCTTTTTGTTGTTTGTAGAGGAAACAGCGCCATTGATTATTTTTGCTGCTCTGGCCAAGATACTGTCTAAGTAATTTAGTGCTATAGTTGAAGCGTTTGCCTATATGGGTAGGATATTCAAGATGTAATCTAATGATCGTTTGTGTAGGTTGTACCAAGCGTCTTGGAGCGTGCGCCCTAATGAGTACTACATAAACATGTTATTATTTTTAGTTTCCGAAGGGTCTTCAATCTACAATTTTTAATATGTTCGGTAAATCGCAGTTCAGGATCGAGAATAACTCACAGATATTTTGGATTTTCCTTCTGTACAAGTGGAGTATTATCCATATTGTTGGTTTCAAATGTTTTCTGTGCCATCGGTCTATTAAAAAAAATCGTGAAGAACGTTTTTTTGCGGATTGAAATCCACTGCGAGGTGACCAGACAAAACTATTCCTAAGAGAATTGTTTAGAATAGAGGTTATTTTTTCAGTATCATTGCAAGTATGCCATATTACTATGTTGTCTGCAAAGTAGGCAATTTGTGTGTTATCATGTAAATGTTGTTAACATAAAGCAGAAATAGAAGAGGGCCAAGGACAGAACCTTGAGGTACGCCTGTCCGAGTATCTCTGTCTTTTGAAAAGGCACCATTAAAATGAACTCTAATTTTTCTGTCCTTCAGAAAGTCAGCAATCTATATAAGTGCATTGCCATTGATGTCGTGCCTCTGGGAAATACAGATCAATTTTTGCCTCTAGACATTATCAAAAGTAGAGGTCATATTCAGGAAAACAGCAATACTTTTCTTTGGTGGTTTTCCTGCAAACCATCAATAATTGGTTGACAAAGGTGGAAAAATAGATAGACTGTGGAATGATGTTTCCTATGGGCGCCTTGATAAATATTTAGAGATTTTTGCTCCACAAGAACTTTACCATGTAAACCATCTGTAAAATTAATATGAAATTAAATGTAAAATCCTAAAAATTGGCAGTCTAAAATTATGAACACGTACAGTTAATTTTCTTATGTAAGTGTTTTGCCGCAAAAAATATGAAAAACCAGTTCAAAAATGTTACAATTCAAAAATCTCCTAGACATAGAATAATATATTTACGTCGAATTACGAAACTATAAAATTGAACAAAGCGGCCGAGAGCGACGTCGTTGACGGCATTCAGCCGTCGACTGATTGCCTATCTATTTCGGCGTGTGCTTTATATCAATTTCGTTTGACGTTTTCATACATTATTCATTACTAGACTTTTTTCATAAATCCTTCCACTTTAAAGATTTTAACTTTACGGGAAATAAGTGTAACTTTCTAAATATATATAATTTATCAACATGTGTTGTATATGTTTATAGATATAGCATCTCTAACTACGCCTGTATCGGCATAATTTGACAATGTTAGCGACATTATCAGTTATAGCGATATAAATTTTGTTGCGAGGATATTTTCCATTTTGTAAAGATGACTATCTTTTCATAACATTCGAATGTATGTTTATCAGATAGTTCTTTCAGTGTTATAGTTATGTTTGTCTGTTTATCTGCTGGTTATTGTGTTGGCCCATATATTTATAGTAAAGTAAGAACGACCAATGGATTTAAAATATAACTAATTTAAGATTACAAACGAACAATAGACGTTTCATCTATCAAATTGCTTTTCTTTCAAATTGCTTGTTTTCTTGTAACTGATCTTCTTTCTCCCAGGTGCGTTATATTGGGGCACAGCTGTTTTAAAGAAATCACGAATCCTGTTTTTCCAGAATGTTGAGTGATAAATAATTCAGTCATAAAAAGGATAGCTTGGTTATTTGATTTACGGAATCTCCTCTCCTCTTAATAAAATCATGATATTTCACGGAAAGAGTGTCTATTTGTTTTTGCTTTTTGTGTTTTAGCTTACCGATAGTGGTTTGTGGGAAAAATTAAATTTTTCATGAAAAGTGTCTGGTACTTCGCCTCGTGAAGTGCTTACTGATGGTTGAGTTACGTATGTATTGATTTGAGATTAGTTCTGCACTTCATTTTTGTGTGCTCTTTCTGAATGATTGGATACGCTACTGGTATTACCTGAGGTCTTAAATTCTGTTACAGTTTACATCTTCCTCTTCGTTCAGTTGATATAGAATTGTTCTATACATGGAATTGTTCTGCATCAATGGAATAGGTACTTCGACTACTTTTAAATTAGATGTTCATATAGTAATCCTTATATTAAATGCAAAGTATCAATCGAACGTTGTAAATGACAAGTCTTAAACAGAAAAAGTAAATTTTTAAGATTTCTAAGGCCTAAAAGATATAATATAATAATGAAATAATAATTTAGATACAAAAATTTATTAAACCTGATAGTGCTAGATTTCAATTTCTGGCGTCTATTTTTGTCCCATTATGCCATCAGGTCTTTTTGCAATGAAGTTTATTTCAAACATGTGAACAAAAGATACAAAATAATTTCGACATCGTAAGTACATTTAATTCATAAATGTATGTTACGTGTATATGTAGGTAAATTTCGAAATATTCGAAAGTTGACAATTTTATAGCCCAACTTGAAGAAGTAAGACGATAAATTAGTCCATTTCCATTTCTGTAGTGAGTAAAATATAAGAACTACCAAATAATACCACAACAACTAAAATTTTGAGATTTTTTTTCTTTAAAAAAATTACCGTCTCGTATATATTTCGTACTGCCATTCGGCCGGGCCATGGCCCATCACGCCATTGTGACTTGTGGAGATCGATCTTTGATTGATAAATTTTTTTCTCTGAAAGATCTATTTTCAAACAAATTTATTTGCGATTGCTAAAGTTTCATGTCAAACGGTTAAGCCATTTTTTTTCTAAACCTAAAAATAGAAAAAACGTACTTCTTTCTCTATATATGCCTATGATCTTACACCTATCTACTATCTCGTTTATATATATATATATATATATATATATATATATACATATATATATATATATATATATATATATATATACATATATATATATATATATATATATATATATATATATATATATATATATATATATATATATATATATATATAATTTAGTAATGAAGTTATAACATCTTATTTCACAAAGAAATTTTAAATGAAGTAATTTACAAATTGATTAAAATGCACTTAATGCTGCGTTCATGTGAGCACGCTTATGGTTCCAGACGGTTCTGGATGAATTCCTGATTTAGCCTTTCAATTCTCAGAATTCAGCCACCTAGTGGATCTTTGTTATTCCATAAGGATCTGTGTGTTTTTCAGGGATGAAAGCTGTTAGTGCGTAATACATTCTACTAGTGTACAAAATTTGGTAAGGATCAAATTAATAATTAAACAAATATACATATAGTAACAAACAAATAAACAAGAAACACTAGCGTATATTTATAATATAAGTTAGGTTATCAAACTGTTTTTGAAAATAACAACAATTAAGGAAATTTATTTTTATTTTTTAAAATAATTATTTTATCTAGGCACACATGATTAAATTAAGCATTTTGTTGTAAATTAAGCATTTACTTAATATTAGACGAATTGCAGCTATACAATGCCTCACCCCATTTCTATATCATCGCCTGTGGAGATTTCATCCATATGTAATTTGTTATATTATTATTGTCGTATTTCAGAAAATGTACATGTTCTACAGGAAAACAGCTTACAGACTGGAAAAAATTGCATCTACCAATTGGCCTGGACGTATTATCCAGTAATATGTAAACGTCAATTGGTAGACAAAAGTGTTTAAACGAGTATGAGAGTGTATAAAATGAACAATTTAACTCTTGCGCTGGTCAATAAACTGTATAGTTTACGAATAGTCCATAACTTTAAAAAGAAAGTTATGGACGCTTGTCTCATCCCATGCCAAACCTACGCTCGTCAAACGTGGAGGTTTACATATAAAATGAAAATAAACTTGTAACGTGTCAAAGAAGTATGGAGTGTCACTGACATAAGATCCAGAACAAAAACAATAGATGCACTAAATCACGCATAAAAGCTAAAATGAAAGTGGGCTGGACATGTCGCGAAGCTCAAAGACGACAGATGGACAAAAAAAATCACTTCTTGGTCAGGTTCTGAAGGAAAACGCTGCAGAGGGAGACCTTTCGCACGCTGGGATGAAGATATCAAAAAAATTGCTGGCCCAAAATGGTAACTTATAGCTCAAAATAGAGATAATTGGCAAAAGTTGGAAGAGGCCTTCACCTGAGAGGGGTTCCTATAAAAAGTGATATAGTTAATTCATAGTAGTTTATATACTTACTTATGATATCATTGAATGATAGTAATATAGAGAATTCATAGTAGTTTATATACTTACTATGTAATAGATTTAATATCAAGCTTTTGTAAACTACCTACAGCAATGTACCTATCTCATTAACGTTATTAGGAAATAAAAGGCTTTATTATTATTATTAAACAATTATAGTAGTAAAACAATTTTTTATTTATATAAACGTTTTATTGATCCAGCAAAAGCCAGTATGTCTTCATATCTATATTTTTGCAACATTTTCCATTGTCTTTTAGGTTCGACGCTTTATCACCAGTAATTAATGCAACCTTGAATGATGAAGGCGTATATTTCCACCTGCCATCAGCTTACTTTGTTCATAGTATAGTTGTTGTACTTTTATTCGACTCATTATTTATTACACTTGTATGATTACTTGCAATTCGTTTTATAGTCAGACTTCTTCAGCTCGAGATATGTGATTGAATAAAAAGTTTTTTTTCTAGTTTTAATAAGCTGTCCCTCCGAAAAATTACGTGTTTCATGTAAAGCATTTATGAATAATAATAAAATGGCTAAAAATTATATCACAAAAATATACCTATAATATTCTATAATATTCGCCAGATATTTCTTCAAATTTTGTTGTGCGCCTCTCCACCTATATTTTTAACTATATGGTTCAAAAGTCTGAAAAAAACTAAACTTAGTAAGTATAAAGAACTTAAAGAAAGTAGAAATAATACTACATTACGTATTTTCATTTAATTGTGACTTAGTAAGTAATTGAAAGTACAATGCAAAGTTATTTTGGTCAGTTTAAGCGGTATGTGTGCGTATCCGATACCCACTTGCCTTTTTATTATCTGCTTAAGCATTTTATTACTTTCCACTGCTGCTTTATTTTGCACTTTAACCATTCTACAAGTTTCTTAATTCCACAAGCCAGTCTACGAGTTTACAACGCTTCTCTGAAACTAGGTTAGCTTGGAGACCATACATCAATAATCAGTTTTCCAGATACTAAAATGTCACTTATGTCTCTCATTTCATAAGTCTGTGACATCTCTCCAATTCGTTAGTCGTCAATACATCCATAAGACGAGTTTCATTAATATTTGTCAGGAAATTTATTATTAAAATAATAATGTTATAACTTTACATTACCTTTAACGTTTAGTTAAATAATAAACTTATTTCTAACCTACTGATTGGAACAAGTTTTTCCAGTGGTGAAGCGTTTCACGGATGAATTAGTTTTAGTAATTTTCTGACATATCATATTATGAATTCTTTCCTGACAAGCATCAGGTTTTGCTAATATTATGTTATTATCGGACAATCGTGAATGGCAGTAGCTCAGCAGCTGTAAAACGTGGGGCAGGATTTACTTGTTGCACCAATTTGCTTCAATTTACGCAACATACGCTTCGTTCGATGTGATTCACGTCAATGATGAAGGCATCCGCGTTATTCAAACTTATATTACTTTGACCAACATGCAATTCATAACAGACATGAAGTTCATAATTCACAATTAAATGAAACTACGTGGTGTAGTATTATTTCTACTTTCTTTAACTTTACCACGACCTAGGTTTCGTTGTATTACAACATCTTCAGGTGGGCTATTAGCAAAGATTGGTTTAATTACTGTTAGTGGATTGGATTAATTACTGTTAGTCTTCTTTGCTAATAGCCCACCTGAAGATGTTGTAATACAACGAAACCTAGGTCGTGGTAAAGAACATAAAGAAAGTAGAAATAATACTACACCACGTAGTTTCATTTAATTGTGTTTAGTGAGTTTATTTTCTCTTTTTTTAATGCCGCAATTTGGGACATTTTATCTTTATTAGTTTTATTTCACTGTCTTAAAAGTTTTTTCTTTTTAATTTTATCTTCCTCTTCTCCAGTTTATCTGGGTCTGGGCATCTTGCACTTCGGTACCGATTTACTTTATGCTAGGTTGTAGATGGTCTTAGGATCTACGCTTTTAGGCCTATTTTGATTTTAACCTTCACGTTTGACTACAGTCTTTAATGAATGTTAGTTTTTCACATTATGTGTACCACTCAAATCAGCTTCGTGAAGGTTTTAAGTATCGGAACCACTTTAATTTTTCCAACTTTAATTACACTTAAATAATATATTAATTTATAGAAATATACGTTAATTAAAGCGTGGAAGTCAATGTGTTAAAAGCCTTTGTAATTGTAATGTATTAAGCGTCAATAATTAAGAAAATTTAAATAATATAATAAACGATCGGCTTGTTTGGTTTAGAATTTGTTGATTATATATAATTTGGATATTCAAATAGACTTCGATAATATATGGTATTTTAAAATAGCATAAAGAAATATTTAAAAAGACGGTGAGGAAGGAAAAATATAATTCCTTTAAATCTTTAAACCATATAGGAACCAAATTTGCCAATTTTAACAGTTTTCTTAGTTTGAAAGACTCTATTTCTTACATTAGATAGTGCGTCCATGATTCTTGGTGACTTCTTCTTTGACCTAGGAGGAAGATTAAAAATCACACACCCGTATAGATCGTAGTCTAAGTGGAACACAATCTGAGACATTACATAATTTCGCTCAAGCGTTTGTGGGATACAATTGGAGAAATCTATTAATAATACTTTGTTATCCGTTTGTTTGTTTACCAAAAATTGCAACTATTGAAGCGTTTTATAAATCATATAAGTTGAAGCCTCTAAATTCTTAACGATTTGATAATGTACTTGTCAAAACGTACCGTATATGTTTCACTTACTTGAGTTAACTCTGGTTAAGATTTCGCTTCAAGAAATTTCCAATTTTTTTCAAAAGCAATGACTTTGTTTTTTTTTCTTACAGATTCAGAAATTTTCCCACATTAAAAAATAGGGCAAAAAGTGTCATACATTAATTTATATTAATCCTTTTGCACCCAGGCTTACAACTGCCTGCCTGCAACCGTATTGGCGTCATGCGTGGAGGGGGTGTGGGCGGCGCGACGGCAGACCACTGCGCAGGCGCAGCTCACGCGCGCACTCTGGCTCTGGTGCGGCGCGCACGGGGCGCGCGTGTGGCTCCCACTCTTCGGCAGGCACACCTTTATGGCCAAGCGCATCATGCTGCCCTTCCATTTGAAGATCTATCCTTTGGGTAATTTCTTGATATTTTTCTATGTCATTGATCTGTAATTTAATTGCATTTAATTATCGTAGCGTTTTAGATATTACAAACAATGCTGTTTATCTACATCTCTTTCCTAGTTATGCAGGGTATAGTGGAATGCAAAACGAGCATTATATAGAAATTTATTCTCGCCTTATTCTGCTCACGGTATCAGGTGACACTGACATCTTGGAACTGGCCATTTAGTATTAAGGCTCTATTTTTATTGAAAATGGAATTTTTGTTTATGATAATATGACTGATTTGAAAGATGAAGTATTAGAAATTGATCTTTGGATGACATTCTTTTGAAATTACGTGGTTATCATTTGTCTCGGTAATTTTGGTGGTAATTTGAATTATGTGTTAAAACAAGAACCTTTCGAGCAATGATTTTAATACTAGTATTATAGATTTAAACTAGTATACACCAGGCTATTTGTCGTTTGGACCATTTATCGATTTAGAAATCGTCAGATAATTGAGATATGTATGTAGGTTAGCGATTTCAGATCAAAGTTTTGTAGAGACATTTGTACTACTTAAAGATCGGTTGATAATGCGGGTCATACTCTTGTCAATTTTTCAGATGTATCGTGAATCGTCATTACTAAAAATTTAAAAAAAAAACGGCCAGTTTACACGTAGGATTGGTCGTTAATGAATCTTTGAATGTCTTTGTCATGTGAAGTTAATGAAAAAATTGTAATTTCATCCAAAGGATTGGTATAATTACTGGAGGATGTCAGAACATATTTACTATGATTTATTGTAGAATATATTGCCAATAGTAAAAAAATTTCTCCTCACGAACATCTAGCGGCTGCATTTGATTTTTCTGCAACTGAAAGAAGATTTAAAATGTTCATTGAAAACACTTGGTCTTAAAATTCCTTGGTATTTTAAAACAACAAATGGTTTCATTACCATAATTGGGGCTTATATGATTCATCAGGATTAAATACTGATGACTGGAAAGATATTTTTTTTACATTCTTTATGAAACATAAGTCCATAAATTATTAATATTTTTTTGCATCGGTCGGCTTCGGGAGCCATTGACTTCATTTTCTCTAGAAGGGTATCATACAGATGGTATTTTTCTTCACTTTTTTGTCTAGAACAGTCTTCGCTTTCAATTTCCAAAAAAAGCTCCTTTTATTGGAATCATAATTAATGTTATAAATAAAATGCGGTTTCACACTTTAACTGTTCAACCAATTTTTAAGCAATTTTGCATATAGATAGGAGATGAACAAAGAACTTTTTATTACAGTTGTTTTTATCTAAAAAAATCTGCCGTTAGGTTTGCAAGCATGGACGTGAGTATGTTGTACTCAGGATAATATTATTTTAATCTCCCAAATAATCGCTTCTTGTAATATTTTAATAAGAATATTAATTGCCTTGTTTTTACTAAGCTGTTACTTAGTATGAATTTACAGCCCGTCGTATGTGGGTATCTGTAGGCAATACATTTTTTTTTAAATAAATTATTCAAATGCCCCCTTGGCTAACAAAAGAGTTTTAATTACACGGTTATAGCCAGTAAAAGTCTAGTAATTAACTTTTATTTTCGATTGTACTCATTTTTTTTAAGTGTGCTTTCTCCGCGTTAAGCACAATAAAAGTGAAATAGCAAATATAAGACAAATATAATAAGGCCAAATTGAATTCCGTGGGTTACGTTTGTAATTCAAACTCGCTTACGTTCGTTATTCTATCCACCTCTCGACTTACTCTCACCCATAATTAAAATGGCCCAACTTTCGTAATTATAAATATCACGACGACCCCAAAATTTTCATTTCTAAAAAAAGTAGGATTTGCCGGACCGTACCCCACGTCCCTCCTATTAGATCGTTACTTGCCTCCGTGTGCAGCCGTCGAGATTCTGCCTATACGCAATATTATTTTACAATTAAACAAAACCATAAACAAAAAATATTACTAGAAAAGTAAAACTGAACTCAGAAGCATTCGCAAACAACCTTTTTTCCCCTTTTTTTAAATCGAAATTACCTGTGTACATATGCCGGAAGGCACGAAACGAATATAATATAGACCCGTCGTCAACAAAGGTCATCGTCCAACTCATAAAGCATAGGGAAGAGGCACCGATTGTCGGATACATTTGTTTAAAATAAAAAAAAATAGTAAACAATGGTTCAGATCTTAAAACTTGGCATTTTTAGTATCTATATTTTATGTATATCTCTATTTTGCATAACACTTTTTTGTCAGTTGTATTTATTAAAAAAAACGGTGGAAATTGTATGTTTTCAAAAAGGTTGCCCTGATATCCTATGATAGGGTTCAATTCTCATAACTGATGTTAAGGGAATGGTTTTTAAAATAAAACGAACTGCGTAATGTTTTACTTTGTGTTAATTAATTATTAATTAAAATCAGTCTTATTGATTATCAAAAGTAATTTTTAATGACGCTTATATTAATTAAGTGGGAACAAATTGCCTCACATGTAAGTTAAAAATCACATTTAAAGATAATAAAAAGTAAACTTAATCTTAAGTGTTTAAATATTTAGATCAATCGCAATATTGGCTCAAAATATTTAAAAAAATAACAAAAAGTAAGCATTTACCAAATCCCTTCCGAAGAAAACATATTTTAAGTAAGACATAAATCACAGACAAAACCTTACAATATCTGTCTTCTACATCAGTAATTTCTTCGTGACACCAGCGACAACAGGCAAGGTATCTATCTTATCCATCGTTCCCCTCAACTCTCGATAGAAAACGCCATATTGCAATAAGTGCATTCGGCATCATCATCGTTAGCTGCGCTGCCACCACTTTCTAAAATCTATCTATGTCTGAATCTTCTAAATCAGAATGATATTTCTTGTTTACTTCTAAAGCTTTTCTTTATTCTATTTGCTTTTTCCTTTTTCCCTTAGTTGTTTTATCTGGTGCCGTCCTTTTTCGCGTAAGAGGTCTGTCTTTTTTTGTATTTGTGCTTCAAGACTCGTTTTATATGGCGAACTTGATAAAACTTTAGTCTTGGTCTCTTTTTGGTGTTTATTCTTGATTTTCTCTAGATAACAGGAATTGAACTCATTATCATTACCTGTGACGACACCATAAATTTTGACACTGTTACTACAGGATCTTTGAAAGATAAAGGCATAATTGATCCCGTTGAATTTTAGAACCCTGATGTGATCGGCTTCAGAAGCATTACTGACATCACCCAGACGGTCTCTGACGGCAAAATCTTCGTCTCTGACGATGTTTTTATTGAATGGAATAATTTCGCACTTTTTGAATGCGTTTACAACTATCTCAGCTGATTGAGCACGCGAAAATGCTTTGCAGATCGAGTTGCGACTTAGGCGCAACTCATACGTACGATTTTTCAACGACAAAAAAGTCGTCATCTGCAAATTAACATCCACGATAATGTTTCGCACGTACGTGCGACAAACTGTCGTCGTTTTCGCCGACAGGTTTCCATAGTAATTGGCAGACGATCACTTTTTGTCGTCAGAGGGTCGTACGTGTGTGTTGCGCCTTCTTCGCGCGTGGTTCATAATATCAACGTTAAGCGCAAAAAAATAAGATCGAACATAGTTTAAAATTGCTTCATAGAAAGGTGTTTACAATTTACTTTTTAAATTTTTAACTTACGTAAACTATGTAAAAAAAAATGAAATTTTTTTTTTTAAAACTATCACAATATGAAAAATCTTATTTTGATCATTATTAAATATTGTAACATTGAAAATTATTAAAGTAGATTTGAAGTATTATGTTGTCGCATTTCACAGGAATTTCAAAAGTAAGATTTTTTGTCGAGTACTTTTCGAATCATTTAATTGTGACACTTAGCTCTCAAAAAAATAAAAAAAAGAAATATATATATATATATATATATATATATATGTATATATATATATATATATATATGTATGTATATATATATATATATATATATATATATATATATATATATATATATATATATATATATATATATATATATATATATCTATATATAATTATTTTCCACCTCGTGATTATCTTTAATAATTAAGATTTGCCATTAAATAAGAGACTTGTTAACTTTGATATCATTTTCTTACCTATTAATACTCATACATGTGATATTTTGAGCCTTACTAAGAGAGACAGCCACTCATTGTGCATAGTTTTGAATTTTTTCATAAAAATACGATACAACAAAATCTTTTCCATAAGCTTAAATACATACAACTCATTTTATAATTAGTTGATTCTTAGACTAATATTATTTACCTCATTAGTCATATGTTTGCGACAAATAATACCTAACCTTATTTATTTGTTATAACTTTCAACAAGAAATAATTCCTTTTGCTACTATCAGTATTTTCACGCTTCATAAATAAAATGATATACTAAAACAGCTCTACTTGAGCAGCACACACGTATAAGCAACTTGTAAACTTTTGATATTATTTTCTTGCCTATTAACACTCATGCATGTGATGTTGTGAGGCTTATTAAGAGCGACAGCCATAATACAAGAAACAGTTTCCATGAGCCGAAAGACATTCTGTTCATTTTATCACTATTCATAGACTAATATTATTTGCGTCATTAGTCCTACAGTAATTATTTGCATTATGCCATATAATAATTATTTGCAGGTTTTTAAAAAATATCACTGGTTGTATTCCAATCACGCTCCGTAGAAGAGTTTAAGAGATATGTATGTAGTAATATGTATTTTTTCACTAGCTCATACTTTATTTTCTTTTCAATGCATGTGTATTAGGTATATTCCTAACTAAATAAGTAACCGAAACATATACGCATATGATATTTGTAAATAAATGACAATATACTATTAAATTTAAACTAAACTTATTATTTATTGTTCTTGATTTAAAAAACAAATTAATACTTTATAATTATGTTCTATGTAAGCATATATATTTTATATATTTAAATTATTTTTTCGATTGTATTCTTGAAGATAACAGTTTCTTAATGTAGAGCTACTTGCATTGGGAGGAAGATACCATAGTAAAGTTACCATAGTACTCATCAAATCAAATTCAAAAACATTGCTTCCCTGTTTTTTCTTTCATCCTTTTTTTGTCCTTGTTACAATAAAACCTGTGTTAAAATCTCTATCCTTTTACCCTTAGAATTTTTTTCTCAGACAAATATATAATTACAACATCATGAAAAGCTTTGTTTATGCAATACTAATATTTAAAATTTTTATTTCAGCAATATTGTTCGAAGATGCCATCTTGCTAGGTGTTGAAAACGATACTACTCTGTATACAAGTGACTCAAACTCTGCGTTCTCTCTACCATTTTGTGTAGTGAATCGAACGGTAAGCTTTTTAGAATGTTATTTTAGTAACGCAAGATTACAACTCAAAAAATAAGAGTGAAAGAAAATAATTACGTCGCATAATCTCTGTTATCATTATAATTATAAAATAACTAGTTTCCCGTCCCAGCTTTAATCAGGCTAACAGTAACCATTTTCATGTAATCACTAGGAGGACAGACAGTTTGGTTTCTTTTCATGTTTGTTTATAGTTTAAGGTTTTTGTGCACAAAATGGATTGACATGAAACTTTTACCACCATGTAGTTTATATCATATAGATGGATGTAGTGTATATAATATATTTGTAGAATGTGCGGATATTTAGCAATAACAATTCAATTAAAGTGAGCCAAAGTTTACCAGGCGCATTAAATAAAAGTTTCATTTATTATTGTTTAAAAGTTTAACTTCGCTGTGAGTTAAACTTTCAAGCAATTATAGCTAAAGTAAATGGATATTGTAGACAACACGAAAATGTAAAAAAAGTTTAAATATGCAAATTACTCATTTTTATATATTGTCTTTAATGACCGGTTTTAAATTGGATAGTAGAAGTATATTTGTTAAACGCAGAAATATTAAATAATATTTGAAAAATTGTTCATGACAATGAAAACTCAAATAATTGCCAGCAAATATTTGGTTAATTATTATCAATTGTTTATTATAAACGTTTTTATGTTACAATATTTGGCTCTACAGACCTGTACAAGAATAAAGCACACAATCAATAATTAAACCGTTGAGAATATTGTTACTAAATTAATTGTAAATAATTATTACATAAGAAAGTGGATGAAGCGAGATGCAGTCATGTTCACTTTTTGTCTTGATATAGCTGGGACAAGTTTGCTAGTTTTAATTATAATTTATCGGTACAATTGCTTAAAGATTTAGTTATATCATGTTTCCTGAAATGAATATATTTATTATCCAGTTTCCTGAAGTTTAGACAATCTTATAATTTCTTTTAGGGCATATCTTTCTGTAAGGAGATTAAGTATGTTATAAAAATTAAATAATCACAATCTCCTTACTCGCAAATTTTCTGATATAATTTATAATAAATTACATCAGAAAATTGATGTTGACGTAACAGAAAACAGTAAGCGTTTATGTTGTAATGGAACATGCATTGGCTGCATTGAGCAACACACACACTCTTTATTGGCCGTCATACATCAATGAGCAGCTGAGCTGAACTTGTTAGACCGGCTGTTCACTGTTGGATAGTGCAGGTGTATTGTTGTGGGCGTAACGATGTTATGAATTATTTATTTCTTTGTTGCATGTCAGTATACATTTATACTGGTTTTGTAGGAAGTAGTTTAAAGTTTGTTAATAGGTTTGAAATTTTTTTGCAAAATTGTAAAATAATTGCATATGTTATTAAATGAGTGATCCCTACCATTAAATTAAGAACACCTTAATAAGTTTTTATAATTTTTTCACTACTTAATTTAGCTATATTCATGCCATTTTACTAAACATAACCCAATAGATATGCTTTAATTTTTTTATTTACAGAATATTCTCTCATTCATAGTAACAATAGTCAATAGACGACAAAGGTAGACTTATAAGTATTCAAAAAATGTCAAAATTTGTAATTAAATGAATCAGTAATTTGTTCAACACACCATGTATGACATTGTTAACGTTTTTGAATTATCATTGGATCTGTACATTTTTTTTTCCTACTAATTCATATAAAAAAAACCACTTAACACACCTTACATTGTATTCATAACTGATACTCGAATCTTTCACTTAGTTTAAAAACCCAACATGTGAAGTGTCTAAATACATTAGTCAGCTATGTTGTTTGGCCATTGTTTCTCTTCAAATTATTAATCAACTTGTCTACTTGTTTTTTTAAATTTTATATTAAAAAGTACATAGTTAGCAAGTGATTTAATAATGCCCTTGTCATTAAGTAATAATAAAGACATACAATCTAGAAAAAAAGGAGGCTATGAAGTAAAGAAAACAGGAAAGCAAATATTTAAAATTGTAAACAAAAAGTTTAGTTGGAATACAACTATATCATTTTCTTATTTGATTAAAATTTCTGAAACCAAAATTTAAAAAAAAATGCAAACGTATAATCCAAAAAGCAAAAAAAAATAAGTAAACATACATTTTGTTATACCTGACAGAGTTTAGCTATTAAACAAATTGATTTGTATAAAGAAAGTATGAAAAGATTAGAGAGTAGCAGGTCCTTCAGAAAACACTCTACAAGGTCAGTTGTAAAAATCACATTTCCAATTTTATTGCTAAAGAAACTTGCCGGGTAGTAAAAGAGGATATTTATTTTTGCTACGAGACGTTAAATTCAGTGTTGTTAAAGGAACAATTGGTAAGATAAATCACTTATATAGAATAAGCGAAATTATTCAGCATATCGAAGGATTATCTGTCACCAAATAATGGGCAATATTTTTAATCCTAGCTGAAAATATTCTAGACTTTATAGTTTGGCACATTCAGGGTTACAGAAAAATAAAAAAAGACTGAAAGGTACATCTCAACAGCTGACATATGATTATATCAGGGGCCGAAACAGGTTTAATGTTTAAAAATACTGACTTTACGGATCTAAATTTCAAAAATACTGACCATTTAAATACAGTTTTTATGGATGAAAAGATGTAAAATAAAGACTTATTTTTAGTTATTGGCCTCCACCATCCCCATAGCCAATGGACATTTTTTAATGTGTTAAAAAAGGATTTTTGTTATTTTTTGTTAGTCGTTGGCATTTGTGTATTTATAATGAGTAGTAAGTAGTAAGATACCTAGATAAAAACCAAAACATGAGAAAAAAAAAATATATAAAAGATACATTAAAATTAATATAACATGGAAAATTAAGCTTTTGTGTTACACCATCCCCATAGCCTATGGATATTGTATTAAAAAAGGATTTTTGTTATTTTTTGTTAGTCATTGGCATTTGTGTATTTATAATGAGTAGTAACTAGTAAGATACCTACATAAAAATCAAAACATGAGAAAGTGAAAAAAACAGAAAAGATACATTATATTAATATTACTTTTGTGTTACACCATCACCATAGCCAATGGATATTGTATTAAAAAAGGATTTTTGTTATTTTTTGTTAGTCATTCGCATTTGTGTATTTATAATGAGTAGTAACTAGTAAGATACCTACATAAAAATCAAAACATGAGAAAGTGAAAAAAACAGAAAAGATACATTATATTAATATTACTTTTGTGTTACACCATCACCATAGCCAATGGATATTGTATTAAAAAAGGATTTTTGTTATTTTTTGTTAGTCATTGGCATTCGTGTATTTATAATGAGTAGTAACTAGTAAGATACCTACATTATATTAATATAACATGGAAAATTAAGCTTTAGTGTTACACCATCCCCATAGCCAATGGATATTGTGTTAAAAAAGAATTTTTGTTAGTCATTGGTATTTGTGTATTTATAATGAGTAGTAAGTAGTAAGTACCTACATAAAAATCAAAACATGAGAAAGTGAAAAAAAACAGAAAAGATACATTAAAATTAACATAACTTGAAAAATTAAGCTGTCTTAAAAAAATTTGTTATAAGTGATTTTTTCTTCCTCTCTGATTTGTTGTTCTTCTTTTCACTCCTTGACGACAATATCTAGTAACGATTTAGCCAGATTCACGACTACTAAATCTTTGTCTTTGATGCCGCCATTCAACATATAATTCGCATTTCTAAGTAATCTGGAAATAATAATTGCATTACGAAATTGTGCACATAAACAAACACAACAAAAACAAAACAATTACTGACAAATGACAAAGCGTGCTATCAATTCATGCTATATCTAGCTGTCAATTGGCTCTTAACTTTTTCTTCTTGTTTTAGTTTGTTTAATGTCGATTCACCTTCCCCAATTTAATTTCCTAGTATTTTCTCTTAAGTTCTCTTTTTTCCCCAGCTCTCTCCGCTCTCCTTTCAGAGCTCTCCTTTTTTTTCATTTCCAGTTTCTTCTCTTCTTTTTTCCTTTATTCTTTGCAGTACTGTTTATAACGTATGTATGCCGTTCTAGCCATATTCATTAATGCTGGGGTTAGTGGAATGAAATGAATCTGGTTGTCATATATGTTTTTCAATACTGGCATAACTATTAAATAATCATCCAAGGTTCTTTGTGACATGTTAGCCCTTTCTACTGTTAGTCACATGTTTAGCCCTTTCTACTGTTAGTTAAGTTACCTTTATTCTGTGCACAATCCGTCCAGAACACGAAAACTCTCTTTCAACGTTTGCATTGCCATGCAACAGTGTTGCCTTTATGATATTTTCCAAGTTAGGGAACATTTTCTCTCCGGATTCAGAAGTACATTTAAAAATATTGACCCAGTTTGTTGTTCAGAGTTTTTCTTTTGAGATTGTTGCATCAGAAGAAGGCATCCATTTATTAGTGTCGATTCCTCAAACTCAGTAGGCAAAGATTTTGCAATTTTTAAGTCCTTATAGGATGTTTCTTTTTTAGGAAATCTAGGATTCAAAATGGCCAGGTATTTAACCAAAGAATATCCATCAACGTTTTTGAGAGTAGATGTTTGTAAGCATCAATGTGATGGTTCTTTACGTTAGTCAAAAATGTCATTCTATCACGTTCCTATGCGGTCACTAATAACTCTCTGATTGAATCTTCTATTATTGTTATATCCTGAAGGGGTACGTAACATTTTTCATTAAGAGCGTCAATTGTTTTGGGCGCATTTTTTATATAAAAACGATTCAACATTTTTTCTCGAGTTTCTTTAACTCTTCATGAATCATATGCACAGCTTTATTTACATTCGATCCATCACAACCAAGCATCAGAAGCGTTTTTCGGGACAGTTGAGCATTGTTCATTACTTCATGGAGCTTAGAAAAAATATTCTCAGCAGTGACTTTACCGATGAAGAAAGTTTCTAAATGTGTCGTTATTATCATTTCCTTAATCGGAGACCAATATTTGATGGCTACCTGGAGCTCTGTTTTTGATGCCACATTGCAGGTTTCAATAAAAACATATAGAAAAATAAGTCATCATTTCTTGCCCAAAAGATGGAGTTAAAGCGTTGCAAATTAAATACCTGCTTTGGTAGTCGACATAGAAAAGTCTGATGATAGTAAATTTGGAAACATAGCAGAAAAAAGTTTCTTTATAGAATTGCATGAGGACTTTATTGGAAAATTAGAAGCCATCATTTTAATGGCCCATAAAAGTTCTGTTCTTGTATCCCCACCTTTTTATAATTATATACAACTTCGGCTATTGTCAAGTTGTGAACTGGTACTTGGTTGTATTTCGATGGATTTTCATAAGGGCGCAAACTCGTTATATGCAGTTGAGACGCAGACAACTTTACTTTATAATATTCTTTATGTATTTGTGTTGATGCATGCTGTTCAAAACCTTCAAACAACAGAAAACTTTTTTAGGCACACTGCACAAAAAACTTCATTATCTCCCACTTTTATCTTTTTTATATAGCCATTCTTCATTAAATTTACATTTAACCATGATTAAATTGTAATATAAACATCTATCCTTAAACCATGTTAGTGAAATTTAAACAATACACACATTAACCAATCACCAGAAGATAGATCGTAGGAAGGGACAAACATATATAAAATAAATTACACTGTTAATAAAAACAAAATACTGATTTTGAAAAAATAGTAATTCTATTTGTTTTCAAAATCATGATGCTTCAGTACATGTTCCTATAATCAACGTATAGAGCATCAAAAGCATCCCTCCGATATCATCACTGGGCACCTGGAAAATAAAAAATTTTACTGAGCTGTTTTTTTACATAGAGAGGAGATGAATGCGGTACAAGCATTGCATGGAACTTTATAAATAATAAAACAAGAAGACACACTATTTTAATGCAATTCAAATATATATTTGAATACCGATATATATCGGTCATCTTTTGAAAGATATGAAAAGTTATTAAAAAAAATTAAGATATTTATTACCTATATTCGCTATTTCCACAAGAAGTTTAAGCTGTAAGATGTTTGAGAAACAAGATTAATATTACTTATGTTTTGTATAACAAGAGTGTTAATTTTATTAAAAATGTGTTGATATATTGAAATGATCTAGATTTAATTTCTTTATAAATTTTAAGTATTTTTTTTACATTTGTTTCAAAAACCCTACATGTGATGAAAATAATCCTCGATTATATTCCTATTGTTTAATTTTAAAAAAATATTTACACTATCTTGTTAAAGCAAAAATTTACAATATTAAACTCTTCAATGCCCTGAAGAGAACAGTGAAAACCACGGTGATAAGCGTCTATAGAGAGGATATCAAACACATTTTATATGGAAATCTAACTCTCACTGCTAACACATATGAAGGGGAGAGAGGAAATACAATGTTGTGTAAAGAAGTTCATAATATCAGCATATAAACAATGAAAACAATGTCGTTGACGTGGTGTGTTGGATTTATCGCAAGGCATACAATCTTTGACGATGCGGTGCACTGCGAGGATTCGGGTTCGATTCCCGGCCACTCATAGAGTGGGGTTGGATTGGTGTTCTGATTGGCAGTAAGACATTGTTCTCGTAGCAATAACTCCGCCATATGTATCAACTATATACATTAAAGTTCTTGAAAAAATGGAGATCCTAAATGATTCATCGAGAAGAAACAGACTCTAACGCTGTTGGGTGGAAGTGCTGTAATTGTAGATAAGGGACACTATTAGGTGGACCTTCGAAGGTGCCTACTTTTGTATCAGGTGGGATGTTATGGGTCCCAGGAGGAGCCCTGAGACAACCCGGGTGGAATAGCGGGAATAATGTATACATAAATAAATATCAAGTTGAGTAATGCCAGTACAATAATTCGTGCTATTTGAACTCTTTTTGTTTCAATTCCATGTTTTTTAACAAGTTATCAAGGTAAATCATAAAAATATATCAAATACTTAATATAGATATTTGATCTTGTGAACAAAATTGTTCACAATCTTTCCGAATTTGAAAGGCTTCTGTAGGAGTGATGTGAGAAAGATTTGTGTGCAATTTGCTAAAATTATCACGATTTATAAAAAATAATTATATTTAGTTCTGTCAAAATTTGACATAACATTTAATTCTTTATAGCTGCATATATTCCATTTTTTTTAGTGATGTAGCTTAGCAGTGGAATATTTTTATCCACTTTCTTTAAAGCGTGTAAGCATATTGTCTGTGAAATATTCATTCATCCTAATTGTTGAAATGGTGAACAGACTTAGATATTGTAATTAACGAGATTAAATATATTACAAGAAAAATAGTACATTTTGTGGAATTTTGGACACCTTAAATATCTTAAAGAGAGGCTGAAGCTTATTTGAATGATATTTTTTAAAAATGGCCATTTTAGAGGCATTAAATTAAACAGATTCATAACATATCTCAATAAAGTGAGTTTTTTTAATTTTACTCTGTTAAAAAAATGAAATTTATGTAGTGCAAATATTTGTCTTCGATATTATTGTCAATACAAATATATATATATATATATATATATATATCCCATCTATCTGCTTGTCTGTTAAACCTCGCCATCTGTTAAACAAACATGCCAAATTTAAACGGAAATGACGTTAATTTTTAAAAACATTTAATTGCGCCATCCCTGACAGCACCAATACTATAAATTTTTTTTAATCAAACATTTTTTAAAAATGTTTTTTTCAAACAAAGTCGGAACTGTGGAATCATAGCGAGTTTCCTTTTTTACCTCTTTGTACAGTGAGTATGCAAAGCCACAATACACCTATTTTGTGGGCTTATCTGGAAAACCTTTGGTCGTAGCGAGCTGAGACTATCAATCGATTTTATATATGAATGCTATGAAGTTTACCTATTATTTCCTAGACCTAACAAATGGCCACAAAACTTTAGGATCCAAGGTCTACTTTTTGGCCAAATATAAAACGATTTGGCAAAAATTGTTATGTCTATATATATTCACAGACACATGCGTACAAATATTTCAAAAATTGTGTTGTTCAGTCCTTTAGGCACAAATTTTGTAGATATATATTTATAGGATACCTATTTTATCTACCTTTTATTTTTTTTTATAAGATACCTATTTTACCTCTGTTACTTTATTCCATTTATAGATATATTTAGTTAAATGTGAATTAATTTAAAATAATAGGTATTTAATAAAATATAACTTGTAAGATGACATATTTTATTATGGTTTTCAGAAATAAAACAAATCGAAACACAAATATTAATATTCTTTGTGTATTTCAGAGTCAAGTATACTTACACCAGATCCTACGGCAACTGTTGCGACGAAATCTCGGTTATCATGCTTTTGAAATTGCAAGGAGCTGCTCCAATTTGCCATATTTTCCACATTCTTTAGAATTACTGCTTCATGAGGCAAGTTCCGTTCCATTTTTTCTACCTCCCAAAACCATTGAAATATTTTTATAACTTCGTTTATGAATTGCTTAATCGAATTCTTTTTTTTTATACGATTTTACTTTTACTTTAGGTATTAGAAGAAGAAGCAACCAGTAAGGAACCAATACCTGATGCACAACTTCCTAGTGTCATAGAATTTATTCAAGAATTTCCTGTTTATTTACAAGTATGTTTGTTATTCAATCGTATAACATGGCATGTTCAGAAAACATTTGTTTATAGATTTATAATATTTAATATTTCTCATCATACTTGATTTCATGTGACTCTCCATGGACGTATAGATTATATAGTTACTTTAATGAACATTACCTTTCTTATGCTGTGTGCAGTTGCGCCTGACTGGTAATACACACCTTGTAATTAGAAGTAGGGATTTTCTTGCACATGTTTAATATTCAGAAATAACTAATTAATATTCAGAAAACAATAACACTGTATGCAATATAACAATGTTATTGTACTTAAGAATCCTAAAAACTAAACTGATTAAAACAAGCAATCCATGGGGAACGATACATTTTTACACAATATCTTGAATATAAGTGGAAGGAATCCAGAATTGCCTTTAATTCAAAATTACCACCACGATTAATTCCAACTGCATTATAAGTTTAAATTAATAGTATCAGCTTTAGAAAAATCTTAATGAATTATTACATTTTTTCTTGAAATAATAAACATTTTTTCATAAGATGTATTATATGATATAAAAGGGCTAAGATTTAATAGAAGTTTCGGGTTGTATGATATAATCTTTCTTTTTTGAATGACACCTTAATTAAATGGCTTATGGCCAGTGGAAGTTATCTTTAAGTTTATTACATTCAGCAGACAAAAAAATGTTATACCTTTTATTTCCATAAAAAAATTTGTTATGAATAATTACATATTTTATTATGGCATTATTTTCAGACTGTGGTGCAGTGTGCGAGGAAAACAGAAATAGCACTATGGGCTTACCTTTTCTCGGCAGCAGGCAAGCCCAAGGAATTATTTCAAGAATGTTTGGTGCGGAAGATGCTGGATACAGCAGCGTCTTACCTTATCATTCTCCAGGTTAACTATATTGTAATTAAGTAAAACTTTTATTTTCTTTGATTCTGTGCTATGAAATGCATCTAGTACCAACTTAATTTTTTTTATTATCAGTCAATATAATTTCAGATAAAGTTTTTAAATTAATTACACACACACACACACGCACGCACGCACGAACGCACGCACACGCGCACCCGCACACGTGCACACACATCATGGAGTACTTACCCAGCGGAGAGCTCATAGATGTATTTTTCTTAGAATCCCAACTCATTGCATAGCAGTGCACGTTCATTGTGGCATAGGCTACACTAATTAGTCAACTGCATGTCATTTGTTTTTTTGTAAGGAGTACAAAAATATGTACAATTGTATTATCCATAATATCGATAAAAGTTTTCTTTATTGACGTCGCCTATCAGTGTTCCAGTGCATGTTTGACATTTTTATTTTTTGTCAATGAATGGACAACATAAGCCGCCATGTACTCGATGACTCTCTAACAAAATTCTGTGAGTATGATATTTTGAACTATTTGTTCTTCATTGAGTCTCTTATTGTTGTCAAAATTAAATCACTTTGATCGTTGGGTCTAGTGGTTATATTAATGTAATCCAATGCAGATTTGCATTGCAACACCGTAATTTCATTTAGAGATGCACAATTGCCACTGCCCGTGTTTTCTATTTGTGCATACGTAAGTAGTTTTTTACAGAATTGTCTGTGTCACAGTCGAGTTGTTGTTGGACCCATTATGACATCTCACACTGCCAAAAAAGTGCTCAAGGTGGTCTTGGCTTATTTTGTGTATCGGTAAATACTTAATTTGTGTATCGGTAAATCGGTTTGTTTTCTGAATTAAGAATCAACTCCTGGATCAAATGTTTGGCACTTTCTATGCAAACACAAAACCATATAAATCCCGTATGTCACGATGAGTCAATAATAATGCAATTTCTGTTTTATTGTTGCATTTTAGTTATTTTAGTAGACAATTTAATTATTTCAGCCTTCACTTTGCCTAATTTATTGATTATGGATACAGTATTCTCTTTATTGACTGCATGTTTGAAGTCATGCCCATTGACATGCAAATCTAATAAATCAAAAAGATCATTATTGTTAAAAAATTTGCTGTAGGAATAACATCTTTAAACTGAGGAAAAAAAAATTGATTTAAATTTGAGCTGCTCTTTACAAGATATAAGAGCATCTGAAATACTTTTACTGCAGCATGTGTTGCTAAACTGACTTTCATGATTTTATTCCTAAAAAATACATGTTCGACTCTCAGATAGTTTACCATGTGGAAATGTTCTTTTATATGTAAGTCATGTAAATTGATAATATGTTTCCACACTCCTTGTCAACAAAAAAATAGAACTCGCAGTATGAGGAATCGGTACACATTTAGGTACACATAAAAAATTAAGGATGTGTAGTATTTTTGATTAAAATATACATATACAACGTAAATACATTGCCTATTATCAATTTCACAGGTTTAAAAACAAAATAATTACAAAAATGTATATATATACCCAGTAGAGATCATTAATTTTTTTTCCCTATACTTGTGCTACAAGAGCTCCCGTTATGCCGATTTTCGAGATTTTAGGTCGATTGGAAGTACCTATACATTTCTTAGATCAGTGAGTAAGACTATTTGATTAAAAGATATATACTTTAAATAGCCATATCTGTTTATTACATGAACCAAAAAATTAGAAATTTTTACAGCAATCTAAGGCTATAGACATCAGTAAACGATATTAATTAAAACTTTATATAAATTAAATTTTGTAGGAGAATTTTATAACAGAAAAATTATCATGTGTCCCTGTGTGTGTTATCACAATTATTATATATACATTAAGAAATGGAAACAATATAATATATCCCGAGTGTGAGAGAGATAAACTATCTCATATTATATTTAACTTCCTTATATTATGCCAATTACGCAGCTTTGTGTGTGAATTTAATAACAGAAAAAATCAACGAATGGATAAATAAAATCACATGGTATATTTGTCGCATGACAGAAGATGGCTGGTGTTACTTTCGTTTCTGTGGATATATTATGTTTAAATTGTTCTTGTAATTGTTTTGCCGCTTCAGATTGTTTTTTCAACCATACTGAGAACAACAAACAGAAGTGAACTAATGCAACAAACAGCAGAAATTTAATTAAAATTTATTTGTTAAAATAAAAAACGTAACAAATGAAAAAGAACTTAATAAGAGTTGAATTTCATTTACCGCCAAAAAATATGTTTTTGTCAGTGAAAGAGAATTTTCATTCAAAAAGAATAAATTTCAAATTTAGAACGTTCGTTTTTATGTGCCAGAATACACTATACCTGCCAGTAACAATTACAATTAATAGAAGCTCTTAATAAATAATATTTTGTTAATAATATGACAAAATCAAAACCGCCCGTTTTTTATGCAAAAGAGTATATTATTAAAAAGTGTAGTCATTGTTTTACGAATTCTACTTAACAGTACAATCTGCAGAATAGATACAATCAAGATTTTCATAAAAAATTAACCTCCAAAAATATAACTCGTTATATACTATTGAGTATAGTGTGTCTAATAATATGTATTACTCTTTATTTAACCGATGGATAAAATATGGTTATAGTATATATTGTACATATTTGTTTTAATTTCTTCTATTAGTATTCCTGACATCTATCACGATAACCTTGACAATGATTTTTCAGGATTGAGTAAATAGAACAGAGTCGTATAAGTTGGTTAACGTATTCTTCCAGCAAAACTTATATCAGTTCTTCATAATAATGCTAATAGAGTTCGATAGAAGAAATTAATTACGTCATACAATTTTTTATTAAAAGCCTCTTCTCCGAGCGTATATACTTGTAAGAGAATATATTGATATTGGGCTGTGTGTCAGCAGAATTTGGAGAGTTCGGCTGTGAGTAGGCAACTGGCTACAGTACTGCTAGATACTGCGCTGCAGCGCGAACGCTGGGATCTAGCACGTGATTTGGTGCGTTTCCTAAGAGCTATTGGTGAGTGAGTTCATTCTGATTATTGAAGTTGATTAATGGGCTGTGGAGTGATATTTACTTTTTGAAATAAATATATTTGGCATTTTGAGAGTATACACCAACATACAGTTCAATTCGTTATTCTGTAGTTTTTATTTTCTAGTATTGGTAAACCTGTATCTATTCCAAATATTTAAAAGAGGATTTCTATTTTGATGGACACTAGCTGGCAACACTGTTGTGAGAGATTCTGTTAACAATGTCATTTGAGATTTATGAGAAATTCAACTAGTAATTTGTACAATATTAATTTTCATTTTTTTATATATTGTTCATAGAATAACATATTATAGTGCTATATAATGGTTACATCAAATTGAAATATCACAGTTTTTGCCTTCACAGTACTATTTGAAATTTTATCAGGTTACTAAATACAGTACAACTATATATTTGAACTTCATACCATCGATTTTAGGATCCCTGTTTTTTAAGATATTCATTTTACGTCATATGGAGCCTGTTTTGTGTGATTTTTCCCTATGGCAAAACAATTTACTTTTGGTCCCCATAATTATCAAATATTGTTAGTTGTAAAGTATCTATATAAATTCCTAAAATATAAATTTGATTAAAACGCATTTCAGGAAATTGACATGGTTCACATTGATAGATCCATAGTGAACATTTTCTATTATACCTGAATTTTATTATAGAATTTGACTGAAAACCTTAAATGTTAGGATAAAATATAGGCATTTTGACAGATGTCTGACATCAGAGTCCAGTGCTTATCTTTGATGTCATTAAATTTTATAGAAACTCTCAATAAGTAACACCATGAAAACTGTTTTATGTAACAAAATTTTTGCAATGAAAAGCTATTTCTTACAAAAGAATGAGTTCAACTTTTTCCACAGATAAAATCTAACATTTTGTAAGGCAACATTATAGGGTTTTAACTTAATTGTATGGCATTCTTTTATTTTTACCAGATCCCAATGATGTGGATTCACCAAGGAACTCTATGAATGTTCAGACAAAGTTTAGTCAATTATCACAGACCACACCGGTCAGCCCTAATGAAGAGGATTTATCTGTGATACTCGGTAGTATGCAGGTTGGTAATTTAGCAGTATATTAAGACCTTATCAAATAAAATAAGTATCTATTCTGATGTGAAAATGCAATGTGTTATTTTAACTTCTCCACACAGTAGTACTAACTGTCACTCCCACAGATTAACAATACTAGGAGCCCGTTACGGAGCATTAATCTATAGGAGCGAACGCGTATATTTGCTTTTAAATAAAAACTTGTCAAATTGAAAAAGTCTTATTTTTATATAAATTCACTTATTTATTTCATTTAGAATTAAATAAATGAACAAATAAATAAATAATTTCCACCGTGGCTTCCTTTGGTGGCATATATTCACAATGTCCAATTTTTTAATCATGCACTGGATATTGCTCTGTAGGTAGTCAATTGTTTATGCAGATTTAATATTTACTGAGAAAAATTTAACTTTTAACTGTTTAATTGAATTAATATTTTATTAAATACTCATCAGGTGAATCGGGGAAGGAGTTTCAGTACAACGGTGACTCCACGAGGTGCCTTGGAATTAGGTGGAAAAGGCAACACAGGCGATGCTCACCAGACACCATCTAGCACCCCTGCACCAACTGGTCAGAACCTGGCCACTGCCACAGTTAAACGGAAGAAATCTGTGCCTACTGCTAGAAGTGATAAGTATGGAATTGTTTCTAAACAAGAATTTCTGGATAAAGGCTCAAATATCTATCATCATTAACCTTGTCACATGTTTGTTTTTTTAATAGTGTCTTGAAATCCAGCGATTTAAACTCAAGCACTATGACCAAAATGAAGGGGTTTACATAGATTAGACTTTCTATGTCATATTTTTTCTGTTGTCATATTTTCTCAATTATAGTGGTCTCTATATATAATTTCTCTATATATATTACAATATTAGTGTGACTTAAACAGACACAAGTTTTTGCTGATGGCTTTCCCAGTGTAGATTTATGATTAAAGTGACAAGGTTTATATGCAGGTTTTGACCTTTCTATACATGTCTGCAATAGTAAACACATTGTGCCATCTATTGACATATAATAGTACTAATTTTTCATTATTGTATAAACTGCACTGAGTTTCATCCCACAGGAAAATGCTATTTCCCGGTTAAACAGAAAAAAGTTCCATTCAAAAGTACCTTGTACATTGATCTGTATCCTGAACTGTGTCTATGCAAAGTGTCATAAAAATCTGTCTTGCCGGTGTGGTATTTTTTGAGTAGGAAATATCCAAACACATTTTTTATGGTGTTGGTATTCCACGCAAACAAAGCCGTGGGTAACAGGTCATGGGTAACAGGTAACAGGCCATGTGTGACTGTTACACAAATTATATGCTTGACACATTTGCTGGCAATTGGTTGCAGTTATTAGGCAAGAAATGAGCAAAAAGATTAAAATATTTTCACTTTTATAATAACATTTTTAATATTTGTACCAAATATTAATAAAAAATTACTGTTTGTATAATACTAAATTTTGATCTCAAATTTTTATGACGTCTTCCATGCATGTTCGTGTTGTCACTTTATATTTGGATGCATATATTTCACAAGTTGTTCATTGTTCTTTATTTGTAAAATTTTAAAAAGTTAGTCTTTATTTATGTTGAAATTACATTTTCTTTCATTTCTTTCTCGTACCTTGACCCCTTCCTCTATTTCTGAAAGTCTTTCCAATTATACTCCTCAGAGTCAAAACTTTCATATCCATTTCATTCTTCTTAGATGTAACTTGTAATCAATTTTTATACATAATTACAGTAATATGTAATTCCGAGTTCATAATTGACATCCACTCCTTCACCCCATGTGGCACTTGTTTCATGTACCTACTCTGGGCATCATACACGAGTTGATTAATACCAATATTATATGTATATTTTATTTCTTTTATTAACTTTGCATTTAAAATGATTGAGACTTCCAAAATACATGTATGAATTTATCATTAATGAAGTCTTTCACGAAAAGAAATGTATTTGTTCTGCTAAACCACTTTCCTTGATTTTATGAAACTATTTAGTTTAGTTATAATAAATGACTTGCATTGTATAATAGTTTGCGTATTGAAGTGAAAACTTCTTTAGCATCGTTGTGATTTGAAAATCGATGAAACGAAAAAGCGACGAAACAAATAGCGACAGTATAGCATCCTTGTGATTTGAAAGTCGATGAAACGAATTGTATTCGGAGTCTATGAAACGAATTGTGTCCGGAGGGGGAGGGGGAGGGAGGAGGGGGTGGAGGGGTGAAGGGGAAAGGGAGGGAGAATTATAAAAACTTTTCTAATTATTTTAGTTTTTATCAAAATTAAAAATTGATATTAAATTTAAAAATTAAAATTTTTGAAGGTTTCACTTTTACCACGTGTGAATTGCACACATTTTTTTTTTTATAACAAATACTTTGTAAATCTGCTTCTCCTTCTTTTTAACATTTTCAACCACTAAAGTATAGGCTTCCTTCAGTTTATGCCGTTTGTCTCAGTGTTGGGCAGTTTCTACACAGTTTACCCAAGCTGTTTTCTTGCCTACCTTTATGTGCCTATTATATAACTTGTTTATAATTTTTAGTCTTCAATGCCTAATAAGAGTCCATCTTGATAAATTACTATATTTATATAACATTATGGTCTCATCAAACACAGCCTCTTATTAAACATCCATCCATAATATTATTGTATAATTCTAATTTGTAAAAAAAATATGCACTCTTTACAAAACTTTTAAAGGGAAGCGTGCGGTGGTACTGCAGAGGAATTCTTCATCGATGTGATGATTCAACGCCATGCTCGCCGTCTTCTAACCGGAGGAAAACTGGCAGCTCTAGGTGCTTTTGCTGCCCGTCTCGACCTCCACTTGGTGGCCTGGCTAGGTACGGAGCGAGAACGCGCTGCTCGCGTCGATAATGCTGTTGGGTGTTTGAAGAAGGTGCATCAGGACTTTGCTTGGCCATACCCATTGCTGCAAGTGCAGTCAGCTGAATATTATTTACAGCGGAAAACGAGTACTTCGTTGGGTAAATGTCTTTATAGTACATATGCAAATAGATAGTCCCATGGTGCCTGAGTTGCCAGACTGATACTAACACGTTTATTCAATGTAGGTCTACATTTATTCAGTTAAGATATTTATATAAAAAATATGGTCTACTCTCACTATTTGCACATTGATTTTTTGCACTCTCACACATACAGTAAACATTTTGGAGATTATCTCTCTGTATTTGCAGGGAGAAATTCAATATTGCAACGCATTCGCTGTATACTTGTCCTTCGAGAGAAACTTTTTCAGAGACTTATTTCAGAGGATAATGACATTTTCATATTTATTTAAGCTATCCAATTTCACCAATTAATTTAGTTCACATCCCACTATTTAGATTGAAACATGTACATGTAGAAATTCTAAATTGGGTCATCGGAAAAGCTATTTAAACGCTTAAAGAAGATGTCTAAATGTCTGAAACTCTAGAATTCTAAGAGTTTCGGCCAAAGAAAAAATGGAACGTGGATAAAAATTAAGGTGTGCATAAGATAAAATTATATCAGTATTTTTAAGTTGGATATATACTTCTATGGTAGTGATCAACTAATCAACTTTAAAATTTCTTACAGTTGTTTCAATAAATCTGAAGCCCAATATTCCTTTCATAAAATGTTATGTTACTTTGATGTTATGTTTATAATTATAGATGTAATTTAAAGCGATTTCATGACAGTTACTGATTATGCATTTTACTACATATTCTCAAAAGTAAAACGTTTTTATCACTCATTTTAGACTATTTCCTTTTTTTTTCATATTGAAGTCCCCGGGTTTATTACACTCAAGTATGCAAAATACCCTTGACTCAGAAAAAACCATGTTTTATAAACAATAATACTATATTATAACGATAATTTTGCAGGATTAAAACTAAATTTTATAATAAAGTCTTACACATCATTTAGCAGATTGTATTACTGTTGACGGCTGTCTTACAAATATTGTTTATTTATATTTTTGATGTGAATAGAATTAGATTACATGACGCTTTGCTTTACGTTTCATTAGACATTCGTTTTTTGTCTTGTTCTGTTAGTTCTGTTGGTGTTTGAAATGGCTGGCAGTTTGTCTGATTTTAAGATTTCTCAAATTCTCGACTGTGATAAAAATTCCAAAGATGAAGTAGTTAATGAAACGCTCGATTGTTTGGAAGAAAATACTGCAGAAATAATTCAAACTGGAGAGGATACAGAGAACTGTAGTTATGAAACAAATACGGATAAAAAGTCTCTTTCAAGATATGCTACCAATATTAGTAGTGCAACAGCGAAATGTGTTCAAGATATGATGAATTTGTGTGGTCAAGAACCCCATCAGAAATGAGAGGTTGTTTGAGAAAAGTAAATATTAATCGACTTACACAAGAAATTATAAGATATGATTCTAACCACACAAATACATTCAGGAGTGATTTAGATTTATCACAGAAAATTTATCGCTTTACAACAAACATAGAAGAGTCTTCGTGTTTCGGAAATGAATGGGAAGGTCTAGATGAAATGGAGTTGGATGCATTTCTAGGGCTTTTAATTTTTGCCAAGTTCAAGTCTAACGATGAAAGTTTAGAAAGCTTATTATTTGAATTTTATGGAAGACTTATATTCCGAGCAACAATGTCACTGAAAGTTTGAAAACAAATTTCTTCAATTTTACGATTTGATAAACGTTTCGATCGAAAGGCATGAAGACAAAGTGATAAAATAACAGCTATAAAAGATGTATGGGACAAGTGGGTAACATTGTTACCTATGTTTTATAATCCAAATTTAAATATTACATTTGAACAAAATTCAGAGGACCGTGTCCGTTTGGACAGTACATGCAGAGTAAACAATGAAATAGGATATGTTTCTTTAATTCGATGTAATACTAGTAAATTCCTGGGAAGGTTAAACAATAAGCCATTCATCTATTTGAGCGTGTCAGTTTTGGCTTTGATATAAAAATGGACAATCATTTCATGGACTTCTGTTACTAACTCCTGGCGAATCATTTTAAAATAGAAAAACTGTGTTTACTTAGTGTTGAGGCCTCCATTAGCACTCATCCTCTCGACCAATTAATTTTTTTGGATTGATAACTTACTTTGGTATTTTATGCTATGTTGTGTAATCACCTGCTTTATTCTTTTAATATTATTATAGTCATACTTCAACATAATTTTGTGACAAGCAATGTTATTAAAGGTAAATTTTCTCGAAAAAGAATGGAATGTTTAACTATTTTATTTTAAAACTGTGAATGGTTTGTTCTCCAGCGCCCAACAGTCCGGTGAATCTAGGTGAACAGGATAGCCTGTGTGGGGATAGTGGTTATGTGAGTCTACCACTTCGAATGGCAGCTATGCCGGTCAATGGACCCCTACCACCACCAGGTGGTTGTGCTGTAAGGTGAGATTTGGAATAACTAATTAATTCATATTGTACCATGTTTTGTTAAAGCTGTACACCCCTAGATCTACTTTTGCCTTTCGATTTGATAGTATTGGTAAGAGTAAAGCTGAAAATTGTTCACCTATTTCTAGGCAGTTGCAGTATCGAAAAACTCAAATTCCAGTCACCTAAAATGGGAATAAGTTATTTGGTATCAGCATTTAAATTATAGGCCATTCAATACTTTCATTAAGAGTGATTGGGGCTATATACATATGCTGGCCATTAAATAAAATAATGTAAAATGAAGAGAGTGCGAGTTAGATTTCTTTATTGAAAGGTTCTGGAACTGATGATTCTACTTATGAATTTACTGTACTTAAAAGTACCAAAGAATAATTTTATTGCAAGTTAGAGGAAATAGAGGAGTAATGTAGAAGTATATATTTTTAGAAATTTGTTTAGTTTTTCCATAAAATCTGGTGTAATAAATATATAAACCAAATGGGTGAAAAAATAAATCAAACTTGTATTTTGGATAGTCAGTAGATAGTTTTTTTGCGATACGTAATCAGAAATAATATATCGAGAAGTAATCAGAAACAATCAGAAAGAGTAATTTTTTTTGCAGAAAAATAAATATTTGAAAAAATAAAGAGCTCCCTAGTCCACCAGTTTTAAAGAACCCAAAGCGTTATTTCGAGTTTGCTCAAATTGATGTTCAAGGAGCTTTTTCGTCATCTGCAACAAAGTAACTGCCTCTACTGTCTGTAATAGACAAGCCAACGCATAGTTACCATACAGTGAAACAATATTTTATGAGTAAATGAAAGCCACAGCATGTTACAAGATTTCCTTTCAGAGAATTGTAATAATAATGACTTAAATGTGACAGGAGAGTGCAAAGAAAGAAAGTATAAGTGAATACTGTGTTTTCTTTTTACTCAATTTATGGTCTTAATTTCACAGAGTACTATCACGGAGTGATAGTTTAATTGATAAGCAGTAGTATCAGCTTTTTTAATATCGACAATGTAATGCACAATCTGCTTAATTGAATGCAAGTTTTAGGGTTCCATGCTTAAAAAGGAAAAATATAATCCTTGTAAGATCACCCACCCATATGTCTGTTCATCTGTTTGTGCATGCCCCACATGTCCATCCATCTGATTACTTTTTGGTGCCAAAATTAAAATCATTTTAGGGCTTTCCATGCCTCAAAAGGAAAAATATCCTTGTAAGATCATTCACATGTCTGTCTGTCTAACAAAGCTCTTTTTCTCAAAAAAATTTTGAAATAGTAACTTAAAATTTGTTATAGAGTTTTAGAATAATTATAGAGCTTCAAAAAAAATTTGCTCCAAGTTTTTTGTTCTCCCACATATATTACTTTGTCAGTAGTAAGTCAGGAATAAAACTTATAGATAATTTAGTCCAAATAGCTTTATTCAAATATTTTGCAAAATTTATGATTATAGTGATATAGTACAAAAACTGCAACCTCCTTCGCAAAATTATACAGTTTACTCAATTTTACGCTCATCTCAGTTTACTTATCAATCTCAGTTTTACGCTCATCACTGAACCTCTTATAGATTGCCAAAAAAAGTTACTGGCTACCCAAAATGCCAGATTGTATTACCATTTGTTGGATTAATAAGAAAACTAAACTTTATGATCATCACATTATCATTTCTCAGCGGTAGATTATTTATAGCAGATTTATTTTCTTTCGAAAAAGATCTCAATTTTTGCAAATAGTTTAATAATTTGTTTAATAATTAATAATTTTGAAATATTTTATTACATCTTCCAATATGATCGATGCACGACAACTATATAGAATAACACAGTACTATGACTTCTAGTGTGGCAGACGCGGGCAGTGTTGCTGAAGGTGGGAGCGTGTGGGGTGAAGATGAGGCTGGCGGGAGTGAGGAACGGCGTTATGCTGCACTTATGGAACGCCTCTCTCATCAGCAAGCTGAGCAGGGTGCACCTCGAGCTCATGTACAGCTACGGTTAGGGGCTTGTATTAATTTTGAGCGGTTTATGTTCATTGTTTCCTTCACTAGTATAATAGTCAAGTTATATTATGGATTCTTAGTGTATGTTAGATATGAAAGTGGGTATTTTAAGTATCTAAGTTATACTAAGAGTAATATAAATGTTTAGTACCAGTAACTCGAAATGTCAATGATTTGACTATTTAAACTGTATCTCCAAGCAAAAAGTATTATGTGGAAATATGGTTGGGATATAAAACTGATTTAAAGAATATCTGAGACGTGGAAATACGAGTTAGGAGAAAGATGTGAGAGATGGTAATTTAAGAGAAATGTTATTGTAACATTTTATCATCCCAATTTGTTGGTATTTAACTACAATTTAAATGTTGCCTGTAAAATTGTAGTGAAGCAAATTATTTTTATATTTTTTAAATAATCTGTTAACAGTAAAAAATTAAACATGATATTCACAGGTATTTTCTGCAAATAATGACTGAAGCTGGATGCTTGGAATGGTCACTGGTTATTGCTGTCGTCCTCAGAGATGCAATGGCAGTATTGAGAACAACCAATGCTGCTCGCTCAAATGACATATCTTTAGATGCTGTCAAACGGTTGAAAAAGTGTTTACAAGACTTATGTACCTGGACTGATAATGAATGGTAAGTATAATATTAAAACTTCAAAGGTAGCTTCTTAATTGTCACATGTTTGTTTGTCATTTTGGTTTAGATCTTTATCTATTACTATTCGAGTTTAAATTAATAAATAATAATGATTGATCTTCAGATAAAACTAACTATGACCATTAATTTTGTTACAGCTTAGGATATAAACCTTTTATGCTTGCAATATGCAATCAAGTGCCATTTTTGACATCTATTTTAAACTCTCGTGAGAGGCGACAGTCTATGATGAGGCCTAGGACAAGTTCCACTTCTGTGAGTAGGTCAAACTCTGTACAAGAATTGAAGACCATAACTAAAAATGTGGTTGAAAATAATTTACAAACGGTGCAGCAAAATATTCAAGAGAAATCAAAGTTAATGGAACACAAAGATTCTCCAAAACCTGATAGAAGACAGACTTTAACCAATGATTATAAGCAGCATCACGAGTCATTACAGCCCAAGACGGAATCTACAGGTTGTGTTATTGCATAAAGAGAAACTAAAGCATTCCTATTTCCGTCCTTCGACTTTTTTTAATGTCTTGATTATGACAGTTGAATAATATTTTTAGGTTATATCACAGCTTTTAGTGTTTTAATTTGTAACAAGTATTTCGTGCAAGAGTTAATGCCAGTATCATTGATAAACTATCAATGGCTGATTTTAAATATTTAATGTTTTAATTAAACTCTTTGGAAATACGAGTAGGTAATAACCCACAATAAAAAACTCAACTGTATAAAGAGACAATAATAATAATAACAACATATCTAGAACTTCTATTTTCAAGATTGAAAAAAAATGTGAAAGTGGAGTACTCACTTGTGTCGTTGATAAGGTTATTTATCTGCCCTCACTAAAATTTAGAAATAATCTCTCGGTTCACACAGATATGGGGATTAATATAGTATATTATATGGGATATCGAAATTAACATATTAAGATTCAATCTTGTTAAAGCATTATCAGAGCAAACGTAATTCATAGAAATCTAAGGAACTCTGCAATTTCCCACCAAAACTGTGTCATTTTCTCTATAAGATGTTTTAAACAATTTCTTAGGAAATCTCGCAACAAACACTTGTTATTAAAACCTTTAAAGTTCAAATAAAATTATAACTAAGATATTTTATATCGTAATCTGTATATGGGTAACAATGTTATGAATTTATTAATTCACTAGTGTTAGTATTTTATAACAGTTTGTTTTTAGAAAGAGGTTTTTTTGTAATTCATTATAGTCAATCATAATTGTTAATAATAATTAATGTGAAACCTATTAAATGGGTAGAATGGAATTCTCATAATAATATAATTAGAAATAATTACATTATAACATATGATATATTCAAATTTTAATATGTAAGTTTTGTTTTTATATTTATAGATCGTGTTGTGACTGATTTGAAATGCAGGTTGAAAATTCCATTTCTACTGCGTGCGTTAATTTAAGAAGTAAATTGTGATTGTGTGAACAATTTTAGTTCTATATTGTGGTACAAATCATGATAAAGCAATATACTTATGAAAATTTTAATAAGTGCCATGAATAAAGCAAGAAAAGTTAAATCAGAGTCGAGCATATTTTTAAGTAATACAAAAAATTGAGACGTAAATCCAACTGAGAGTGCAAAATCGAACTCTGAGTATAGGTTGGTAATAAGTTAAAAAATTTATATAACGCCCTGAAATTTAAAAAAAAATATTTTAATATTTGAGTTGAATCAATTGTATTATTTTTAAAATGATCTAATAATAAGGCTGTCCATTGTGTTGTATACTTCATTTTTTTGAGACCTCTATTTGAAACAATCATCAATTTTAATACTACATATTAGAAAGTCAAATCATTCAGATTCTCTCACAATGTGAAAAAATACACAAAGAGTAGAAAAGATAAAAGTATAACTAGGTATTACAATGTCATTGCTATTTAACTATTTGGTAAAAATGAAAGATAAGATATACTGCAAAAATCATGGAAATCCAAGGGGAGTTAGTCTGGAAAGCAAGAATATTGATGCATTTTTAATAATTCTGACTGAGAATAAATGATAAATGCTAAGAAAGGGATGAAAGTATACAGTCCAAAATGGAGTTGTAAAAAACTTATTAGGAGACTTTAAGACATAGCGTATTTTAAAATAATCAACTTAAAAAAAATAATAATAAATATTTACAAAGCTTGTAAAAGAATATATAAATACACCCAATTAACAACATTACAACTTACCTTTTGGTGGTTATGAGTAATGATTAGATTTTTTTATTTATTTCTTTCCCTATAACAATGTTCAATAGTCTTGTATGTAAATGCTTTTTATTAATGTTAAAAGAATGTGGAAAATCAGTACTGTTATAAGACGTTTTGAAATTTTGTCACACTCTTCTGTAAATTGTGTGGTTAAACATTTTAAAACAACCAAGGTGCATTTCATGTTTTCATTGCTACTTAACATGTTGAATGCCACGGGGTTATTGCTGACCAGCACTAAGTTTTTTTTGTAGCACCATAGCGGGGTTCAAATGGTGACTTAAATTAAATGCATCGCACGCACATGATTACACAGTAAAATATATCTATTTTTAATTAATAAAAATAATATTTAATGCATAAAACTTATCATGGCACCATGCGCAAGCCATAAAAAGTTATTGTGGCATCCAACATATTAATCAATTTCAATTATAGATTGTTATAATATTTTACATATATTTGTTTTTTTTTATTAATACACGCTTCTCTTAAAAATCTCGTTTTAAGAATTGGGAGGTTATGCTTTTATCCCAAAATGAATTCTTACCTTCTGTTAATAAAGAATTAAGAGTTGTTATCAAAGAGTAAGGCTAAAATTACATTTATGCCAAAATATATTTAACTCGAACGATATAGAACCTTTTGCTGTATTGACCAGTAACCTAATTTTGCTTTGTATGTTGTGTAATATGTTATGTTATTTTTCAGCCTTGTTAGTGTTTTATTAACGTCACATATATATTTATACACTCTTGTCTACAACCAACGTGAGGCATTATTTACAATCGATACTCTATAACAGAGTAGTGAGATCATTTTAAAATTTGATTATGTTGAAATAGTTTTATAAATAATAATTCACTGTCAATTGTGTGATACTTTTAAATGAAATTTATCCAATGTAGAGACTTAATGTTTTAATTAAAACTTGAATAGCCTAAATTTTGTAATGTTTAAAATATTCACTGTATTAGGTATGTATGTATACAAAGTCCTTGTATATTTTATAAATAACTATAAAATTATATCAATTATGAAAGGGTTGTTAGTACTTAGGAATATTTCATAGTGTCCAAGTTGTTTAAAAATAGTGTATCAAACACTGAAGAACAATGGTTTCATTAAAACTTATGAAAAATCAATATTTTACAGTTTTTGTATCGTGATGAAGAATGAAAAAACAATGAATTTAATATTTTAAATGTTGTTTTGATGCCCATTCATTTATTCGTTGAAAAAAGAATTAGAGTATTCATTTTACTGACTAGTATGTTTGTATTATAATTGTCATGCAGTTTTTCCTGATTATTTGTAATTTATTTATTTATGTGAAGCAAACTTTTCCAATTGTTCAATATAAAAGCAATACCAATTGACTACTCATTCAAGTGTATACTGAGTTTATTGTCTTGAATTTTGTAAAAATAGCAGAAAGGTTTTTTTTTTCAAATTCATATATAAAAAAAATTGTGCGTGTACTTACATATGTGCATTGGAAGTTACATTTCTTTGGCATAATATAAGAATAACTTTATTTAGCATGCAAATAATTAATGGCAATAAAATAATAAGAGGACTGGAAAGTGATTATAAATACGGTTGGTAAAATTTAAATTCAATCATATAATTAAATTTTAAAATAATTTATAATGCAAATAAATATATACCAAAACTTAACCTCACTTAGAGAAATACACTTAAAATGTATTTTAAAAAGGTTATAAGCACTATTTCTATAACAAATATTCACAATAAATAAATGTATTTATTATATGGACCACTATTAAATTTCAATTACCAAAATATTATTTTAAATCACAGATATAACTTAGATTTGTATGAATATAAAATACGTGTATTTACAAATACCTCAATAACTATCATGAATATAGCATCAGTCACTACATGCATGTAAATATACGTTTTGTGAGAACTTCATTCTGTCGATTTTTATTGCTCATAATTTTTTCCTAATGCGCCTAAAGAAGTAAAACTTTAAAAATTTAATTGACGTGATGTTGAAATGATAAAAATGTCAAAATCAAGTTTACTTCAAATGTCAAGTACATTTGAAGATAATAAAAAGCCTTTAATTGCACTTGAATATAACACCACATGACATTTCAATTTCAATTGTAAATTTATCTACACTAGTCAATTGTGTGACAAGCATCATTTAAAATATTACATTCTTGAAGAGAATATATTTTTTAATATTATAATTGTACAGCCAAAATTACTCCAGATATAAATCATAGAATGTAAAAATAATTATTTCCTTCCTATTATCTATATAAATTTTGATCTTGGAAAATCAATTTTGTGCAATAATGGAATTCTCCAATGTCTTTTTTGAACTTTTAAATAGATAAATCAACAATTTAAGAGAAACAATATATTAACTCACTAATGATATTATAGTTGTTACTTATATAATTATAAATTTACTAAATATACAATATAAAAATAACAATAATGAACGTTTCCTTTATGAAATATGTAAAAGAATTTTTTCACAATTTTGTAAACATACATTTTAAATAATTTTAAAAATAAAAATTGTTAAAACTTGTGTTTAGATATTTTATTTAATAGTCCTATTAGATCAGTGTGTTCAATTGTTACACTGGTAACTTAAATTGTTACAATGTTAAGCACAATATTAGGAAGTAATTTTCTTTTAGTTAAATTTATAACAATATAATCTCGTCATCTTACAACTATACAAGACATTCAATTTTCCTTCTTATAAAGAGTAGATATTTAAATAACTGGCACTATTTTATTTTCTAATAAATTTTTTAATTCCAAAACTTCATACTCCCAAGATGTTTTTAGAGCTGCTTGATCAGTCAAATTTATTATTTTGCTGGCAGTGATCTCAGGGATGCCTTTTGTTTTCGTCAGTTTGCCAATGACACAACAGTAGGATCCTAAAATATTAGTGAAATCAGTGACTAATAATATAGCACAAAAAAAATAATGCATTTCATTTTTAAATGTTGTTTTAATGTCTATGTGATACTTTTATGTTAGATTAATTCTGATATTATATTCTGTTCATATTTACAATGTAACATTTCTTTATTGATCTTTTTAAATTTTAATATAATTTGTGATTTTACCATTCTTCTGCCTTTTTACAAATCTATTTGTTTTAAAGAATATTTAATAGTTTTCAAACAATGACATAACATTAAACCGACATGTTATACTCTTCTAAAATGAACAAGGAAGTGGTCCAGGGCAAAGTGTTCAAACGTGATGACAGTATCTCAATATATCAAAATGGCAGTAAATTTAAATGCATACAGCGTCCTCTGGCTATAGCTCCATGTCAGAGTAGACTCAACCCAGGTGACAAATTACAAACCGAATGACGCGTGACAACAATTACTCCGGTTAATTGTGTCTCCACTGTACTTGTTTTTAATTTTAACCCTTCTTTTTATAAATACTCTTTAGATCTTAATATCCGTTGACTGAAAGGCAATTTTTAATTTACCAGATTCTTCAAACTCTGCTTTATGACTGAAGAGCCACATTCAATCGGCCTCCCGCCATAGAGATGAAAGAGTAAAAAAGTTATTTAAATTGCAAAGTAATATTATTTTGACATTTGTCTCTTGATTGAAATATTTCTGTTATAATGATTTTAATAAATTTATAAAAATGAAATTACTTTTTTATTTGATAAATCCATCTATGAGCAATAGAGAGTAAGTAATTACACCATCATCATCATCATATATTAATACGCTAAGATTAAGATGTTACACTCCCTTTTTAGAAAAAACCTCACAACTAATCCACATAAATTATATATAATTTTATAGATAATTGCTTGCTCTACCGGCATCCACAACTAAACAATTTATTATTGCTATTGTTTTTGCAAATTAATTAATTATTAAAATTATATACACAAAACAGCAATGCTGCCATCTAACGGCTCAACGTCAATATGATTGACGGTCGGTAAAATTTTTGTTTAATTTCAAATCCACTCACGTATAAATAAAGTGGCGCTTTAGCTCAATGCTTTTGATACTTGCGCCTCTATATGTCAATTTTAGTAAAATATTTGTTTGATCTGTCATCTGAGCTTCATAATGGAATAAATAATGCGAAGACTTCGCACGGGTCACGCTAGTATATATTAATACGCTAAGGTTAAGATGTTACACTCCCTTTTTAGAAAAAACCTCACAACTAATCCACATAAATTATATATCATTTTATGCGAAGACTTCGCACGGGTCACGCTAGTCTAATAATAATTACACAAGGCACTTTGGTCTGAAGGGGTGAGTCGAGGAGATAGGGGAGTCTTTTTGACAGAGTTTAGGAAGGTGTGAAAAAGTGTGACTCTTTTTTTGTATGGGTTGGTATGCATAATGTCCCTTTTGTACGTACGTATTCTGTGATCCAGAGAACATGTCACTATGTAATATATTGACTAATGACAGAAATGAAGAGTGAAAGAATGTAAGTAAATAAAAGAAATAGTTGTAATTACGAAATTTGGACCATTATAATTCTGAGTGAGAGACTGGGTGCGAAAGGGATATTATCACCATAACAGTGGAGGAAATTTTCATATGTAATCAACAGAACAACAGTTTGATTTTATAACACTTAATAATAATTAATAATGTTATATTGGCTTTTTTCTTTTTTTAATCTTAAACCAAAAATATGAAACATTAAAATTACATATTATTTGCATGTATTACATTAAAATATACGTAGACTTCTACTAGTGATAGCCATGTAATAAAATCACCTTTGGGAGAGAATTTTAATCTTTATTTCAATAAAACAGTACAATGACAGTGCACAACTACACATTACGAGTCATAAATTCGTAATAAATTACAACTAAGTAAACACAAGCAATTAACTTGTCTATTAAGGATTACTTTAAGAGTATAATGATAAGTCTATTTAATATAATGTTATTGTTTTTAAATATACTGGCAGTAAAAGACAAATTATTTAGTTAATTTATAATAGTTATGTCCAAAACTGAAATTTATTTTAAAAAATTGTAGAAATATGCATCTTTTTTACCACTTACTCAGATATTTTCAAGTCATGTCCAAATAAAAAAAATAATAATTAAACTGTGATGATATTTACGAAGTAGCTAGAAGTGGAATTACTCTTTTTACCTTATATTATTTCCATTAAGCCTGTCATCATAGGAGTAGAATCAGTGTCCTTTGTATCGTATATGCTACATACATATAAATCACAGCCAGAAATATTATATATGTATTATTACATATGTTAGTCAATACAGCCTGAGGCAAGTAGTTGTCAGTATATAGGTAAAAAATATATAGGTATCATATAGATTTGGCCATTAATTAATTAATACTAATGGAGCTATCTCGTTGAAAAAATAAAAAAGATTCTCATCACTAAGTGTATTTCATTATTCAGATAAAACTTGTGAGTATCCTTCACTCTATTTAATTAGATGAATGTAAATTTCTGAAACTAATAACTTCTTTATATTTAATGTGTTACCTCTCTTAATCCACTTTCGACATAAAGGGCCACAAGCCGAATCGCATTTGGCGACTTTAGCTTTCCCAGTGCCGTCTGTTATTATCAAAATATCAGTGCCGACTGTCTGTTCAATCGTCCCCTGAACCCATACGCAATTATCGGTACAGTTTGGAAGGTCTTTAATGAATAATTTTCGTGGTACATCTTCGACGTTTGTCATGTTATCCTAAAGATATTTTCTGAACTCTAATTTCACAACAAAAACAATTTTTGAAAATTTATCCCGCCTTTCTTGTTTTGACACTTTTATGTTTAGTATATTTGACACTTATATTATGTTTTTAATATCTGTCAAAGTAAAAAACTAAGCATAGATTAAAGTATGAAATTATTGTGGAATTACCACATTTTAATTATTCCCAGAAAATTGTTAATAACAGGTAGTTGCTGTTAGAATAATATTAATTAAAAATATATTCAAGTTAAAAAATAAAAAAGTATAAATAACAATTTTAAAAGGAGAAAAATTACTCCTTTTATACCTAGGTACTTAATTGAAGTATATTTTGTTACTAATCTCACTCTTAAATGTGATCTTTGATAGTCTATCTAAGCTCATATCACGGACCTGATATATAGCACATATGTTATTCTCGCAGGTGTATTTTTTAAGTACCATAGAGTTAATGCTAAATCTATGGTAAGAACAGAATACATACACCAACAGAGAAACGTAAATACGAATGCACCGTATCCAATGTGCGATTCGATTGAATTGACATTTTGAAGAGGATTAACCGGCAGAGTTTGAGGGAAAGTTTGCTTGAAAATGGCAGAAGATATGTCTATATTTTCAGATGTGTTAGAACCTTTTAGGAAAGCTATTAATACTGGGCCTCCTAGAGCTAGATTGTCTTCGGCGGCCACAAAATTAAGTTTTTCTGATCAAAATTTTAGTCTAAGAGCGGAAGGTAAATAAGTGAATATTATATTTGTACTAGTAAATAAATATTAATAATTGTAATTGTAAAATAAATATTAATAATTGTAATATAAATATTAATAATTGTAATATAAATATTTGTATTAGTACAGTGACTTGCAAATAGTGTATTTATATGGAAATGTTTGCTTGTTAGATGTTTCTAGCGTTATTGCTTTGGGTAAGCGTAAGTCTTCGATTGAAGTTGACGGAACTCCTGACAAACGAACGCGTGTTGATTCTGGATCGAGCGCGTCGCCGGCTGTCAACTCTCCGTGGGAAGCAAAAAGACTTAAAATTGATTTAATAGCTGCAAAAGCACAAGTGAGTGTCCCATACTGTACTGAAACTAACTCAACCTGAGTTTGCACATACAAACTTATTAGATTGTCTTAATTGCTTTTAGACTGGTATGCCAGCAGAATTTTCTAAGTGCAAAATATTCTCAACTGAAAATGTTATGTATATCTCTGCACATTTCAATGGATTATTACATGCGTTAAGCAAAGCTTGTGGTGCTTCTAATAAAACAATTATCTAACTATAAATATCTTTGTGAATGTTTTAGGATTAATAGTTCAAAAAGTTACATTATTTTGCCTGGTGTGGAATATATGTGATGGGTATGTCAAACAAATTAAGTAATGAATAAATGAATAATTAACCAAAATATTGAATAAGTAACCAAATTTCTTAACTTCATGCAAAAAAGATCATCATAATGGTATTCCTTAAGTTTTTTGACATAATGAGGTAAAACCTTAGCGAGAGTTGCAGATTACTCCTTTTAAGTCCTTTTATAAACGTGGTATGATTCTTACAAAACTGTTTTGTGGCAATAAGTTCTTAAAAACAGTAAAACTTATATTGAATATATTTGGCGTTAATTTTGTAGAAATTCATTATTCACAATTAAATGAAACTATGTGATGTAGTATTATTTCTACTATCTTTAATTTCTTTACCACGACCTAGGTTTCGTTGTATTACAACATCTTTGCTATTATCTTTGCTAATATCCCACCTGAAGATGTTGTAATACAATGAAACCTAAGTCGTGGTAAAGAAATTAAAAATAGTAGAAATAATACTACATTACATAGTTTCATTTAATTGTGAGTAAAACTTATGTTAACATTTCGATTACCATCCAGATTACAAAATTGGAGTCGAGAATTAATCATCAACATTCAATTCAAAAGGAAATGACAATTCTTTTTGAGGATGAAAAGCAATCATTCATTGATCAGCGGAAAAGAGATGAGAAGGCTCTGGCGGACATGGAAGAAAGACTGCAAGTTATACGAAAGAGAGAAGCTGAAACAAAGGAGGAGCTAACAGAGGTATGAAGATATAAGCCTTTTAGATATTTTCACCATTTCAAGACTTCAGCACATCTGTAAAAGAAAATACATATAGAGTTCAAAGTGCCAAAATTATATTTTAGTGTGGTAAGCAAAATGGGAAAAAAAATTAATTACTTTCAGCATAATGGTTAGTCCAATAGATAGCAGTTTAAGGAAGGTATTTTTTTATTAACCTCAAGTGTTATACAATCTGAAAAACATGAATTTCTATTTGTAGGCACTGCGGCAAATTAGTGAGAATAAAATTAAATGGGACAAACAAAAAGAAGCACTGCAGAAGGAGATTGCAGAGTTAAAAGATAAAGTCATAGATACCAATATCAGTAGCAACGATCAGATGTCGGAAATGAAAAAAGATTTAGATGAATTGTCACAGGTATACAAGGCTTTTGCATTTTAATATTTATTTATTTATTTGTATAAAGTTAGAAAAACATTACAGTTACACACGTATATGTATATTCAATTCAATACGCTAACACAACTACGTATCTCATAAATAACAACAATTGCTAAATTTAATGACACTCCACTACTACATTATTTGTCATCATTATAAATACATATTTCAAGAAAATTTATTTTCGCTTATAAATTTTTTTAAACATGAACAAATTAGACTCCGAACAACCTTAATTAGATTATTTAGCAGTTGAATACTGCTGGAAAGTTCGTAAATCTCATATAATTTGTTTCTGGACGCTGATATTACAAAAAACATGATTACATGACCGTAGAAAATTACTAGATATGAAGAACTAAAATATTTTCAATAAACATTTGAAAATGAAATTTCATAAGTGAAATGTTTTATATTTTTTAAAATTTTGATATTTAAATTTTAGTGTCACTTATGTTTGAAGATTTCGATCATATGGAGTTAATTGTTATTCTGATATTTATATAAAAGTGTTAAATTATTATGGTTACGTTTATATGTTTCCTATTTTAAAATTATTCTAAAAGGCTTTTATATTTTTAAAAAACTATGCCATAATTTCGTTTGTAACAGAGTAAATTTTCCATTCAGTTTTAATAGCAGGTAGAGGGATCGAGTACTTGCCAAAATAAAGTTTGATATGTTAAGCGCAGTGCAGACAGCCACATGCATACAAGTTTATTTGTCTAATGATAAACCCATGTAAATATTATAAAGTAATAATTGATGTGTGATTTTCATGTACTCCCTGCTGAAAGATGATGAATTTTAAAATATTTCTAAGTTAAAAGGCTTTTAATACTGGACATTTATAATATTGAAATAATAATAAATAAAAAAATTTTTTTTTGTAGGGCGATACGATGAAGAAAATTGATTGAAATGTATCAATCGATTTTCTTTGTCATTGCAGCTCATATGTTTTATTTTGTATTGTTTTCAATAATAACTTAACTAATTATTTTGTCAAATGTATTATTTGCCTAAAATTATAATAATTTTCTATTTTGTAGCTTTATTTCCAGATTAATTTAACAGTGAAGGAATATGATTAGTTCATATCTCAATTAGTACATAACTTTTACATAAAAGAAAAGTCTAATATTCATTCTCGACAAAAAACATTCATATCCAAACAATATTTATTATAAATGAAAATGGTTAAAATTTTTATTAAACCTTTACTTAACTTGACTTTTACTAACTTTTTATCAGTCTGATCTGAAACCAGTTTTAAAAACAGTTATCTCCAAGTAAATAATAATAGATATATCGTGTGTTCGAAAAGAAATCCATGGAAATAATAGAGAATGAATATGTTGATTCAAAAAGTATTGGACTTTAGTTTAGGAAAAATACATTTATTACAAATATATAATGCCCCTTTTACATTGTAAACAATTCCGCCACCAGTCTTGCCGTTTTTGAAAATATTTCTGGAGTAATATTTTAAAAATTTGTTTATATAAATACCCATAGTTTTGTGCTGACTTCTGGTTTGTTGCATAAGTACACCTGACTCGTCACTTTACTCGAAATGAATTCGTGTTAGTGGCATTATCAATCTTAGTAATAACCCATTTTCTTTCCAACATTGCTAGAAATGGAAAGAAGCAATGTCAAGTGCAAAAGGAGTGCTGATGAGTCGTGGGTGTATACCCATACTCCCATAAATCCACGACCCAGAATTGAAAGTTGTATCTTCAAAATTGGAGTATCTGTGATCCCTGTGGCTGAAAAAACAGAGATAACTGTGTAACAAAATTAAAGTCATGATTTCTATGTTTTTCAAATTCATGTAGGACAATGTATCATGTGTATGCACCAGAAGGTTAAAAAAATTAGTGAAGAATACCATTTTGAGTTTATACGATACTCTTAATCCCTAGGTAGGATTTTTTGTAATAAAAATAAATCTCCGCGTTAGGGATAAAAATGTGAACATAAATATGTATATTTATTTACATAAAATATTGTAAGGGAAAAATATTGTTTCTTCATCAGATACTGTGCATCTTAAACTGCTTAACCACTTCATTCCATACAAAAAATTATTTTTAAATTATATCATAATTGTTTTCCTTTTTCACATGGGCAAAACTACAGATCGAATTTAGTTTTCCAAAATTCCTGAAAGCCTTATTCTCATTTAATCAATTTTCTGCCAGGCGCTGGAAGCTACTCAACAAGAGGTAGAGAGTCTACAACAGGAAGTTGCTGTGCAGACAGCTCGCGCTGCGCAATGCAGTAGTCTACGCATACAGCTTGACAAACAATCAGCAGAGTTGCAGGAGGCTACCAGGAAATTAAAAGAACTTGAATTTGAACAGGAATCTTATAAAGAGTGGATGCAGCAGGCTAAGGTCAATACAGTTTGTTAAATATATACATCTTGAATTAAGGGTCGGATGTATGCGATGAAATATTTCGTTTCTCACTAATACACACACGCGTGCGGCCCTGGTCATGCTGTGTGACTCTTAGTAGTGTGCGTTACACGAACACGCTCAGCACAATGGTATCGATTGAGACGCTATGGGTTATGCTTGTAACTATGATTTCGTAATTAAGGGCGCTTGGTGATTTTAAATACTACAGTATACATCACATTATATTTAATAGTAGTATTTTGTAATATATTAATCTATTTATAGTGGTAATTTGTGTATGAGTGCTCGCCACTTACAGGTATGTACATATTTTGTAGTTACCGAAGACCTATGTTTGTTCACCTATGATTAAACTCACATATGATTGCCATGGGCGTGCACGGATGATAGATCAAATTATGATTGCACTGATTTTTGAATCAATTGAAGTAAAAATAAGTTGTAAAATCACAAGTTAATGAAAATTAAAGAACAACTTAAATGATATAAGCACTTTCAACATCGTCCCCCGTTTTCGACATATTTTTTTTGTTTTTTCGTGCACCTTGAAATAACAAATTCTGGTTTTCGTCAATGATCTACATATAACCAGGAGATTCATTGGTATTAGTTTTTGCACAGGGTTCACTTACACGGTGTATAATACGAAATTTCTTTACTGCTGTGACATTAGCTACAAACTGGTTGTAATAAAAAATAAACAAAAAGTTACAGTTAAGGACAAAATAATTTAACAATTGTACCTCAAATGTCAAATATTTGTGAACTTTATGCTATATACCTATATTTCATTATAGTAAGGCCTGTTTTTTTTAATAATAGGACCACACACAGTAAGTAAGATGCCGGTACATTTGGTGCTTCAACTTCTAGGATTATGAAAGTATAACCATTTATTTTTGATGATAAACATAAATATTTTGTATAAATCGCGAGACTTTTTTGAAGCAGGAAAGTGAAGTTATGCTGATTGAATACTTAATTATAAGATAAATAAATGAAATATACTATAAATGCCGTGTAGAAAATATATGGGCATATTATGACAGCTGACATTTGAGATGACGCTTGACAGATATATCTAATAGTAAGATAATTTTTGTGCACATTTTCACTGTTGTGCCCATTAATATACACCAAAAATTAGTCATTTTAGTTAACTTAATAGAGTAACCCTTCCCCTATGCAATTTTGTATATACCACTTATTAATTAACTGACTTTATCTATTAACCTATAATCAGTATATTTGATTTCTAAACAGCTGGACATATTTTCATGAAAATGATCTTTGCTAATATCAGGTGGGATATTAGCAAAGAGATCTTTGCTAATATCCCACCTGAAGATGTTGTAATACAACGAAACCTAGGTTGTGGTAAAGAAATGAAAGATAGTAGAAATAATACTACATCACATAGTTTCATTTAATTGTGAATAATGAATTTCTACAAAATTAACGCCAAATGTATTCAATATTCAAATAGTGATTATGTATTTTTGTTTATAAGCTCACCTAAATACTAAAATGTTACTGAAAACTTTTATTGACTGTTTAAAAACATATTTTTTTATTTTTCATTGGCTACTACATTAATATAAAAAATATTTTCAGTCAGCTCAGAAGCGTCTTGCGGTTTTGCCAGAACTCGAGCGAGAATTGGTTCGTCTCCGTGACAAGGAGCGCAGCCTGCGTGACGCCGTCTCCAACAAGCTATTACTGGAAGAGCAAGTGTATTCTCTCACTGCGCGAGTCAATGCACTGTTGCCGGCTCAGCAACAGCTGCACCAGATTCAGGTGTGTATCAGTTTATTAAAAGACGAAAAGTCTATGATTGTAGATTATCAAAAAATCATCAGATTTTATCAAGATTGTCATTTTTATTAGATCGTCAAAAGTTAATTAAAAACTAAGCATTTATTTAGGCAGGTATAATTTGACATTGAAATAGAATTATATTATATCCAGGTGAAATGTGCCACACTGGAGGCTACACTAGCAGAGTGGACAGAGCTAGGTCGTGCACGAGGTGCTGCAGATCCTCGTGCGCTAGGTGCCGCTCTGGAGACTGCCCAGCAGAAAGAGCTAGCTGCAACCGCCGATAAGATCGAGGCTGATAGTAAGTTGGCTCAAGTACGGGAGGTAAGAAAAGTTCATACAAAAAATATCTATAGCCTTTGGATTTACACTGAAACTAGGGTTTAATAGAGAGTTTGACTCTGAAACTGAATAAAAACTTAAAATTAAATCTGTCGACCTTTGACTACAATTTGTATCATTGTCCAGAGTCAAATAAAACTGTGTGTACTCTAAATTTATATGACTGACAACTCACCAATAATTGTTCAGTTGCCTTTACGATTGGTCATGGATGGCAAAGTTGGGATTTGAATAGTTAAATGTTATGTACCTTGGGTTCAGCAAAGTAACGTATAGTTTTTTAACATATACTTTATTAACATATAGTTTGTTAAAATTCGTTGTTTGTTTGTTATAACATATTCGTCTGTTGACTATTATTTTGCTGGAGTAGAATACTAAACTATGTTAAATGCGTTTGAAAGTTTGTTATTCAATCACGACCCTACAGTTGGACAGGTTGTCATGAAAGTTGGTACTGGCATATAAAAGGACTAGTGTTTTCCATCTCTGTACTTATAAAAGTTAACATATTTACATGAAATAAATACAATCTTTGTAAAAAATGGGCAGCTGAATTTAAAAACGGTCATATATCGATTGAAAATGATATATGTGAAGAATGGCCAAAAACAGCTACTGAAGAAGATATCGAGAAGATACACAATATGGTTATAGATAATAAGGAATATACTTTCTCAGCAAAGTTTTGGACCATTTTAAGAAGAATCCAACTGATCTTCTACGCCAATTTGTTATGATGAATGAAACGTGGGTTGACCACTTTACTCATGAGTCAAAACAACAGTCCAAAGAGTGGATAGAAGCTAATGGCTCTGCACCGAAAAAAGCAGACAATTGCATCAGCTGGAAAGGTTACGGCTAGTGTTTCTTGGGATTCCAAAGGTATTCTTTTAATTGATTACCTGCCAAAGAGTCAAACACTTAATTGGGAATATTACGAAAATCTTCTTGACTAGCTAGAGGAAAAAATTAGAGAGAAAAACCTGGTTTTCAAAAGAAAAAAAATCCTCTTTCACTAGGACAATGCACTCGCCCATAAATGCGCTTTGGCAATGGGAAAATTGAGAAATTTGTAGTATGTATTTTTGGAACATTCTCCCTATTCGCCAGATTTAGCTCCCTCTGACTTTTTCATCTATTTCCATTTGTGGTTGGAATACTTTTTGTGTCAAATGAAGAGGTGATAGCAGCGGTAAATGGATATTTTGAAGACCTTCCAGAGTTGCACTTCATGGATGAAATCCGGTTGTTGGAGAAACATTGGACAAAGGCTATTGAACTAAAGGGAGACTACATTGAAAAATAAGTGCATTTTGGGAATAAAAAACTTATATTTTCACTACTAGGCTGAGAACTTTCACCCTGACCTCATTGTATATTTTATTTTGAATATATCAAGAATTTTTGATAAGAAATAAAAATAATAATATATGAAATACATGAAACATTTTTCAAAAATTACAAAAAATAATCAATACCAACTGTTGTTTTTTTTAATTTGTAGCCATTGCCTAAATTAATTAAAAAGAGTCTGTTAACTGACATTTGTTCTATTGTTTTCAACATTATTGTCTTATTCATTCTTTTTGCGTTTTAATTGGCTTTTTTGGTTGACACTGTCGGGATTTTGAATTTCATAACTTACATCTGTTTATAGAGGAGTTTCATTGATCAGATCATATGGGGGAGACACAATTTGCAATTTGTTTCATCTTGCCGGATCAAAGAGTTTTGGATTATAAAAAATAACCTGATTTTTAATAAAAAAATACAAAATTTCTCATTTGTTCGATTGACGATGACGAAGTTCTATTAGGAGTGTAATTTTTGTATAATTATTGTTCGTGGTCCTGGGTTCAATACTATATGAACTTTTACCGGTGTCCTTTAGTCAAAAACAAAAGTAAAAACAAAGTCAATACAAAAAGTATTTAGAATCAAACTGAAAGTATTTAAATGTTTACTTGTAATTACTCATATCAAAATACAAATAAGATATTTCATAAGTTATTTATGACTGTGTGTAATACCTTATTTATGATACATGTTTACATCAAAGAGTTGTAAAATTACAAGTCTCCAATATGTCTAAATATTGTCTGGTTATATTTATATATTATATATATTTATAAATGCACTAGTAATATTGTATGAAGAATACATACAACATAAATTTACAACGCATTATAATTGTCACCGACATGAGAGAACATGAAGTGAGGAATAATCGGCAAATCAAGAATAATAATAAAGAATTTGTTAGATATTGATACTTCTACCCCTAACGTTCAGTACAGTTCTATTTTTGATAATTTTGCCCGGTTTTGCAATATTTTAGGACTGTTAAAAATTTACCTACAGGAATTGGCCACTGCAAAACATGAGTGGGATAAGGCAAAAACGAAGCTTACTGATGTGCAGCATATACAGAAAAATCAGGAGAGTCTAATTCACAGATTGCAGAAGAGGCTGCTCCTCGTGACCAGGGAACGTGATAGCTACAGGTTCGTTCATTTTAACACGCATCTATTACCTTGACCTGTAATTTCCTGACATTGTAAGCAAACCTTACATTTCACTTTTCACCTGCTTCTAATTGTCGTATAGATTTGAAACTTGGAAAATTTATGTAATTCTGATGACTATACTATAATATGGACAATACAATATATCGACCTGATACTAAGGAGGAGGGGAGTTGGTCATAAAAATCTCTCAATGGCTAACCGTGAACCTGTTGAGTTTGACTTGTATCGAAGAGCCTTTTGGTATTATTGTAATCAGAAAGAACTGATGATGAAGGGATAGGTGATCGTGGGAACTTCTCAATATGTGACAGTAAACGTATTGAGATTGGACTCGTTTGATTTGTCTCTATGGCTCGTTTGTATACAAAACTATATTTTGTAATATTATACAAAAGTTTGCTTATATTATTAATGTAATATTATAATTACAGTAATATTTATAAATTGTTACAAAAATTTTGTTGTTAATATGTTATTCAATTTTTTATATTCTTATCATATACTTTATCATCTTTGCGGAGCAAAGGGCATTCACTGTGCTGTGTTACGCATCCTACCTGGATGCACTAGGGTCTTGATATTGCATCTGAATATTTTGACTTTCATTTTTTGTGTCAGTTTCTGCGACTGCTGTACTGAGCGGAGTTGCACGAAGATTGTCCTAGTTTTGATGATTTGTGACCTAAAAACTGTTAAAGCTACTTTTGGAAGAGCTTGAAGAACTGGCAAAGTTCTCCAGTTCCTTCCATATCTGACACGGTACTTCCGAGACACATGGATTAGTGGAAAAGTTTTACTTGTTCTGTCCCTAGCAGTAATAATGTTGTATTCTTCACACCACTCCTCATTTTTTAAATCTTCTATGTGTTAATTTTAAGACCAATCTATGCTGTCTATTTCTGTAAGTCTGGTATTCAAGCATATTTATATTTATTGTGAAATGTCTTATTTACTCTTTTTCGAATCTATGAATAAATAATTGATCTTAAAATATACCATACTTTGGTGGTAATGCTTAATTTCCTCCAAGACAAAGCTTATAGTGTTATTTTTTCACACGGTACAGTGGACAACTGTTATTGAAGTGTATTTATATTTATTGTGAAGTTAGACTACTCTCGAATCTGAATTTTTGAATCTATGAATATGAGTATTTATATTTATTGTAAAGTTAGACTACTCTTGAATCTATGAATGACTTTGTATATCTTTTTTCCTAAATGGCTGATAATGTCTCTCAACTTGACAGTAAATTAAGTTATTTTTCTTTTCATAAAAATTAAAAAATAATAATACTTTTCCATTCTCTAACATTAAAAAGATGTTCCGGCTGCTAACAAATTTCTATCCTTTAACTGGACATGTATATCACTTAAAGATATCTTTTTCAGAAAAGGTGAAAAACTGATTACCGTATCCCTATGTACTGCAGGAGTTTTCTGTATTGATCAATGCTTTTTAAATGCAGATAGAAGAAAGATGTTACAGGAATCTAGTGTTTTGATCGTATAATGGGGCTGAAAATTGGATTTTTGTAGTTATTGCCGTATTGCTTAACAATGTTTGTATTTTTTTGTTAATTGGAGTCGAATCTGTGTTGATGAATTTTGTTTTTAGTTGGCGATCTTTTGAAGAGTCAATATAAATTTAAATGTAATAGTATTTTGAATTTATATTATAATAATCGAACTCATAGGGGTACATTGGCTGATAAATTAGCAAGAAAACTCTCAATTGAGTCCCCAAATCAAACATTTTTTTTTTTTATAATAGGATATATAACAACACCATACTTTAAAAAGTACAAACTAATGACAACCTTTTATGTCCCTTAATTATATATTTCTAATAAAATTATCTTATAAAATAGTAACACAACTTAAAAAATATAGGAACCTTCCGTTCTATGTAAAATAATTTTAAAGATAGAATAGTTTTAAGTATCGTGTACATTGGGTATGACAATATCTATAAAAATAGTCTTAGCTTTTAACTTTATTTTTTTTTTTGGAAATGTAGTCTGTTACAGTGGCCGTTTAATAAAAAGGAATAGCCTGCCAGCAATGTCTGTTTAACAGGTGGTTAGGTAAACATGATGTTAACAGTTGATGCAAAATGATTGACTACTTTCTCATTGTAGGTAGTGTGATCGTGTTGTGTGATTAATCAATAAAAGTGACAGTAATATTGATTTAATTACTAGAAAAGAACCTGGCTTCGCTCAGATGATTTTCGTCTTTCGGAATCAGTGCAGTGCAGAGCATGAACGTGAATGCTTATGAATGCAAACACACGAATGTGAATGACCAAAAAAACCTGCTTGCTGTCAACTTTTCTGGACGGATTTTGCACTTATTTATTGAAATTACGCGATAATTTGTATTTTAGGAATACAGGTCCTCAGAATGGTTCATTTGCTATGCTCTTAAATTGAGTGTGCGTTTGAAGGTCTTACATACCCTTGTACGAAATTATTATTTCTTTACAGTTTTTTTTTGTAAATAAGCCTTTACCAGTTTTTGGTCGCAATTCATGTTTAACATTGTTATTGCTTCCATTTTTTCTTCAGGCTCTAACTTTCTTTGTTCTGGCATATTTTCAAAAAGTTCTCTGTTTACAGGATGGTTGTGGTTTTCTATCATGTGTACAATTTTGAGTTTGGTGCCATCGTTATTCAAAGAAATCTTAATAGATATAGGGCAGTTATCCTTATAAGTAGAAGATCGCCCTAATCCACTACTTTCGAACTAAAACCTTTTCGAACCTAATGTAATATTTTAATTTCGGGTTGAAATTTTTTTCATTCATATTTAATTTTTCTATTGTTTGACTATCCCGTTTTCACAGTTGCACACAGTTTTCAGTTTTGTAGTTTTTGATATATTGATCAAGTGGCAAGATCAAGCATGTTGCTATCTTTGCTACGGTACTGGTAAGATGGTATACTCAAAATGTATGCTTTAACTCAATGCAATAAAGTAACACATTCCAATGGCTTAACCTGTGGCAGAATATTTTTTGCCGTTAGTCTGCCACTATTGTAACTATACTCACTATGCTAATAATGTGTATATTAAAATATGAACCTTATCAATTTGCGTTAAGGAATAATTTTAATCACTAATAATTTTTAAAAGACCTCTAGTCGCTTGATAATTTTATTTACTGAACGACCACTGGTGGCAGCTAGACACTTTCTTTTTTTTTATATTGCAAGGTAAAATAAAAAAAAAAGAACTTTCATGAGTATGGTGAACATGGCAAAGTATGTTGGTAAATGTATATTTAACAACAAAAAATAATCAACTCTATGCTTATGCATATAATATTTTAAATATTCATAATGACACTTTGAGATCATCATTATTAAAAATCAAAATAACTTTAAATAATAAATAAACAATTTGGGTTTTTCATTTTTTCACTCGGTAGTTAAGAATGTAAACATTTTAATAGTAATAAAGAGGTATCATTTAAACGGTTAACAAAGTATTTTTATTTCTGTGAACAGAAAAATGTATTCGGTCAGCCAAAAGGGCTACTCGGTTAGTAACTTATGGTAAAACTAATAACATTGCAACTTGACTGCTTCTAATCACCGAATGACAATACACACATGATTGGCTGCTCGTGTCATGCAAACTGCTTTCGCTCCGCCCAAAACGAACTCTGCCAATTTTTCAAAACAAAAGTAATCCACAATTAAATGAAACTACGTGATGTAGTATTATTTCTACTTTCTTTAAGTTCTTTACCACGACCTAGGTTTCGTTGTATTACAACATTTATTGAAATAACGTGATAATCCGCATTTAGGAACAAAGATCTTTGCTAATACCCTGAAGATGTTGTAATACAACGAAACCTAGGTCGTGGTATAGAACTTAAAGAAAGTAGAAATAATACTACATCACGTAGTTTCATTTAATTGTGAATAATGAATTTCTACAAAATTAACGCCAAATATATTCAATAAAAGTAAACCAATAATTTATATTGATAACCATTCTTTTAATATGCATACCTCTCAGATAAACTGCTTATAAACGTGTTTTCTTTACTGACCAATTGTGAAATCTTGCTAACCAAGTAATTATTTTGCAGCTAGATTTCTTGTTAAGGCAGACACATGATAATACAAGCCGACTGATATTGGTTAAATTGTTGACAGTTTGTAACATTTTTTGCAGAACAAGGGTTGCAGCCTGATTTTTATTTGTTGCATGCAAAATCTTTGTATGCTGTCCAAATGATATGAAGCCATTAAGGGTTATTTTTGCTGCAAATCAATTTTAATAATGGTAAACCATTTAATTACTTGGTGTAATAAAGCAATCAATTATCATTATCACCCAAAACGTTTTTATAATAAACATCATAATAGGATCGTGGAATGACTTTCTTATCAATTAATTCTTCTCTTACGTGGAGAATCCTCTTTCGCACACAAGCTTTCCTATATGTTTCCTCTGTGAATGATGTTTTATAGCAAAATGCTTCAGGGTGTTTTTTCTCAACCCTGAGAACCTTGATTTTTTTTTATTGAAATTTGTGCCCCACAATTCTTGCAAAGCTTTGACGTCATAAAACTTATCATGTGTCATTTCTACGACTGAGTAAGATTTTCCCGTCTTCTTTGCTGTGCCAGTCAAGGTTTTATATTGCTCTGGTATATAGATTGGACCCGACTGCAAGTTTCTTTTAATTTGTTTCTCAATGACATTATGAACATAGTCACCTTTCATTTTTTAAGTGTCCAAGAGTAAGTGTATTAAAAACTTGACTCTTAACTTGTTGACAGCATAGCATATACAGACAGCAGAAACTTATTTTTTGTTGACTTGTTGCCTCAATTGTCCGAGTAGAAAATTATGTCAATTTCTTTAGTAGGATTTTTGTCTACATGAGCTTTAACCTGTCAAGTATGCAGCTGCCGATTTCAACAGCTCCTCTCTTTCCTTCAATTTCATCCCAAAAGTAGCACACAACTTCTTTTGCCCTTAAATCGCTGATAGTAAAATTAAGGCAGTTGATCCTGGATTTATAAAAGAATAGGGATATTTGTCCCATTGTAATCTGCAATACTGCCTGCAAGTCGTAAATTATTACGATAATACCACCGGTCCTACTTCTGTCATTTTCTTTTTTAGTTTTTTCTTTCAGATGCTGTTCATATTCTTGGCTTAACTTGCGTTTTTCTTATAGTTTTGAGTTCTTATACCATTCGCACAATTCACGTTGATTTTTTTTTTGTATCAAAAAAAATATTGAATTCGGTGTTGAATATCCTGTTGAATGTGGAAGACGTGACAAAAGCTAAACCATCCTTTTCACGAAGTTGTTTATGATCCCTGCAGATATCGGCCAATGATTTATCACTTGAAATAAATTCTCTTGTTGTTTGAGCTCTCAAGTAGTGAACTTCAATCCTTGGAATAGAATTTAGAAAACCTATAACGCCTGTTTAATTTGTGGATCAATAGTTAGTTGATGGCCGTGTTTTCCTCTTAAATCAGCTTGTATGACTCCTGATTCACACTTCTTGGAAAGTGCCGTTTGTATCGTTTTATAACTCATGTCAAGACTGGATTTGAAAAACTGTTTGCATACCCTAATTTTGGATCCATTTGAATTTTGGATCCATCAACGTCAAAATAAATGGAGGTATTAAGAGCTCTAAAATCTTGTGTACTTGAGTATCGATATTTAGACTTTATTTTTTGCGAGTGTCGTACTACAAATTCGAGATCAATGCCGAGTCCCCAAAACGCATCAAATAGCTGTTGCTTTGCTATTTCATCGATCTTATCTTTACATTTTAGCTGACATTTTTCTCCACAGGGGCGTCCAACTTTTCTCTCTCGCACTTGTATCTTTGATTTCGACAAAGTCTCTTCGATTTCAGTAGGTTTTTCCAGAATTTGTCAGCACTTTTGCAACGTTCGATTTCTCTCTTTTTACCCTTTTTTACCTCTATCACAGGCTCTTGGGCATTAATTTCAGCAACCATAGCATTTTGAGGGTCAAGTAGTACATGTGCATTATCATCTTCGGTGTCCGACGAGCTACTAGAACTTGAAGTCTTAGAGCTACTACTGCCGGTGCTGAACGAAGATAATGATGAACTAGTAGGTACGATGGTGTCTTATTTTTATGAATCAATCGGAAATTGGGATCCTCATCTGAGTCGTCAATGTCCCTTTCGTCACTTTGAATTGGTGAAATGTAATAATTTGGTGTAGCTGTCTACGGTTGCTTAGACGTGTTAGGACTGATGTTTTCTTTGTTCCTTTCTACAACCATATTTACTAAAAACTGTTCACAATTCATTCTTTATCTGAAATTTAAAATTTGATAAGTGAAGTTGAATCTGACGTACACAATTACCATTCGATTCAATGTTTGCAATATAACTGATGGAATCGTCTTGCCATTCTATTCAATGTTTGCAATATAACTGGTGGAATCGTCTTACCATTAGATTCAATGTTTGCAATATAACTGCTGGAATCGTCTTACCATTAGATTTAATGTTTGCTATATAACTGGTGGAATCGTCTTACCATTCGCCCAGACGATACTATGGAAGTAACTATGCCATCTAATGAATGATGAGGGATATTATTGTGTCCTGTGGTAATGCGGCTGTTATAAGATAAAGTTTGTTCCTTTTGTTTACAATGCTGGAAAGACTTGTAAGGTTGTTTACACTTATAATAAATATTTGTGTATATTGGTATGGCATAAAATACTAACATGCCATGACATCACTAATAATTTTATCTATGTTATTTACCTATATAGCATTTTTGTCATAATTGAAAAAATTATCTTAAGTTTTATTGGATACACATTTCGGTTTGCCGACTGTGAAATGATTCCACATTTCACTGCATTTTCTGCTTAAACTCAGCATATTAAAATATTATTTCAAATCACATACCTAAATAAATATAACATTCAAACAATTGGGTACTGCAAAACCGTATTAAAAATTAAAAAATAATTTTTAATATAATTAAATATAATTTTTTTTTAAAGTTAGATAATCGAATCGACAATCAGTTAAAAGACACCAACTTTGATTTTATGTAGGTTGGTCAATTCATTTCCTTCTTGCAATAAGAAATGTCTGCAGCTAAGATCGGACAAAGATGTAATAATTGACTGGTAGTATTTTTTAAACTTCAACAGTGAAGTTCAAAACTCATGCCATACTGAATGTTAAACCTCTGAGATATCAAGGAATATCGTATTCTTCTTCTTCTCGGTCGTTACACTCTTGGCAGAGTAGTTGTGGTTATAATGTTGAGTGTCTTGCAGATGAGTGATGTGCCACAGGATATCTCTCCATTCCTCTCTATCAGCTGTTCTCCGGGTGCACTTGTGTAGCAGAACGTCTATGGTTGTCTTCACTTGATCTATCCATCTCATCGGTGTTCTCCCACAGTCTCCCTTCCAGTGGTCTGGTACCTTACATTTTGCCCTGTATTACCAGGCATTCTATTATGCAGATATGTAGAATTTTATTATGCAGATTTGTACAATATTGGATAAATGTTGTTTGATACCAAATCTTGGAGTATGGATGCATTGGTACGGAATTCAGTCCACGATACTTTAAGTATTTTCTGCAACACTATATTTCCATGACATGTATTTTTTTCTCTCGCTTTCACGTAGCGTTCATATCTCTGCGGCGTCGAGGAAAATGGTGAAAATGAATGCTCAGACGAGTCAGGTTTTCGTTATTTTTCTGATGTTACTATTCTTCCATATCTTCCTCAGCTTGTCCATAGCAGATCTAGCAATAGTCATAAGCCTTTTAATTTCGTCAGTGCATCCGCCATTATTAAAAATAACCCAAATAGACATATGATTGAACCATCTCGCAATTTGCTAGTTGGGTAATTTCAGGTGAGTTATCGTTAGCAAGGTAAACAATCATCATCTTCATCTTTTTGCGATTAATTTCAATCCAAATTCAAGGCTGACGTTTTCCATCCTTTGCAGTACTTTCCATATGCCGAATACTAGTTGGGAATAAGATAGTGTCATCTGCATATCGCAGATTTGAAATTTTTGAGTCACCAATCTTAATTCCATCCATTCAGTTTTCAAGCGTAATTCTCATTGTAAGCTCGGTATAGATGTTAAATAAGAAATTATTGTACTGCAATACAGTTTTTGTTCAAGGCATGTTTCATGTTATATACATTTCTATGTATAATTCTGTTCTGTAATGGTGTGTATTTTTGTCTTAATCCCAATTTATTTTCTGGTATCAAGTTTTCTTAGTTTATTATTGGTAAGAGTCCGGTTACATACTAATATTTTCATTATTTTTACGGGTATTGCAAGTAGGTTTATTGACATCAGAATTTAGTATCTGCTGGACTTCTCCCAGGTTTTAAGGTCATTATGTCCTGCACTATTTGCCATTGTGAGGGTGCTGCTGAAAGATTGCATTATAAAATTAGGTTAAGAATCTAAGAGCTTACTTGGTAACTCCCAGAATAATTTGGCAAAGACCACATTGTATCTAAGAGTTATTGATCCATTCTAGTTTTCAAAAATTATATTTGTTGACTGTATATGTCCTGAGCAGTAGGCCATTGTTCCGTTGCGCTTTATTTTATTCTTCATTAGTATTGCCGAGCCACCGTGTGCTTTTCTATTCTATATGTTTAGTAGCATGATATACTTTTGATGCGTTTTGGACTTCAGTGACAAATGACGCAAAAGTTATTTATACGTTACATAATATAGGTCAGTAGCATTTCCCTTTCATGTCACCACCAACATTTGCTTAAATATACTTCCACGGTACACTACAAACTAATATTTATTATAACGCGAGACAAATAAATATTTGAACAGTATTGTCCAATTGGAAGAAATCAATAGTTGTAGGACAAAATGTGGACCATTGTGAATAACGCAAATAAGAGAAATTTGTTTATAAAATTACATTTGAAAATATGTTTTGAAATATCCTACTTGAAAAAGGGTGCACTGTGAACAAATTACTTTTTTACTTGTATTATTTACTATTAGTACTTAAGAGTTTTATGTTGTTATGCCGTCCACCAAACCTTCATAGGCCAGTGATATTTACAACAATTATAGGTGTCTACGGCATAATTAAATATTGTAACTAAAGGTCTTGAAAACATTTTTGGGAAGATTAGGCTTATAAGCCTTTAATTTGGTCAACAAATTAAAATAGCTTGTGAAGCTATTTTAAGCAGATAATATAATCATCTGATAATTATACTCATTTTATAATGAACTTGTAAACGTTAATTCCAGACAACAGTTGGATTGCTATGAGAAAGAGCTGACAATGTCGCTAACGGGTGAAGGTGTGTCAGGGCAAGCGGGTATGTTGAGTGCCCGTATCCAGAGCCTGGAGAAGTCCCTGCAGGGTTATCGTGACCTCGTCAACAAGTTGGAACAAGACATGGCTATTAAAGGTTAGTTAGATTTTAGTTAGTGTTGTAGAAGGGCTATGATTACGGAAAGATGAAACATTTTGCTATTTACATTATATATTATTGGAATTTAAAGAAGTTATGTTAGCATGCCATGGCGGGTTGTCCTGCATATTAACCCTTCAATTCCCATAAGGAACTCTGAGTTAGAAAAAATGTAGTTCTAAATTCCACATTTCCATAAAAGAAAGATATATAAAGGAAAAGCCTTTATAAAATTATATAAATTTTGGTATTACTATAAAAAATATAACAATAATTAAATATAAAGCTAAATTAAAAAGTGAGTAAATAATAAATTGATATTATCGTTAAGTTTGTGCTGAAGGTTTTTTTAGCGTGTCGCACAGAGCGAAAATCGTAGCGCAAAAAATATATATTATAAGAGAAAAAATTAATGAATCGAATCGTGATGATCGTGATGATGATGATCACGATTTGATTCACTATTTCTTTCTCTTATAATATATAACTCTCTATATGATTGAAATATATTTTATGTTTAAAAACTACCCATAATCTTTTAAAAAAATATGCAAAAATTTAAGTTTATTCATCAAAATTTATTTTGTCACCTTCGAAGTAATCCCCATTGCTTGCAATACAATTGTGATAACGCTGGACCCACTCTGCCATACACTTGTCTTAGGCTGAAAGTGGTATGGCCTTTAATTCCCGCTGCAAATTCCACTTTTTGGCTATGAAGTTGGAGAAAAGTGAAGGGTTGAAAAGAAAATGGTCACCTCCTTCTTAGGATATACCGGTAATTATGCAACGATTGCTCTAGAAAATAAAAGAACAGTTACTACATGGGAATGTAGATTTAGTTTCGGTGTTTTATCCTGAATTTTACAACATAGTATTATTTTTGACTTCAAAGATTAAATAGAAATATCTATAACCAATTTATTGCAGTTAAGCATATTTAATCATTATTCTTTACCCAAAAGCTACATATAAAACCTCCATTAGTCGGATATTTTTTATAGTTCCAAATAAAATATGCATTTAATATTATTTATTAGAGTCCTGTATAGAATCTTAAAACTAATTTTTGAATTATGACACTTTAATATTGGTTCCATTTATTTTCAGCGCAAGATTCTTCGCCAGCATTGGTTGAACAGATGCAGCGTCTTCGTGATGAGGCAGACAATCTGCGGCGGGAGAATGAGAGTCTCCGAGCACGCCGTGACCAGCTCGAAATACAATTGGAGTATCGGGCGCTAAAAGGCGACTATGATCCCACGCAGACAAAGGTGGGTGATATATACAATAGTCGTAAATATTAATTTCATAGTAACAAAAGGCTGAATTCTTTTTTCTGTTGCTTTAACCCTTCGAAAGCACAGGCTCAAAACGTGGCAACTGGTTGCTTCTGATGAAATAATTTATAACTCCATATTTTGATGTTAAATTGCAAAAAAATTTTTTCATATATGCAGAATAAGTGTAGTTATAGAAAGATCACAGCATTTGTAACATATTTAGATATTGAAAAAATGCCTTTGCATATTTGAAATGCTTTAAAAATTTCAAGGTTTTGGAAATAAATGTTTTGTTTATTTATGAATGGGAATATACCAAAAACATTATAATAGCGGTATATAATGTAAACTAGCATAAAATACATTTCCTACTCTAAAAAAAACAACAAATAATATATCAATATAAAATATAAAATGATCGTTTTTCAAGTTGTGAAGAAAGTGATAGCGGGAGTGACATTGTAGTGCACTCACAATTTGGCGCAATGCAAATTTTGAGTGATAATGATAATAGTGACGATAACAGTTATTTTGCTGATACGGAGGATGTACCGGACTGCGAAAATACGACGTGACCTTGATTTCAGTTTTTGTTATAATTTTTGTTCACAATATATATTTCCATAATTTTCTTTGTATTTTATTATCCTTGTACAAGTTTTTATTAAGAAAATACCGAAAAAATTATTAAAATTGGATAATTTTTGGAATAGCTTTCCCGTGGCACTAATATGATTTCATCGACATTTATCTTATAGTTTCCATGTGATACCAATGTAGTGTTATTGGACAGCACAATATTAGGCAACTGTTGATATTTTAAGGAAAATTAAAAAATGTTATTTTGTAATTTAGATTCGAGTTTGATAATTTAAATTTAAAATAAATTTATTTATTTGAATAGGTGATACATCTAAGCAACAATCCAGCAGCAGAAGCTCAAAAGCAAGTCCAGTCTGAGTTAGAGGCGGCTCAGGCAGAGGTGAGACACATTTTAGACAGTTGACTTATTATAAACAAACTTTTTAATTTCAAATATAAAGGTCTGTATATACGGTTGTTTTCTTTAAAAGAATACTATAGTTGAACAAGATATATTAATCAAGACAGGTAATTTAACTAGGAAATAAAACCTTTTAAATACCAGTACAATTGGCACTATGTGGGTTTTGAGTGCTAACAATTGTATTCATCTTTTTAATGTATCAAAACACAAAAATTAGGTTTGCAAATAAAATAATGGGGAAGAACATTAATGTAATAAAATACATTTGCATTGTAATGAGCATTGCACATTTTAATTATAATTTGGCTATGTAGATCCGTCGTCTGAAGCGCCGCATGGAACGATTGGAGCAGGAGGGTGCTGAGGTATCTGCACGGCTGTCGGAAAGTTTGCGCGATGGCGCTGCTCCGCAGGAGGTAGCTCAACTCCGTCAGCAACTCGAGTCCAGCAGGATCAAGTTGCAGAGGTAATGTGAATAACTGTGCTTAGAAGGTTGCAATTCCATTTCAAATGGAAATGGTTGAATGGCTGATATGTTATAGTGTCTAATTAAATTCAATAAACTGGCTTTTGAAATATTTACAAATATTAATTTTCCACAACATAAATATATTGCTTATTATATCTTTCACAGATATAAAAACAAACTAATTATAAAAATGTATAATTCCACATACAATTAGAAATCAGTGATTTTTGGATTTGTCCTTTATTTGATCTTTTTGTTGTGTGAACCAAAAAACTTAAAATTTTAATAGAATGTAGGGCTATAGGTCTCGATATAAAATATTAATTTCAACTTGATACCTCAAGCCATTTCTGAGAAAAAGGGCTTTGTTAAACAGATGGACTGATGGACAGAAAACCAAGTGATCTTATAATGGTTTCCTTTTTCATTTTGAGGTACAGTACCCTAAAAATGATAAGATTTAGGATAATTGTTACAGTTTTCTTATATGCTTTATCATGCTAATTAACATAGTAAGTAGCATAGGTACTATGTTAATTCTTATATGTATATTTTGTAAAAGTAAGCTAGTCCAAAATATGCGGGTTAATAACAGATGTATGACCGTGCAAAATTTCAATTTTCCACCTTGCGTGGTTCCCATATCTTCGTTAATGTCATTTCTTTAATGTTTGTCTTTATCATTCTATATATGCCATCATGGGGCAACTGTTGCTATGTAACAAATCATCTTTAAAATTAAACCTTTACAATTAAAATTACTCTTTACAATGCACCCTAAAGGTCACCAGCTCTACAAGTTATTGATATCAGAACGTGAGGTTAATTTTAGAAATTTTAGGTTAAAACTTAGTTTTCTTAAACTTTTAATTGCAATGATTATAATTGTTTATTAATATATAAATGTTCTATCTGTAATTAAAATACTTATGGTCATTTCCTTAGTTACCTTTGACAGCAGTTTATCTATTCAATATTCCAATTGAACCAGTAACTCGACAAAAATAATTTTTGAACACTGAAACGAAATAGTGCTTAGAAACGTATTTATAGTTATTTGTATCTATTAAACTAATAACTTTAATGAATCAATAACTTTTTAACCGAGAGGCGGCCTGAGCGCCCAATATCGGTCAAAGTACAAATTTACGCAGATAACCCCAGCGCCCAATATCGGGCACAAAATTAAAGGTTACATGCGCGAAGTTTCGTATGAAATTAATCTATATTTATCAAAATTGTGATTATTTACTTTTTTTTTATTATCTAACAATTCATTTGATTTGCATACTTTGCAATTATTATTTGAATTCATTCAAGCACGCGGTAGTATTAATTTCCAAAGTAATTAATTTTTTCTAGATTTGGTATATTGTGTATTTTGTGATAATAAAAAAATATGTTTCCGATCCTAGAATTATGACCCAAGAAGACATTTCACACTCCCATAAAATGCATCCAATCACAACCAAGGAAAGAACAAAGTTTATAATTATTTTTGGAACACTTTCACTTATCAGATGAATGTAATTTTTTTTCTTTATGAATATTTTGAAGGTTATGTATGTATAGCTTTTCCATGCTCTTGAATTATATCATTTTATTTTCACGAAAATTACACCACTATTTTCAGAATCGTATACCAAATTCGGCAAAGTAATTTACAAAATTAAAATAAGTAATTTCACTGTAATGATTTTTTCCCGTGCGCCGCCAACAACATATTGATTAGACACGTTGGGTTTTTTGCACAATGTTTATGAATTTTTTCTAGTATTTGTATGTAATTTGGACTTATATGGCTTATGACATTTTTTTGGACATTAATTTGAAATTATTTTAGATAAAAAATTAGATTCTGAGAGATCTGCCATAGTTCACAAAATATTGTCAAATAATTGAAAATTGGGCGAGAAATTGGTCTTTTAAAAGTTTAATAACGTTTTTAGTTATTTCCGCAATTAATTGGTAATTAAACTATGCCAGTGCAGCTGTCGCGAATGTCATTTGTCTCAGGCCGTCTGCGTAAATTTACTCATTAGCGTCCAGGCCTACAGTGGTTAAGGTTATTTAGGTATCCTCAGAAATTGGTCATTAAATAGTTGAGAAAAAAAATCAATCAAGGTATGATATAAGATGGAATACATATTGACTTATAATTAAACATTGACTAAATGAAAGTTTGTGTTATTTGTACTTCTAAATATTGTGTACTTTTGCAGACTGAAAGAGGAGTTCACATCTTCGGCGCAAGAGTACAAGGACGTGTGCTACATGCTTTTAGGGTATAAGATTGATAGGATAGGACACAAGAATTACAGGTACGCCCAATTGGCTTAATAGTCGTACAATATATCTTTTTTTTGTTATAACGTTTGTAAACTTTCTGCCCATTATCAGCACACCAAAACTGCTGGGGCTATGGAAGTAAATAGTTTAGTAACCCTTTGAAAGGTCCGTATGTATATACACCTATTACATCTCAGTTGCTAGTCTTGCAGCCGAAGACTTTACTGTCTGGCTGTCTATATATGGTGTTATTTGTCGACCAGATGTAATGTTCATCAAAACTATAATATTTCTACAGTATTTGTTTTGTTTATACAGGTGTAAAATTGAATATGACAAATCCACGGAGAGGTAATTAATTCTCTTCGATGTCCTGAAGAGAACAGTGGAAATCGTTTTTCAAAAACACGGAAACCAGAGCTATTCCAAGTTCAATATTTTTTTATTCTCGTGTTATAAAATATCATTCAATAATTCAATATTATCATTAAAAAAATCTAAATTTCTTTCTATAAATCTAAAAATATTTCAAAATTTACAACGGAACATATAGTTTTGTCTACTTCATAAATAAGTTGTCGATTACATGCTTAATTCTCAAGAGGATAATTGATTTATTTTTAATTTTTCAAATGGTCATAATTTTTTCTTCATGTAGGATTTCAAAAAATGGTTTTTGTGGTGATTGTATTCAGGATATTGAAGAGAATTACCTCTACAATTCTGTCGTATTCATCTCTGTATGTAGGTTTTTGGAGCATAAGGGCCATAACTTAAAATACATTTATATCTCGGATTTATCTTAGTCGTTTCTTGAAGGTATATTATGGAGTCTTAGCTACGTTTTAATATAAGCAAATGTGCTATGATGTCATACTCCTACTTACATGTCCATTTGGTTATGAGATAGATGGAACTACCCTCAAAAGAGTTTCATCTGTTCAAGATCTAGGTGTAATTATGGATAACCATCTCACATTTCACGGTCATATCATCGAAACCTGTCAGATAGCCTGCAATATGGCATTATCAACATTTTCATGATAATTAATGTATCGTTACTTTATTTAACTCACAGATTTACGATGCTAGGAGTAGATGACACATAATTGCATGACAAATGTAACCAAAGGCGGAGTCTAATATTTAGGGGCAGCAGTGGCAAAACGTATACGAGTGAATGTTAATGTATAAACATTTAAATGTAAACGTTGGTTAAACTTAGCGAAACCATTATTCGAACTTTGTATAGTGATTCAAAATCAGTTGTAACCATTTGCTAACCCAACTGTTTAAATTTTTGATAAGATGCTATTTAAAATAAATCATGAATCAAAAGCATTGATCGAAAGCTTTATTTAAACTTTATCTACAATCAATCTTTCATCTTAAATATAGATCTTCATATGCTTAAATACATACTTAACTGAATAAATCTGCCAACAAAGAAACTCGTATTGGATGCCATAAAATAACTTAAAAACAGCCTTATAGAAATCATTTTGCTGAATTTATAGAGGTAGTTAATCCAATTGACCTTACATTTTTCTTAGAATGTCAACCAAACACAAAACTAGTATAAATCGGCACGGCGCTAACGTAAGATATTTGTCAAATTTGCAAATTAATTTTTTTAATGACGATAGATAGTTCATAATTCATTGCCAATAGATACTCGTTTATTTATATTCATAATTGCCTATCTTATATAAATTTCTTTTCAACAAAACAACAGGCCGAGTCTACATGATGTGAAATTACAAGCGAAAGTATAAAATAAATAATTTTATTTTTATGGTAAAAATTTATTCCACCCCTCTGCCACTTGTCTCTAAACGATTAATGAAGCACAAAGATTTGTCAACTAATTAGGATAAAAATTGTGAATATTTAACCGATTTGTGAATATATTAACATTGGACAATGTTTTAAACAATTAGATATTCTTAAACTATTAACGTCATTGAAACAATCAAGTTGTATGTTACATATTTATAAAAGCTCAAGTATGTCCACAATGCAGCTTGTCACTAGGGCATCCTAGCCATGCGGCTAATTAAGGCATTGTGACAGTTTCGAGTTACACAAACATGTGGAGCATATCCAATCTCGCTCTATGAAAGTATATTAGTTGTTATGATTTTTCTAGATAATGTTTCATTATTTGTGTGTCATCTACTCCCTAGTGTTACACACCTCTGATTTAATTCATTGGTTCATAATATTGTTGGAACAAGTACAGTGCAGTCATCTGGTTTCTGTATAAAGCTTTTTATATTCTCATGTTGGAAAGAATGTTAAATAAGATAGAAAGTACATTAAAAAATAAATTTTTGTATTACAAATGAATATTATCCTTGCTTTGAATATTATCCTTATTTATTACCTGCAGAATTATAATGGCCATGGTGAGAGGTAACTCCATTCAACTCCGATGGGGATTGCGTTTAATCATGCATTTTTTATTATTAATTATTAAGTCACAACAATGATAAATTCTCGATCTTGAGTTTACTAGCGTTTAATGCTAACTGCTACATAACAGGGCAATGTCATAATTCATATCACCTGCTTCGAGGGCGCACAAATATCCTACAGCGTTCACCTGTTTTCCGCGCACGCACATTGTTTAATCCAGTACTGCTGGATACACCCAGTCTAGACATTTTTTTATTGCTTTTTTCATTCTTTCTGCATTGCTTCAGCAATCAATGGAGTTGGAATGGGGTTATGGAGTTGCTTAATTACGATTTACGACTAACCACTAGTTAGAATTATATTTGTTCGAATTACTGTGTGTTCCTGTTTTAGTTGTTACTGTTACTAGTTTTGTATCCTGTTAATTTTTATGCACGTGGATTGAACCCTTTGTTATTTATATTCTTCCACACGACCAATGCTTTAGATAAATATGTAAATTGTACGTGGAGTTTGCAAGACATAAATATGCAATATTACATGTTGTATTTATTCATTTATGTCTTGAATATTCCATACACAATATTATTGCTTGTATTCCTGAGAACTAATTCCTTTATTTCTTGATGTAAAAATAATTTGACAAAGTCGATATTCCTTTGGCTGCTTTCAAAGAATTCTAGATCCATGAAAATAAACTCTTTTGCAAAAAAAACGGGCACTTATGGGAATAAACCATATCAGAGTTGTTTTATTATTATTTGATGCATTTTATATGGCGATATGATGAAAATGTTGTTATTTATTATTGAGATATTGTTTTCACCTACTTCAGTTATTAAAAATACGTATAAATAAAAAAACGATGTAAAGTCCACAGAGTAGCGTTTTCATACTGGTACATTAAAAATGGCTAAAGTTTCTTTTTGAACATTTTTTATAAATTTTACATAAAATTTGAAAATTTAGTAACGAGTATGGCCTCCTCTAGCTATAATCAATGCGTTTAATTTGCTAGGCATGTTTTCGATGACTTTTTTTATCATTTCCTGAGGAATACGTTCCCATGCAGCGACGATCACATTTTTAAGGGCCTGAATGTTTCTGGTGCTGGTTTTACGACTCTGACGCGTCGTTTGAGATTATCCCATATGTGTTCTATCGGATTGAGGTCAGGACTTCTAGCTGGCCAATTTAACCGATGATTCCGGCCTCTTGCGTATACGCATCAACGTCTCTAGAGCGGTGGGTGCGAGCGTTGTCGTCCATAAAAATGGACTCGCCTCCAACTGCTGTTAATGCGGGTTGGGCATGAGGAATAAGAACCTCTGTTATGTATCTTTGCGCATTAAGTGTGCTATTTTCAATAAAAACTAACTCGGTACGGTCATCTCAGTTAATAACAGCCCAAAACATTACGGAGCCTCCACCGTAAGGGGTGATTTTCTCAAAGCACACTTCTGCGAAGCGTTCTCCAGGTCTTCGTAAGACTCGCCGATACTCACCACTAATCAATATACGAGCTTCATCGGAGAATAAAACACTATTCCAGTCTTGTTGAGTCCATGACGAAAAAATTTGAGTGAATCTCAATCTGGCAACTCAATGCTCACGGAGCAATGTAGGGCCCCGAGCTGGGCGATGGCTACATATATTGACGGCCTGCAGTCTCCTTCTGACTGTCCATAGGGTTACTCATATACCTCTGACATCCTCGAGGTTCTGTTTGAGATCCACCTACGTAACTTGACGATTTCGTAGCGTTTGACTGACTATGAAGCGGTCATCTCGTGGCTCAGTGCACCGTTTTCTTCTAGAACAGGGCCTTATACTGACTGAGCCTGTTTTTTGCTATCGTTGCCAGGTCCTTTGGAACGGTGGAACGGCTGACATTATACTGTTGAGACACATAACATTGGCTACAGTCTTCTTCAAGCAGCGGAATAATTTTACTAGCTCTTATCGTTTTTTCAACCATACTGAGCATAGCAAACAGAAGTGAACTAATGCAGCAAATAGGAGAAATTTAATTAAAACTTATTCATTAAAATAAAAAACGTAACAAATGAAAAAGAACTTAATAAGAGTTGGATTTCATTTACCGCCAAAAAATATGTTTTTGTCAGTGAAAGATAATTTTCATTCAAAAAGAATAAATTTCAAATTTAGAACGTTCGTTTTTATGTGCTGGAATATACTATACCTGCCAGTAACAATTACAATTAATACAAACTCTTAATAAATAATATTTTGTTAATAATATGACAAAATCAAAACTGCCCGTTTTTTATACAAAAGAGTGTATTTTGATAGGTTTTCCAGAGTCCCTGGTGGGTGGTTAAGGAGAGAAAGAAATATGTTATTGCATTTATTTTCTGGTGCGACATATTCTTGCTCTAATGGAATATACTAAAAAAAATAGTTAGTTTTTCCAAGATTTATAATTGTACATCCCAAATATGCAAAAAGTCTGAAAATACTTTTTTTTTACCTTCTAAAAATCTTTCTCCATTTTAGTGTGTAACGTTGACTTACTGTCTTAACTCAAGACAACTTATTTATTGTCCTAATTCTAGTAAATTTTTGTCTTTATATTATGATAACCATTGATCTACCACTACAGAATATCAAGTATGTATGCGGAATCACCCGAGGAGTACCTCACATTCACACTGTGCGAAGATGGCATCGAAATGGTACATACGGAGTATTCGGCCACACTAGATGAACTTGTCCAGCTCCACCTGCATCGCCACCATTCCATTCCGCTCTTTTTAAGCGCCCTTACCATGGAACAGTTCGGGAGGAGTTCACAGCAGCAGGAGGAGGCCATCATGTCGGATTAGAGAAGTGTGGCTATCGTAGTGTGGCTCAGATCGAACTCGGTGCGTGTGTATTGATGCTGTCTGGAGTTTTTACATGATTACAAGTTGTATGTGAAATTAATTATTTTTAAGCTCACTCGTGTGATCTTATTATTGTTAAGCTCACATTTTTTTGTGCGATTGTTTAGAAGAATACAATTTGTGTGCCAAAAATAAGGAAACAATGTCATCCTAATGTCGATTTATCTAATATCTGTTGTGGATTCAAAAACTGAAAAGGGAAAAATTGAAAAATTATAATAAAATATTTTTCAAGAAAATTGTACTTTTGAGAGTAAATTACATATGTGAAATTAAATATTTCATTTTACAGTGAAATATCATTTTAATCATAGAGGTTCGACCGTCTTACCAGCGCACAGTGATTTTTCTGAAGACACCATCGATGATCATTTATATGGATACTACAACGACAGCTTAGAGAGAGGTGAAGTTAGCAGGGATCGGAAAAGATAATCGTCTGTTTTGCTTTTTAATGTTCTATTTGTACAAGTGTGAATAAGAGAAAAACTGATACAATAATTATTTAAATTTAGAATTATTTGTATTTCATGTAGAGATGTAATAAAAAGAATTACTTTCGCTGCTCACGGTGAAAGTCACCTTGGCTTCTCCATTAGAGGGGAGTTCGTAGGTACGTGGTTTTAAAAAATTTTTGCAGGTCTAGGCTCAATAAGAAATTACATTTTTAAGTTTAACAGTATGGATATTGTACAAATATGTTGTGATGACGATATGATTGTCCTAGATCAAAAAATCTTGCTTTAGATAAATTATAATTCTAGCAAATCTGTGTAAATTTAAGTTTATAAAATGGGGTATTATTATATTATGCAATAAAATAAAAGGAAAGTTGCAAGACAAATCTCGAAGCTGTAATATTTTCATCTGTAGGACCTCTGGTTGAGTTTTTGTAAATCAATATAAAATTCCTGGTCGAAGAATTATAGGTTAGGAACTAATAATTTAGGTTGACAGTTTGACATTTCCAACTATTTCCGCAATGTTATAATAAGTTTTTGAACATCTTTCGTACGGCAAGTGAGGATCACTTTGGTCAATCTTCTGTTAACAGTTCAGTTTCAGTGAGTAAAGAATAAAAAAAGCAAATTTTTTTATGATGAGGTATATGTTGGATGAAGGTGTATTCTCCTATGATATAGCAAAACCATAGGGCTTTGCTTCCAAACATCTTATATAAAATTCAGAAAAATTAAAAAGTCTATTTGATTGATGAGGCAGATCCTATGTTAAGATTGTATTATCTGGTAGAGCTACTCTCATGCTCTTATACTTCAATAGGAAAAGAATTTCACGCTTTGGAGAAGTAAAAATAT